>JABBOT010000016.1:8246945-8792734 GCA_016165875.1 Acanthopleura granulata
GCATATTAATCTTTCATTCTTTCAACTGACGTTTAATGTTTGTTTTGAAGTCAGATCTCTAAAATGATAATACCCGAACTGAGTAAACCATACAAAATTAATAATAGCATCTTCTTCTTAGACAAATTTAAGCACAAATAGTGAGCCTGTCTACAGGAGTGATGGAATGTACTCATTAACACACCATACACCAGTATGATGGGGTTTCGTAGTTTACATAAGTTATTGAAAGTTATAGATACCTCTGACTTTCAAGAGCAGTATCACACTCATTGTTTCATTATCTCCCCTTGCTGTTGTTATTCATTGTCATCTACCCAGCAGAGGGCAGCACTGACGTCCGGGTCACTGTTTCTGGAACTATCGGTATTGCTCTCACCGGAAAGCAGCCCCCTACTCCCATCCTGCCCCTCTTACTTTCTTCTCCCTCACTGAGTTGCAATTAGAAATTGATTGAAGCTGCTTAGTCAAGTACTACACATATAATATACAGGTAACACGGTAAGCCAGTTTTCAATTATTTCTTGAATACTGTCCAGGGACAATCTCTGGATAAATAAATGTGTTTGCAAAGTAAAAAATTCATGAGACAATACCTGTAAAGTAAATTAGGTATGTTGTCTCAAAAAACCACGTTATAAATTTGTGGCAATTACTTTTCGAGGCTCTCGACGCATCCTGCCTGTTATACAAACGTATGTAAATGCACTCCACACTTTTGTAAGACACAGAACTTTACAGAAACTTGGAAAGGGAACTTTAGAAATAAAAATCGTATCTCCTTCCGCTGTTATTCCGGGTTCCATATGGCAGGCGGATGAATCCTTCCTACACGAATGTTGATAATTGCCCTTCTCACCACACACGCGAGAGCTACAGTCTTGATTTTCCCCCATTCGTGAAATCGAAACTTTCAAACTTTTCCAGGACTTGAGCGCGCAATTGTCAAGGAGTAGAACACTTTGCTGATTTATAGGCGAATGTGTATGCATGATGACGGCCTGTTACATATTCAGCGTCACCCAGCAACTACCGGCCCTTAACATTTAACAGATTACGAAAGAAATATTAATGACAGTTCAGTTTTTGTTATCCTCGCTGTGGTAACTGACATTGGGTAATTAGTAACATATAAATGGGTTCTGTGTTGTGGGGCATTTTTGAGGATTTCCACGGTTTATAAGACTTTATAAGACTGACCAATCTCTTGTTTGTTTTTTGTGCGCGGTTTTTAACCGTTACATATTTACATTGAGGTAATTGACGTCATTTGAGGGTGTAGACGGGACTAGCCTGGGTGAAAATCAAAACGCGGTATCTTCTTTCCATCCCATGCATACCTTAGTGTTTATTGACTCATAACAAAATATTTAAGTGTAGAGTTCAAATCCGGACAATGGATTTTTTGTCTCCTACATGGTTCAGGTAAACATTTCTGTAGAAAACTCGTTTCTTAATAAACTACAATGAAATTCATGCACGCTACTTTGTGTAGGTTATAAGTTTATTTCAAAAAGATAAAAACATTATGGATGAATGGTATCCATTGTATTAATGTATTAATACGACACCCAGCAGTAGTGGCGCTGGTGATCGCCTATTATTGAGGAATTTTATAAATAACAGAAAACATTTAATTAAGATTGCATTTTAATGGAAGGATCAAAGTTTCTTGATAGACAAATGACAGACGCATTAAGCGCATTTAATATCCATTTTAATAAAATAGCATTAAACCTATTTTTTTGGTTGAGAGAACAAACGTATGATATTAAAATAACCAAGTCAGTACTTTTGCATTGGACTTATTGTTTGATCGTAGAAAACATGTGGAAAATGTTAAAGTCTCTCATTAACATAACGTTATGCATAGGGTATAGTTGGAGTAACACACAGAGTACATTCAAATGTCATGACAATGACATTACAGTTCGAGTGTAAGATCTTTTTTAAAACTTGCAAAAACTGTTGAAATATAATATCGTCGAAAAATGCGCCTCTTCTGTAGCATAGAAAAATGTACAAGGATTCCTCAGACATAATATTAAGGCTTTAACTCTGGGTTGATGAATTCCTAAAAATAACGAAAACCCATGTTTAATGAAAGGAGCCCTTCAGTTTTGGTTGGAAAACGTATGAAATAACTCCTTTTTACAACGTTCGATTTATTTATTTATTCATCTATATTCACTTGATGTCTGCTATAGGCTATTTTCAGTAAATTATCACTTCATCAAACGATGGTTTTCAGTTTTATGAAACACCAAATTTTAAATTAAGTATGTATAGGGCATACTGTATAGTCAACGGATCTTTAACATTGGCGACTGTTTTTATGTACTCCGTATATAATCAGACAGAAATAACACACAAGTACAAGGTTTTCAAATAACAGCAAAACGATGACACGAAAACTACATCCCAAATAACATGTAGATGGGATCAGAGCAAAGTAATTGTGCACGGGTCGTCAGAGATTAGATGTTACTGCGTTCATGTCGCAGCCTAAGGCATCAGTGTCCGTATTACATCAACAAGTTCGGTGTATTTTGTACCACAGTCCGTGCACTAATTGGTATGTTAACCAGCTAGGACTAATTAACTCTTCAGAGATCTCTCTGATGCTCTTGTGGATGATATTTGATACCTGGTAATTTTTCAGATTCCCCCCGAAAGGCATTTTGACGTTGTTTATTTATCCATCCTGACTTGCGCGTGGAGTTGCAGCGAAGTAGATCTCTTTCAACTCAGAGCAGATCAAAGCTACTCATACATTCACAGTCGACTTTACTTATTTTTGACTTTTGATTAATTTCCCTGTCAAACTGCTCTGCATCTGATTTCCTTGAAGTAAAATCTTTGTCAGCATGAATTTTTATGTCTTGAATCCAAAGATGCGAGACTTCTGCACAGACATTTACATTGCAACAGTACCAATTTTAACCAAGAAGACACGAATACAAGGATTGCACAGGACAGGTTAAAACACCACTCACTGAAACTTATAATACGCTGTCATTGGCTATAATTCTTATACTCATGGAATGTCTTACAGAGACCAAGTGGTTTTTAGCAAGATGCCGTACCAGACTTTCTCGTGTAATACATTATTTATTCCCGGATGGGGGCAATGCTTCCGAACGTGTTGGATTTGATGTCCAATTTGGGAATGAAACAGATCCTGGTTGACTCTACATGTAGACTTTGCTCGTATTCGGCAAATGGTCAACGTGGCTGTCACTCTGTTTGACTTCTCTGACACCGTCGCTGACTATTCTGGCATCAGGTTTTGTAGCCTATTGGCCTATATGACAGGATGTACCTTTCAACATTACATATATATTTATTTCCAATACTGCGGATTGTATAATTCAACGCAGTCAGGGTTTCATCATTTTGTGTACCTTTGAGTGTTTGAACTTTGCTGGTTTGAACTCAATTTTTTTTATCAATATAGGATTGAGATATTACCGACATGTCGATAAGTCATAATCGGGACCTCCGTGGCTCAGTCGGTTAGTGCTCTATTTCAGCACAATGACCCGAAGCCTTCCACCAATGCGGTCGCTATGAGTTCAAGACCAGCTCATGCTGACTTCCTCTCCGGCCGTACGTGGGAAGCGTTGCCAGCAACCTGCGGATGGTCGTGGGTTTCCTCCGGGCTCTGCCCGGTTTCCTCCCACCATAATGTTGGCAGCCGTCGTATAAGTGAAATATACTTGAGTACGCCGTAAAACACCAATCAAATAAATAAGATAAATAAGGATAAGTCATAATCATTTATTTATCATTCTAAAACTTTGAATCAACAAAACCTATCGTCATTACAACCCTTTTGCAACTGAATGGGATATAAAGAAAAAAGTACATTTGTTGACTAGCCGTTGTGTTGCTTTTAGTCCGACATTTGGAAGTTAAGGTGAGATATTGTGATGGCACAGGAAAGTGCCAATGTCGATATAAATGGTTAAACTTCATATTTTCTTCCATGTTGTCTTTAGAGTGTGCATACAAGTGTGTCTACAGAGTGTGCATACATATATGTCTATAGAGTGTGCATACTAGTGTGTCTACAGAGTGTGCATACATGTGTGTCTATAGACTGTGCATAGTGTGTCTACAGAGTGTGCAGACATGTATGTCTATGGAGTGTGCATACATGTATATTTGGTTGAACTTGCCTAGCTGTGTTCCAGATCAGAAATGTACATATCTTGGGGTTGGTCATGCTGCTTTGGTTATCAACCTGTAAATTGGCTGACTGAAATTTGTTCAGTATTGTATATCCTGTCATCATCTGACAATTTTGATGGGCTGGTCCACCACAGTTTCTCATATACCTGTGTTTCTTTACTTTTTCACATACAGTGAATATGTTTTAACTGTTCAGGCTTTATGGAGGGTGGGGAATTTGGGGTGGCTTTTATCATGTACCCGGCGAGGGGCATTGAGTTCCCACCCGGTTTTGAATATGCATTAACCCAGGTTGTGTTATATCGGATAAACACAACCTTATTTGCTATGCTTTACATACAAAAAATGGTCAAACCCTAATTAAACAATTCAAGAAAACAAATAAAGAAATAATACATTAATTATGGTAATTAAAGCATAAGCAGATCCATGCGTATAACCATATATACAAATCAAAACATATATGAAATAAAAATTTGTCACACCGTTCATGCCGTGTCCATGGTTCGTATATAGTATAGTATATATTTTGTATATCCGCAAGACAACAACGGATGAATCAGTGTCATTCCAGAAACGTCATACTTCATGGATCTCTTCGGAGAGGATTTATTAGAACCTACCATGCTATTGTTCAAGATCCTGTGCATAAATTAATTAGACACCGCGTTTTATTAGCCGTGAAAATATATGCAATTGTTCAAAATATTGATTCTCTTCGCATACGGCTGGATAAGAGTTTACCTTCGGTTATATATGTGTGTCTTCCGAGGAAATGTCGCTTTTATATACTGGAAGCTTTAAGTGCGATCCAACCGTATCTGTGGTATGCTCTTAATATTATTCTTCGTTACGACAGGCAGCACTCTTATTTCCCATGTTTGTGAACAGGCGGGAGTCTGTTCTGCAAAATGTCTGAAATATTAATTCAGTAATGCCGTTATAGTTGGTTTGTCGTTCACCTGGAATAAACCTTAGTGGCCATTTCGGTATCTACATTATTTGTGATTCTACACAGATAACGTTTAATTAATTGCAACTAACATCACCGCAGTTCTATTTTTAACCTAATTCTACTTTAGCCATTGTGCTAGAGGGCGTGTCAGTTGTTACTTTCTGAACACTTACATGAACAGTTAGAATAAAACCCTAACTGAGTAAAATTGACTCAGAAGCCGGATTTCACCGATAATGTGCGGCCATTCGCCAGCTATCCACCTGTCCTCGCTGCTCTGGTTTTTCTCTTTGTATGCTGTAGTCTTTTATACATATTGAGCAGCCAAACTCTTTCGTTGTACATTAGCCTTCTTCCACAAAAAATATGAAACAAATCATTTCTAAATCACATAACACCTGTAGGAAATCCTGTTTCGATAAATTCAGTTTAACTTTTTGGGCTTCAACAAATCCGAATTGCTTTCCATATCTCAAATGTTTTGGAATATTTCTTTCACCTAAATGACCCAGAACAATAATGACCAGTACCCCCTGAATTGTTCTTTCTGATGAAATTTTCAAATGTTTTATAAAAGAGTTTAAACAAAACTTTAAACTGGTCATTGCATCTGAGGCACTTTTTTTAAAGCCCTTTTTCCCGCCAGCTTTGAAAGACCGTCTGCCTCCAGCCGCCATTGTGGTTACGAGTGCTAATTTGCAATTTGCTGTCACACTGTCGTCGCTTTACTGTATATGCTGTGCTTTTTTTATATTGTACTCTTGCATAAACCAGGAGTCTGCTAGTGGACTAAACTTCCCCGAGGCGTGGTCCCATCGCAGTTACTTGTATCCATTTGCCCATTATCACGCTGTCGTCTCTGCTCTCTGGTTTTACTAGTCATTGAGTATATCTTCGTACGAGTTGTGTTTGCCGAGCACGTTGTGTGCTAAAGTATCGTTATTTGTGATCTCGCGAGACTTTGCGGGTCCGGTTCTTCACCATCAATTCAACACACCGGATATCTAATGGAATATGTCACCCGCTATCTGAGGTATCTCCCAATATCAGGGTTAGATCACTCTGAATGTCCCCTGATACAGAGCTAAAGGCGTCCAGGAGTTTGCTTCACAATGCAATTTCTGGACAAAAGTTCAAAACTTTTACCTTATTTACAAAATCGCGTATATTTGAAGCTGGATGCTCAAAAACTGTAGTAGTTTCTATGCTTCATGTATGTGCATATGGATCATTCCCATTTTAAGAAATATAACTTTTGTCGCCCTTAATCACAACAGTCATTCGGACATTTTAATATGTGAGTTAGCTACTATAGCCAAGTTACAAAACATCACAAATGAAAAGTCACATTGCATTTGTTTTAGACTGTGTACTGCGAATGCGACACATTTCTGTTATATTGCATATACACTAACGCTTTCCGCGTGTTCAATATGTTTTTTCAGCATATATGTACTTATTTATCATTTGGCCTGATTGATATATGATTATTAATACTTTGCAGTGCAAGTATTCATCGCTAAATGTGATTTCTTTTCCTCAAGTTGCAGTTTTTGTTGCCAGAAAAAAAAATAATCCATTAATGTGACGGGGTATATATATATTCCCCCGGACCATATATAATAACATGGAATTAGTTCCGTCTGTCGCCAGAGAGACGAGGAATGCGTTATTTAATGACTTTATACAATATGGGGAAATAAATGACGTATAAGCGGGCGAAGTGCCCGGGGACCTAGACGGCCATATGGCTGACATCTTAATGTTCGCTTAATATACTTATAGTTGTATACTAAGTGCATACAACAGGCCTCTGGCGGCCGAGCTGGGTACGCGCTGACGGGTGTCTGTCTGGGCATCCCGTTGACTGGGGCAAGCCACGAGCTACAGTCTCTTTATACCGCACAGGAATTTTGGCACCCCGTACTTTAATGATAGACATGACATTGTGAGAACGGCAGGAACTCTTCGGTGTTGATGGTTTCAAATAGTCTAGCCCTTGATCCTTCTGCAACTCCGCCAATGGGTTGTCGTTAAATGCGATTTTAGGACTCGGTGAAAAGCGATATGACCGAAACATTGGGTTACCATGATGTGCAGGGATGCGATTTGTTCGTCAAGCGTTTAGAATAGAAACTCCTGTGTTTGCCAGTAAGAAACGTATCCTGAACAAAATCATACTGGACCTAAAAGTACTTCGTGGAAACATGATAAATTAAATTAAAGATACCATTTTGTGCCTGTGCAAATATTCCTGTTTGCAAAACTGCTGTATGGTTATTAATATTGGGTCGGCAGCTGCGACAAGTTTGCAAACACGTATATATGACTGTGGGTTTTTCAACCTCAAACCCATACATCCATTGTACAGTGGATATTTGAATGTCCCCGTAGGCAGCCGCACCTTTCGTATGAACATAGGCGTCGAAACCGACATTGGTACACCAGCCGTCGACCACAATGGACATTACGGGCCAATGAAAACCTTTGAGATCACAGGAACATGGTCAAATTTACCTTGGCGGAATGTATATTGTGTGAATGAGTGTTACGAGTTCACTATTATCATATAATCTGGACGTCGAAACCAGCCGTCAACCATAATGAGCGTTCCGGGTCAATAATCGCAAGACTCCCATCACGTTATAACACAGAGGGATATGAAAGCAACAGTAATAGCATTTGGGGGAACTAAATCACTGTGCGAACCACCAAGATATTTCTTGATGTCATAGGGTTGAAATATGAGTAGAGTGTGCAAAAAATCTCATCCAACAAAACAATAAACAAATAAGGAAACTCATCCAGCCGTGACATAACCTTAAGACACCTCCATACACTTCTGAGTAGTCAACAAAATACGTACGAATCTCAAAAGTGTCTTTTCTCGGGAAGCAGAGAACAAAGGTGAGGCGAATGCAAGCTAAAAGAACATTTTTGGAGGCCAGCCAATTTGGAAATGTAAGTCATTGTGGTGATGTTTGTCTGCTGATAGTGATTTACCGACCTCAAGTCGGATTTTCTTCTCAAGTTCGCCCTCGGTTTGATTTGCTGGCGAGCTGGTGCTTTGTTCGAACCTTGGCAGTCACCGGCGCATAGACACATAACAGGGAAGGCTTGCGAGGCAATCGATGGTCACGTGACCGAAATATTCCATACCAGGCCGCGAGCTTACTAAAGCGTTAGTCCGAATCGATTGGACGGAAGGAAAACAGTGTTGGGGGTTTTTAGATACTGACTCAGGAGTTAAGAGAATATTGCCAGGGTATTATAGGCGACATAGTGTTCCATGCATTAGTTATGCTAATTGTTCCAACTGCCTGGCTGTATATAGGTAAATGGAAAACAGGAGAAGATGTTTGATGACGGAATTTTTCCGGCCAGCTGTCGCACGAGATTTCATTATGATATATGTAATTATAAATTTGAGCCAGGACTTGAAGGGAATTCACATTTTATCGCCTGCAAAACAACTGCCGTGGATTTCTGCGATCAGTTATAGCCATCTACTTTGTATAGGTGTAAGACATTACGCAGGTTTAAGGACAAATACATGCAGTTGGCCAATACCGTTAGAACAGTGACGCCGTCAGAGACTTGTATGCTTACTTCTGGCTCAGATATTATAATATTTATGACATCCACGCCACCAAAAATTAAATAACCATAAAATAAACCACATAAAAAAATAAATTAATAAATAATTAGTAATTGTTACTGTGAATTTAAAATTACGAATGTATCAAACTAGATTATCACTTTCTTAATCATTCAAGTTCTAGAATTTCACGGAGGGGATGGAATAATTAAGCAAGTAAAGCATTGTCGAACTAAACAGTGCTTAATTTCCAAAGTAAGTATGTAAGAAAGTACTAGTTTCCAGATGAATTACCAGTGTTTGAATTCCATTTGAATCCTAGACCAACGTGCTACTGCACAGTTTGCGGTACTGTAGAGTTAAAAATACATTAAACTCTTTTTGCAGTAAAGTATTCCAACATTCCTAAACCAGGAAGTAGTCTTATGGTCACTTGGCATTTTTACTTTCGCTAAAATAAAGGTCACTCGAAGATAACTCTAGTTTTGGACCATTGCCTCTTCGGATAATTTGGTAAATCATTGGCAAAAACGGCCATTAATCACAAAAATCAATAAATCAGACAAGCTTGTCAGTTTGTGCATCGCTCCCCGGGCATATATATACAGCCACCGTCTCGTCGTCTGACATTACCAGGTTTAATTAAATAGAGAATTGATGGATCACGTGACCAACACCCGTCGTCTGCATAAACACTTGACCATCAATCAAAATTCTTGGATCAATCGTTGGAGGAAAAGTGATCAGTAAATCACTGATTACATGATTAATCTTTAACTGGGACTTTATTTCTACCGTGTTTTACACCAGCGACCAAGGCTCGTTGATTTTTACAACACCATAAATAATCTGCGCGTAAAGCATCTTCAGCGCTTTTTTGTGAAGTCCTGGAGAGAGGAATAGCCCCGCGTCAGAGGATCGCCATGTTTAACGTTACGTAGTCAACCTTCAGAACGAAGCCTGAGTGGGAACGAAGCGAATGAATTTATCTAACAACCAGTCAAATCATGTGTCATTAGGTCAGTCATTTTTGAAAAAAACATTGTTGTGCAGCGAGAGTTGATCTTCAGCTATACAGCGGCAATTTGCTCTCCATCTGTTTTAAAAGATTCAAGTACACGCAGTAAATCTGTAATTCCAGGAGCAGAAAGGTGATGTATGAAGTTAGGAAATCGTAGACACAATAATCCATGTTTGTAAGCAGTCGTCTTCTTCATCAAAAACAATGCATCAACCCAATAGAGTACATACTCATTAAAGTATTCACTCAATAAAGCACCCGTCCAAAAAATTATCTACCAATTAAAGAATATCCACTCAACTGAGCACCAAACCAATAAAGCATTCACCCAATACACTCAATAACGTAAATCAGTTACCCATGCCGCGCAGTAACCAGGTATGCAACTGTAGCCAGGTAACCACGTATGCAATGCATAGATTAACAAGTCATTAAAATAACTAATCAATTAACCCAAGCAATAGATGTACAAAGTGAGAAAAGGGGCAACCAAGTAAACAATCTATCAATCCACCACCTAACCATCACTTAACCAGCCTAACCAACCACCCTGTTATCGATCTCTGAACTAACTTTTCTGAAACTAAATAAGCAATCAGTACAACGGACAGTTCCGAATTTTTGGTAAAATGCGCAGGCGTATAGATTACACCATAAAATATATATATAGTTTCTATTGTGTCGGTTATTTTGTCGTCTTGGTCGATAATGTAGCACCTTTTCAGAAGTGGATATATTGATCTCGACTCTTCTTGATATCGATATATTAAAACATCCAGTCACCTGGTAGATCAATCCATCAGTTAATCCGCCAGTCAAGTAATTTATTGTTCAACCCGTGTACCTATTAAGTAAGTAATCCACACATAAGTCACACTTGGCAGTATAGCATAATGCGCGCGGGTGCTTCTTTATAAGCTGTATGTTCAAAGCGAGATTAACTGTTAATTTACTTTTTCATCGAAATGCAAGCTGTATCCAAGCAAGTCAACCATTGCTTGATATCAATCATTTGGCATTAATGACTTCCTTCTACAAGAACTGTGAACCTAAAATCACAAAGAGCCAAGTGGGGAATGCGAAAGGAGGTCCTTGATTCGCTACGAGTCTTTGCGGCGACGAGTAAATCCTTCTTTGAAAATTCAGATATTGCGACGAAATCTGCTATAATACGGCTTTCTTTCTGCGATGCACCCAAACATAGCTATTAGAAGAGGGAAGAAATCCATAAACTGCAAACACCACACAAACTAGACCTGACACGAAGCGTATAAAAAAAATGCCACATTATCGGTGCCTTTCTTATTTCCAGATTCGCCCCGACAGTGTTCTTGTATCGGGTACCCTTGGGGATAAGTTATAAACCGCGCTTAACTTGGTGCCCCATGTAAATGCACGGAACACCGCTTCCATTGATCCCAAGTGTTGTTTTTACGTGATTTCGCCATCTCAAAGGCACTCTGGGAATGATTATGCTTGGAAAATCAATGGTTTGTTTGATCACTTTTTACTCACGAATATTCGCGCACTGGTCTCGTACCTTTTGCCGCGGAGTTGGCTTGTATGTGTTTTCGGAAACACCTTGAGACTATTCGACTTCTGGTATTTGTCTGGTTCCCGAGTTAACGGTATGTTGACCCGAACTCTACACGCCAGTTGACACGGAATGGCGTTTAAAAAATGCATTAACTATGGAAACTGCAACAAACGTTATCGAATCTGCCTCTCACGTGGTCGATTCAATCTCAGTTTAGTTATTTTTACAGACAAAAGAGAAAGACCATTACAGTTTTATGGGTACTAAGAGATAACAAGGCGCCTTGCTAACTGTCTGCTATAACTTTTTGTCAATTATATTTTTGTCGCTTTTCTATACAGACGTCAAAATCATATATTCCGCTTATCTTAATGGCATGCGTTGAAAAAGTGTTGACTGCAGCTATCCTGATATCGTATACCGCTTACTAGACTCTAGCCACGAATAAAATCTGGGCCAATTTCCTCTAATTGGAGACTGTTTCATTGACACCCCGAATTTTAAAATTCCGTTGTTTCTGGAAGAAGTGCCTCTTGTTCATTTTTTTTTTTTTCAAAAATTGACTTTTATGTCCCAGTTTGTTAAGGTTGTAAAAAGTTTGTAAAGTTGTAAAGGCAACGCACATTTGGAACATGTTAAATCTTTAACAGTATACTGCTTATAAATAAAAACTGACTATACCTCGATTCGAACTCCTCACATCCAACAAAAACTAAAAAGACAACGTTCAAGAACTCGAGTGATTCAGACAATATCTGATCATCTAAAATCAGATGGAATATTTTTTTATATTTTCGCATAATCAAAATTCGCATTATATGAACCTTACTTTCATTTGCATTCAATGGTTGTTGCCACAATGTTTTCAACACAATTCTTAGCGTAAATCATATGTATTCATCTCAACGAAAGTTTCCAAAAGTCAGTATTTAATCTTTGACATTTGTCTGAAGTTTTCCATTGTCACAAATATAACTTAGTTTAGAACAAATTAGTTTTTCCATAGCTTTTCATATTTGACCATTTTATATCTGTAGAGCTAAAATGGTTAGATAAGTTTACAGTAATTTAGAATAAATTTATATTTTGTCTTGTTAATGATGTGGTCAAATAATAATTGCGCAATCCCAGTCTGGGATTCTTTCTCCAGTCGTCTTTCAGCCCGAAAACATTGTGTAATTTGCTATTTACGACAGGGATGAAAGCCTCCAAGTCAAATAAAACTCAGAAAGGAAAACTCGGTCAAACGAGACCGCGATTTAAGTTCCAGTAATTCACATCAGAAGGCAGATTATTGATGTCTCTGAAGGCTTTGTCTATTATGCCATCTTTTTACAACGATCAGAAGCTGAGCGAAAATCGGAAAAAATCCCTTCCTTCAGGAATATACGGAAGACGCATTAGGTATTCACAGGCCTTCGTCAAGAACCCATTATTCCGCCGTTTCTATGGCAACTTTTTGCAACATGACGTAAGAATAGTTCCTCGATTATTGACATTTATCCAGGGTTTTGAATGGGTGGATTTGTAACGCGTATATATCTGGATCCTGGGCCATGTCGGCAGCCAGGATGCCGTGGAGTGGTGATCTTAGAATGCAAACAGCCACGCGGTTTTTCTTAACCCACAAAGCTAACCTCGGATTTGTTGTGTACTGGAATACGGACTAGGTGTCCGAAACTTCCTAAATTGCCGTTTTTGATGGCAGAAAAAAGAAGATAAAGAAAAGTCACTTTGGCCGATGACCAGATTTTGCCCGCTCGGGGTGGTTTTGTACACTGAGCTTTTCCCGGAAGCCAGCTCGTTTGTCTTTCGCATTCGGCGTGAGAACTCCAAATTGAACACCCTCCTCTCCCTCCCAAATACCACCATCACTTACCTCCATTTCTATCTGATTACGCGAAATGTCGAATAATGCCTAGTAACCTTTGGGTAATTGGTTTCCGTTGATACCCCTCCGCCTCAAGAAGCGTGTATCATTCGTCAGACGACCAAATACAACGGTCTGCGGTGATCCACGGCTTACGGGGCGCCAATTACTGCTATCTGTGTCTCCACACAAAAGCAGTCGTGGATTCATATTTAATCAGCTTTCTTCCTGGAGTTACGTAATACATTGTTATAACTTGGTGCAATATGTGCCAGTGGGTCGCTGTAAGTACCATTAACACCCAGTGCTTTGTATTGAGGCGACGAGAATATTTTCTACTTGCGTTTCACATTGCTAAGAACAATTGTTGTACGTCTCGCTCGAATATCCCCACGTACCTTGCATTTTGTTTTGTCTGTGTTAAGTTTGATTTGATCAGTTTTTTTTTTCAAGAGAAACTTTATGAAATAGTATTATAGCAGATTTACACTCCTTGTTGGTCGATGTGTAAGGATTAGATTAACTTTCCGATCAAAAATTGATCATTTGTGTTCAAAATGGAGTAGTATTTTTTAACGGTATTTAACAAAGGATGTGACAGTCGTTTATTGTTAACCATGATAAGCTTATATTATTTCTTCATTATGAATAGCTTTGCTATGAAAGGCCGGATAAGGTGTTTTCGAGGTACTGCTGTCCTTGGTTAAATGAAAAGTAATTCACATCGCTTGTATATTACATGTAGCTTATTAATACGGGGGTGACTTCATGGAAATGTTGAACTACATCCTTGCGAACAATTCACAAGAGTGGGGTTTAAATTTTGTAACAGAAATCAGTGTTAGGAGGCCTGTCGTCTGTTTTCTTCGGTTTATACACGACAAATATCCGTAAAGGCTGTTCGTGTTCAACATATATGTGATGGTCTTTGGAAATCTACTCGTTAAACAAGAGAACAATATAAAGATAATTTGTTTTGGGATTTTAAGTTCTGTTTAAGTTCGTAATTGGAGCATGGACAAGCAGTCTTGTTGATCGATACGTCCTTTTAGTCATCATTAAACATTCAGTGCAAATGGACAAAAGGATAAATTGCATTGTTGATCAACATTTAGCGGCTTATACAAGACAACGAACAAGATTTATTGCCTCCGATTTTGTGTAATTTGTGTCATGTACTGATGTTCCTTCGTGAAGAGTGGCTATGGTCGCATTTCCCGCACACAGCAGTGCCAAAACAGCCCGTAGAAATGCAAACTGCTGTTGTTGTTGGGGGTTTTTCTCTCCCTTTCTTTCGGTAAAGCAGCGATTTGAGATTCTTCAATTGCCGATCGACTGGAAATGACGCTCTTTTCGCTGCCGAAAACTAAATTACGTAAGGGATCGCTTCAGGGGTTTTTTCTTTCCGATTGACAGGAAGTGGGTGCCAGAGCTGGACGCCTGGAATAAAGGGCTCGTGCGGCTCAGCAACCAATTCGAGGGAATCGCCTGTTTTTTCAGCCTCTCAGCCATGTCTATAATTAGGCCTGGTTGAACAATAACCAATAATGATATAACAACTGGTTGAGAGCAAATTTCAAAACACATTAAGAGGTCTCTCGGTGAAAGACTTTATTAGGTCCACTTTTGCAATTCAAATGCTAAGTGGCTGCTGACCCAAAACCACATAATTGACGTTGTCAAGTTGCGCCATTCAAAGAAAAGGAAACGTTTGGAAATATTGCATTTCAATGTTAGTGTTCTTCTCTACACTGCAAAAGGTGTTATTCGCAGTGTATTAAATAAGAATTTTCAATTATAATAATGGAACTTCCAAAGAAATCGGAAAATATTAGTTTATAATTATTGTTGGCTTTCTGTTTTGTTTTTCTATTCGTACAATTGTAAAAACAAATAAATCTTCTGCAATAATTGTAAAACCGGTCGTTAAGGACAGATTCTGTCAAATTAAAATGCCTTCAATTATTTCGACAAACCATTTCATTCATTTGTCGGTGCCAACCTTAACCTTCAGCGAGGTTTATGGCGGAAAACGCGATTTTCGATTTTGACACCTCAAAGCAAAAAAAAGTGCATTTTTTAATCTATGATAATATCAAAGTGTGTGGAAGTTTCTAAACTCTTACCCATGTGAGCTTACATTTACTGCCTTTGAGAGCGAACAGTGTATCTTTTACGAACATTTCAATGATTTCTAAGGATATTTGTTATTTTTCCGCTAAATATACTTCATTGTTAAATTTCCAGCTGGTGAACGCCTCAGCCATGCCACAGGGTAGTGCAGTAATAGATGAATCTTTCCGCTGTGTGTGGTGACGGGAGGAGAGGGGGAAGGTTTTCGTTCCATTGTAAGGTGTTTTTCACCCCGCATGATCAATGCTGCTAGAAACTCTAGTTCTTGATCTTCTTTCTGGTCTTCAGCCAAGACTCCGCGCCATTTTGTCGGGTGATTTTTGACCTGCGTCTACCAGGATTATAGGAAGCAGGTGGAAGCTCGAATTGACCCGGGTAAAATTCAATCAGGGCCCTTGCCCCTAGCGGTTACTGGTGGCAAGTAGATCATAGAGGTGGACAAAATGGCCTCTCTCGTTAGTTCGTCCTTGGCAGGCGCTTTAGCTGTCTGATTAAATCCTACAGGAAGTCCACAGGATTCTCATTCCGAGACAAAATGTTCGTTTTTCATCCTTGTGACATCCACGCCGTTGTCCCTTTTGTGATTAAGGCACCCGTGTCTTGAGATTAAACGTTTTAATTTTTAGTCTTTATTAAAAATTGATAACGAAAAAATATATTGAAAAGAACGAGAGATGCAGAAACAATATATAAACCTTAAACTATAACGGAAGATGCTTTGAAAAAACAAGGAAGAAAGAAGAAGAAAAAGATAATTGCCAACGACCGGGTAGCTCTCTGTTAGGTTCGGGCTCTTCTATGATTAGACAGAGATGTGTTAATTTCCTTCGACGTGCCGCGTAGAGGAAGGTCTATACATCAAGCCCTTCCCTGAGGGTGGGGATCGTCTGCTATGCCTGTGCCTCGGTCGTTGTCTACATGGTCCTTGGCTCCTCTCATGTTTTATTCAAACAACCCTGATTACTACGCATATAGGACCGTTAATATTTAAACTGGCCAACATCTTGGCCCATGCGTGCAGGCAAGGAAGCGAATCTTTTTCTTTCCATTAAGTACGAGGCTTAAGAATTTCACTGATACAGGAGCTGTAAGGACGTATTTAACGTAGAACTAATTTGATCACATCCTAATTTCTGAACGAAAAAAAAATATAAACCCACCAAAATTGCCATTTTGGAACCATCTGAAGACAGATGCCTGCTCTTCAACTGTTAAAGACATCGTCAGCTATAGGCTGAATATTTCAGTAGGCCTGCAGAAGAAAACGTCTCTTAACAATTGGTATTCATTGATGTTGTGTTCGCTAACGCATATGCGGATGTTTAACCCTGCACAGACCCCAGAAATAGCACCAAATTATTTTGACCTGCAACCCATGAAGACAGAATTAGTTTGTACATTTACCTTAATCCAGATAAAACATACTCAACTTTAAAATTTCCTTCTTACATTTTAAAAATTCCGAGACATGTGTCTACATGTTTCCATATTTGGCAGTAGTGATTGATCAGTTTTAATAATTAAAAAACAATTCCCATCGGGATTTTGAAACATGTTTTTATACTTATGTCTTTATTTCCTCACATTAAACCAACAGTTTCAGACGTACTTCACTATAAGAGCGTTTTACTCTGCCGCTGAAATTCTTCTTATAAATTTGCTAATCTAATAAATATCCGAAAAACAAATACTAATCAATTGCGCCTCTCACGAGTGGGCTCACATTTCAACAGCATACACAGTCATATTTACCAAATATCCCGACACAAACCCAAGGTACTTTCGGGTTCGAATCCATTGCTAGCGAATGTGTGTCCTGCTGTGATCCAGTTTCCGAAGTGAACTCTTAGAGTATTACCGATGAAAATTCTGATCAAGTCTTTCATTAGAAAAGGAGTTCCTTACGGGGTACTCATTAAGCATCAATCATGTAGGTAAACAGAGCGCTACTCCCACGTCGCTGGCCTCAGCCGCCTGATTTATGTCGGGTTTTGAAATATTTGAGCATTGGGTATACTTGTAATCTGTCTATAAATCAAGCCGACACGATCAGTTTTAGAACAGCATCGATCGCTGGTATTCACGTCAAGTCACTGGTATAAGATTAATATAAAATCCTATATCCGGTTTTCGTTTTAATTACGTGTTCATAATCACTATCGGTGTAGACTTACCTCTTCATCAAATAACCGAAAAGTTTTCTATGTTATATTTTTGTGGTATTTTCTTCGATTATCTTATTATAATTTATTTAATGGTAATCATTATTTAAAGAGGAAAGATGTGTGTTCGGTACTCAGTAGTTATAGATTAATAGTATATGTAACACAACATTATTAACTTTGGCTCCACATGTTCTACTTATGTGGATTCGAAAACTCGTCACCCATATACATGTATATATATATATATTTCAGAGTGTAGGATATTGCCGGTCTAGTTAAAGCTTTCCCAGGCTTGTCGGCATCTTTCTGAATAACTCACAAACTCGTATTATGGCGACTTATCTGTCATCCACCCATAAAACTGTGGTACAGCTGAAAAATTCTTGGGTGTAAGGAGGTAAACAGCAGACGGCTTTATCTAGAGGCATTTAGGAGCATAAAGCATCCTCATCCCCATTTCCCGTTCGTGAAACGTGCATCTTAAAGAGAAATAATTTCACCAAGTTATGTATTTTTTATTAGGAGGTGTTTAGATTCTGTATTGTGACAGAATTCAACCATGCTTGTTTAATGTACCCTTCGTTTGAAAGCATTCCAGCCTTTACCGCCTGCTACGTTTTGCTAATGTCCAAGGCCTTCTTTATCCACTTGTATAATTGTCTCTCCTTTTTATCCTTTGCAAATGGACTTCCACTCCTGTACAGGCACGATAAGAATGGTCTTTTGTTTGCAAGCACAACCGGAAGAGTAGTAATTATTAACTGCTGGGCAGTTTTCAGCACCAAATAAATGCAAAACATATTTACAGTTGCTTTCCTAAAGGGACACGCTGGGTTGTGTTTTTTCGCTGATTTAAGTGTTAATGGTAACAAGGCTACCCAACGAACTTTGATAGACCTCCCTACAAACATTTTATGTCAGTCTTGTTGGAAACTGTGCCAAACTGGCTCCCGGGTGTTCCAGCGTGGTCTGAAACCTTGAACTGTAAACTTTATGGCGCGACAATTCGATATACTGTCAACTACAAAGGCTTTTTCATTCTGGGACATGGGGACGCCGCATCCGCCTTTCACATCAACGCTGTATGTAATATTCTTGTCCTATTATCACTTAGCTTTTTGTAATAAATACCGCGTTTTACCAACATTCTGTTGGCTTGCAGTGCGCTGAAAAAAAAACCGTTGTCACGCCGGTAGCGATTTCCTGATAAATTAGGGCGTCTGGAAACTTTGATGTCAACTAACAACAAAGAAAAAACATATTGGCCAGAATCTGGTACAGCACCATTTTGGTAGAAATTACCGCATTTTCTTGTTTGTTTATGGTTTCTTTGAACTCCATCTTTTAAAGTCGTACTGGTGGAATCTGTGACCGAACTGGTTAGCGTACTAGCGCAGCACAATGGCCCAGGGGGCTCTCACCAGTAGAGACGCTGTGGGTCCAAGCCCAGCTCATTCTGGCTTAATCTCTGTTCGTGCGTGGGAAGGTATGCCAGCAGTATGCTGACGGTTAAGGATTTACCCCGAGCATTGTCTGTTTTCCTCCCACCATATAATGCCGACCGCCGTGGTGTAAGTGAAACATTGTTGAGTACGACCTAAAACACGAATGAAATGGAAAAAATAATGAATTTAATTTGTTTTCCAGTGATGATATTGAGGTCAGTGTGATAATTTTAATCGCTGACGTCGTGAGCAATTTCCACAAATAACCGTATTTCTTCCTCAAAAGAGTCTCACAAGTGTTTGTAACGGTTTTTTTTTATAATCCACCACGGCTAATGACGCAATAGGTCAGCTACATTTAATCTGACGATCGAATCTTGTGTACTTATTTTAAGTCAGATTGGGTGAAGAATCAAGAATCGCATGGGTTTTACGCAGATAGGCAAACAGGATGTACCTGGTTAAGTCCTCATCCATGTCAGGCGCATTTTATCAGGAAAATAGGATGTACCCAAACCCAGTTACGTGTAGGCAAAACCTGAATACGCTTTTAAGCTAAAAAGATATGTCTGACTGGCAATAGCAAACAGGTATCTGCAGTAATTATCAGTTTATCGCGAACTGTTAAGTAAGGCGGATTCAGAAGTATGGCTTTGTAACTTTACACCCAGTGACGCCTGGATTTATTTTGCTGCAGGGATTGTGATTATGTGACACACTTGTCCACTGTGTATATCAGTAGACTGGAACTAGCACGGGTATCTTCGCCATGGCGTCACAGTGATGCAGCACTATAAATATGCTGACATTCCGATCGGTCTGCAAAAAGGACAAATATTCGTGAAATAACAGAAACAATTGTTAAAATAACGATAAATATCAAGAACAATTAAAACAAAAATTCTGCGCAGCTCAATTTCCGATGTGAAATTCACATTAATTATTCAGTTTAGAATACCTTACCAAGATTGGATGATTAAAAAAAATTATCGTCTCTAAACAAATAGGTTTTGGATGTGGCTACATCACCTAGCTTTAGTCTCTAGCCACCTACAATTTGTCAAAATGGTAGGCTAAACTAAGACTATACATTAGCTACACTGTCGAACACTTGTTCAAGTCACAGCACTAAAAGACAAAACCAAGACGACACTATATATGTAGCTACAGTTGTTAAGTTTCTCAAAAGAGAGTACAGGATGAGCAGCGCTGCTGTTTTGCTATCCGCTTAACGTTGAGCCTGTGCCCACTATAATATCATTAAGCGCAGGAAAAAAGGCTAAGAAAGCCCGATTAAGTTATCCAAGCGCTGGCCATTATTCAGGGAGCAGCTACAAGGCTGAACACCGTTATGTTGACACTAACTGCACCTGGTGCCTATAACCTGTGGCCAATGACATTAGTGTTTCCACCAGCCTGTTTGCGCAAAAGCCGTTTGGGGCTAGACACCCAAAACCTTAATTTTCTTTATAAAGCAAGATATACATATATGAAGCTGCATAGATGCTGAATCATATCTGAAATATGCACTGACGAGTTGAGCATAAAATCAGCGGTCAAAATTTTATCGATTTGATATATATATTTTCACGAGTTGCTTTTTATGACAAATTCTAGTAACGGCATTATCGTTATTGGGGATTACTCTATAGCACAGGTTCAATATAGTGCTGAAAATTGGCTGATACCTCTGCTATAACCAGAGAGTGTAATCCCTAACAATGATAATACTCTTACTTAAAGTCAACTTCTATATGACGTTTACCAATCTGATAAATTTTAGTACACAGTGCGAAATCGCTTTAGGGGACGGGCCATGTTTTCGTAGAACCAAGGTTGTCCGTCTCAAAGCTAATATAACTAGTGAGGCAAGATTAGTCAACAGCATGCTTTATACACCGTAAGATTTATTTATTTATTTGATTGGTGTTTTACGCCGTACTAAAGAATATTTCACTTACACGACGGCAGCCAACATCATGGTGGAAGAAAACGGGGGGAAATCCATGACCATCCGCAAGTTGCTAGCAGATCTTCCCACCTACAGCCGGAAAGGGAGACAGCATGAGCTGAACTCACAGCGACCGCATTGGTGAGAGCCACGGGATCATAGCGCCGCGCTGGAGGGTAAACCGCTTCGGCCACGGAGGCCCCTAAACTGCAATATAGTGCAATGGGTAATTTAACTAATATGATATATACATATACAGATATACAGTATATATATTTTTGACATTTTCATGAACAGAAAACCGTGGCGAAAATGTAATAAGTGAGTGATTATAGGGGATGCGCTAGGCGGGCTTCTCTACGGTGAAGTAAAATATTGCCTCGTAGCACGGACAAAATAGGTTTTTAAACAGATTCATATAAATATATATATATATATATATATATATATATATATATATATTTATACACACATTTGTCATTCTGCGCAAATATATGTATGTCTCTAAGGGAATAATTCAGAAAAGGTTTACGTTATATTCGAGGTTATGGTACATTATTGGCTATGAACTTTTGTCTGACATATTTGATGTTATTTATTCGTTTATACATATTGAAATATGTATTCGTGTCTGTGCAAAATGTTTGTGATCCTCAGAAATCCATTTATCTGTGGAGAATGGTGTCTCAGTTTTATGGAGGGGGATGTGTCTGTTCTCCCTACAGTCGCATAAACCGTTCTCCCGAGTGACGCTTGCACACGGACTGAACCTCGAGCCGTCTCATAAAGAGTTGTATGCCAAATATGCCATATTGAATCAAAGTTCGATGCCACCTTTACATCAGGACGTATTTAATTATGCAATGATAAAATTCTCTTGAGAAAAAAAAATCAGCCCAGCTTTTGACTGCAACAATGATTAACTGATGTCCGTTATTTGGAAGGCGAAAAGTGGAGAGAGAGAGGTTGCAGATTTTCGTAAAACGCAAATATAAATGCAATCCTGTATTCGTCATCCTATCCAAAAAAATAAATCAATCATCTATCCCGGTGAACAGAAGTTATGAAAGAAATTTAGAATATATCATTTCCCACTGCGATTACGTAATGCCGTGTGGCATTTCTATCGACAATTGCTTATGTGGAATTTATTTTTGAAGCCGGAAAATAGCAATAAAGCAGAACGTCATGATTTTCAATTTCGATCTGAAGATGAGTTAAATTCCAAGCGTCGATGGAACACTTCTCCAGAAAACTAAATGGTAACGCACACACTGATGGTTTACAAATATTTCTGAGCTTGAAGACCTATAGGCGGTCATTGTTTAAATCAGATCTCGTATTGCCCTAGGAAATCAACAGATAAAGATTTACGCCTTTTGTTTTGGGCTTTTCTTTTCTTTGTGGTGGAAAAGACTACGATGCAAATCATCATGAAAGCTGAAGATTGTAATGAAAGATGACTGGACAAAAGCCATCTATAGGTCTAATGTGTCAAGAGACGCAAAGGCTAAGCTATGATGTCAGACACAATTAATAAAACTCATCCGATTTCTAACTTTTCACCGTCTTGTTCAGCGCCGATTATGTGCAAACAAAGTCAAACGAATGGGACGTTCAAATCTTATGTTCCTTATAAAGACTTGCGCAATGAATTTCAACACCTTTGTGGCTCTTTGTACATGGTTCTGGGTATGTTATTACCGTTCGTGCATTTACATAAACAGTTAAGAATAAAGCCGTGACTGAGGTGAATTCACAAAACGTTCGATTTCACCGCTTACAGTTAACCTTAGACAACCATCTCACAGCCGTCTGCTGCCTTGGATTTATTTTCCATGTGTAGTCTTCTAACTACACAGTAGTGAGTTAGCTTTGCTTCTTTGCACTGCTTAGCAAAAACGCACGGATCGTTGGAAAACCAATGTACACAAAAGTCGCATTGAGTAGGGACTGAATATGTTAAGGGGGATTACCAAACTACTATGCAGGACATGTTTTACCGTGACCAAAACAATTCGCACAACCACTGTTGTAACATCGAGTGGATTTTAATAGGCCTGTGGTTAAATCATAACTATCATGCAAAGAGGAAATAATAGAATACCATCAACCGTCTTTTTGACGTTGTTGATATTTGTACCTAGTTTATCTCATTTAAATGGGTTTTATGAAGGTCAAGGTTCTTAATCCCTTCATTTAAGATAGAATTTTGATGTGACAAGATCTTTTAAAGAATAATATAACACTACAAGGTGCTTTTTGTGCGTCATAATTAAGAAAGCAAATTCCTTTTCCACGTACAGTGAATATATTACCCAGATAAATCAAGAGAATATTACGATGAAAAATTCGTTAACGGATTCATCATTTTAAAATATGGCCAAAAGTAAAAAGCATCCCGGGTGTCACTTTCGTGAATCGATCGGCGGTCAGTCTAATCTGGGAAATGAATATGGACAGAAAAGACCAGCAGGGAAACTTACAACCATTGTCTGCTCGAGGCCGACTCTGTTTGTATACACCTTTGTGCTGTGCCGGCAGCTGGTATCCGGTTTGACGTCTGACGCTAACGTCTCTTGGCGGGATTCGTTTGGCTGTTACCATCAAATTTTTCCGCCCCAAATCATAATCAAGTTAGATACACTTGACATATGTTTCCTTTTTTTCAGCGAAGTACGGGAACTGTCAGTTTTTGCTTTTAAATCCAGATATACTATATCTGCACGAGTGGAATAGCGTTGGAGTTACAACAGGCCATTGTTTTCTGTCACGTGAAGGGCAAATTCGTCAATGTCACGAGTTATTTCTACATTAGAGAAGGTTGATTTGCAAGCTTTTTCATTATCGGTGTGTGAGGATTTTTTTCTACCATCTACACCCACACTGAAGAATGGTATATCCTTATATTGAACCTCACTACACCCTCCACCTAGCACCCTCTGGGAGGCTCAATCACAAGAATTAAGACTATACATTTTATAGCTTGCACATGATTTTGTCTGAATCAAAGAGGTTCACTTACTCCACGGTTGATTGGTAAAAAAGGCCGTCACATATTTTATTTCACACACCTGAGAATACATTAAATTGATTTATTTGTCTGCTTTTTACTTAAAAGACACTGCAATAAACACATTGCTGCCGTGTATATATGAAACCTATAGGAGAAAAACAAATCAAAATGGTATTTTGTTGAGTAGATGTTATTGAATGTTAGCGCCTTAGAGGCCTGATGTTAACAATTGAATTTTACCGGAGGTTAAAGCTGAAAGCAAACATGTGAAGTCCTGCAGACATGTACATCTCTGAGACAAGTGAAAGGCCCGAACTTACCGGAAGTAACCGTCTCCATATGCAAACGGTCGGATGTAAACTCGCGGCCTATAGAAGATCGCCCTTCCGATCTCAAATTGACGTTAATCAATCCAAACCTCTGCCAAACAGATGGCTGTCACCCAAGGGAATCGGATCACGTGACAATTTTACCTGTCATTAGCTCGAGTCGAGATGCAAACTCTGACTGGGAAGCATCATCATTATAGCAGTTTGATGACAATGGCGCGACATGTTTGCTGTGCTGGAGAAGATAAAACCAGGAATCAACATTCTGATATGATGAGTGTAATGTAATACGACTGGAGCTGAATGCCAGGTCTCTCGAGATCCGGCGAGAATTCTGGTTAATAATTGGGTCGTGTTATTCTAATTTCTTAGATTTAATCCTGCGTTTGAAGACTGTGGGCATATGACGTTTAAAACCATTTGCCTGGTGTCATGAGATTGAACATTTTAATCATTAAATTGGTGTTACCTTTTCTTCTGTAATTATTTTTCAAAACCTATCTCCCTGTTGGCGATTCTGTTTTGTGGCCATTTCGAATTTCCTTCGGTGGAAAAAATATAGAATTGTTTTTTCCTTTTCGACAAAAAGAATCAATTATATTTTTGAGCAATGCAGTGGGTTTTGTCTCTTTTACCCGAACGTATGATGAGTAAATGTCAGTTGGGTTTTTCAGACGTATTCACCTTTACGTGTTAGGTTTTACTTCGTCTTCCTTTCTCCAAATTACCCACAATTATACTCCAATTATACCTCGTCAATTTGATTTGGAAGCCATCTTGACTTCACGATGTGACGTCATGGCCTCCATTTAGATGGTCAACATTCAATTATGTAATGATATTTAACCCTTTGCTAACAATCAGCCGTATTCCCACAATTTAAGACATTAGCTTTGTATTTAAAGCCTCTACGATATACCTGGTCGCTTGTCTGACATTTGTAATGCACATGCGGCAATAGGTTTTTATGTCCCCACTCCCGGTAGGTAACGGAGTCCCTCTGTGCAAGCAGATGAGTCTCGTCCCTGATGACAATTCCAGTAGATGGCGCTGGTAACACACCAGAGTTGCTATTGATTAATACAAGGAGATTAAGTAAAGGATGGGGGATATTGAAAAGACCTGCGGGAAAGCGACAGTGACAAAGTGCTAGCAAAGGCCAGACCTATTACAATTCTTGTGATATCGTATCTTGCGAAATCTGTCTTGTCTGGACGTCGAATTGGACGTCTCCGTCATCTGGTTATCTCCTGTGATGAACGCCCAAGTGTTCAGACATGCGCAGGCAGTGCGGCGTGTAAGGCGGGCTGACTGCGAGACAAATGAGGCAGCGTGGTCGGCTCCGTGGTAGGGAGAGGTGGCAGTGAGTATTTACCAAGTCTCGTCTGCTTCCTTGCCAGAAAACAGAAACTTCGTCATTAGGAAATCATTTGAGTCACAAGATGAAAATAAGCAACAAAAACACCACAAGGAGTGTCTCCCTTTCAAGATGAAACGAGTTTGCTTGTATTACCAAAAATATATACCTATCAATGAAAGTATTTTTTTTATATTCTATCTACGTCCTGTGACATACAGAATTAATGTTGCTGAGGTCAGCCGAAGTATTTTCTGAACGCGCCATGCGCATGGGAAGAATATACATCTTTCCTTACACCACCCCCCCGCCTTCCTGCCTCCCATCTCAGGTCCCTTCTCTTTTCATTCTACCTACCATCATTTCCATTCCCTCTTTGCACCATTCACCGCTCCTTCCCCGCTTCACGCTCCCCACCGTCACTTTACCCATGCCTTCATTATCTTTACCATCATTTCAGTTCCCTTCTTCCTTCCACCATTCACCGCTCCTTCTTGTGCTTTACGCTCCCCACCACCCCTTACGCTTCCCTCTCCGTTCATTATTACTACCATAACTCTATTCCCTCCTTCCACTTTTCACCGTTCCTTCTTACGGTTTAATTACGGTCCTCACCGCACCTTAAGTTCCTTTTATTCCCTTTTCCATCATTTGCACCCCACTCCAAGCACCTCCCAATCTCCACCCCTCCACCGCTCCGTCTTTCGCTTTATGCCCCATACCTCCTCTAACGTTCCCTTCTTCCTCCATTCTCACTACCATCATTTCCATTCTCCCCTGCCTTCTGCCGTGCACCCCTCCCTCTTTTCCTTTATGCTCTTCCGTCATGACTTCCTAACGAGCCCCCCCATCGCTCCCCTCGGACACGGTCTCTTGGACCTGTCACAGGAAAGATCTATATCTGAGCTTAGAAACGTATATTCCACTACATTAACCACAGCCGTCTTTGTCCTCTTGTTGTATGTAGATCAATAAACATGTCTTTGATCTCTGTATGATGTCAGGCGGATGTCTTCTCTACAAAACTGCTCTATCTGCCCTCGGCCTGACACAGCCGTTGTTAGCGGTAATAATATCACGAGATCTACGTCACTCTACAACGGACCGCTCGACGACTCGAACATACAGTTAAGCCACAAATATGAGTAATTATTGCCATCGAAACGCTTTCCATCATGTTTTATCCGGTTTCAAATTATTATGTAAATCCGATCCCTGTTATATAAGTGAAACATTCTTCTATACGGTGTTACACAATTTTCAAATAAATACATATATTTCATTTAATACAAATGTTGTTAGGTAAATTTGAAGTAATAACGTCGGTGTTATACCTGCAAAGCTATATCCGTATAGAAACTAAATCTTTCAACTGTTGTCTTAAACTGGGTGTGTCTAACCAGATCACCTCATCTGTGCTGTGTATGAATTGACCAAAAGGTTTTCGTCTATAAATATACAACAGCGCTTGGGTGAATGTATCACATCATTGTTGTCACTTCAACATTCCCCATGACTGACTTCTTGTCTTTCAGTAACACTAGACTCTCAATGTTTTTTCTTTTTTTGGTCGCAGCCGAAGGTATCCGGATTTGGGCATTGTTGCGCATTGGTTTAGCGTTAATGGTTATCGTTGTGACGTGAAAAAAAAAACCAGGGAATAATCCTGCCTGTCAAAGGTGGTCCGTAAAGCTCTCTGTTGTGTCCACGAAACATGGGTATTTAATGTTTCAAACGCGCAAAAAGCAAGCATTAGTTCTGACTTCCGGTTGGAACAACACAGTCGTTGTCGTTCCAATTTCCTCCAGCTTGCCGCGTTCGTGCCTTCCCGTCGGCGTGAATGGCGCCGCCATTGTGTAGCTCCTAGACTGCCTTTCACTTATTCATACGCCATTACTTGCCGACCTGGGTCGGAGATGGGCGTTCCCTATTGTACTTGTCAGGCGGCCTGTTGGCGTCCTATTGCCAGGAAAAAAGAAATAATGGTTTCAAAAAAAAGAGCGGTTGTGGTTGGATTGAGCTGGTTGCTATCCCGCCGGTGCTGTATAGCTTAGTTGAGTTGGCCGCTGGACGACTGGGTGGTGCACAAAAGCAGCTGCCTGTACAAAAGTCCTCGAGCGGAAGCTCTGTATATTGGTGGACGGCTGTTGCATTTATCAAGGGTTGGCCCGCATTGACAGCTCTTACGTACGTGAGGGAAAAACTCAAGAAGATGCCTTCTGAAAACTCGACCCCGTTTGTCAAATCCCGATACATCTCGCTGACCTGTCAAATGAGATGATTTCTACCCAACTAGATGTCTATCGCTACAAATACTAAACGCTTTTCCTTCGGCGCAACTTACCTTTAAGCAGAAAAGCAATGTCCCCGAAGCCCCCGTTGTGAGGTTAACCATGCTTGGGAGGCCACGGCGTGGCTTTGTCGCACATCCCTCCACCATTTGTCATATCTGAGCCCCAAGGAGTGTTGTTTTAGTCGACGTATCGAAGGGCTCGGCGGATTTTCGATATCTTTCTTCTTTTTTTTTTTTTTTGTTTTATTCCCCGTTTTTGCTTTCTCTCCCACAAACCAATGGAATTCTGGGAGGGAAATGAACACAGTGGGATGATAGTTTGCGGACGATTTATTCGCATTATGCGGTCCAGAGCGGGTCTGCTGACGCGTAAGGAGGCCTAGCCAGGAGCCAGATCACGTCACAGCAGTCGAGGATTGCTGGCACGGATCGATGTAACACCAGATCCTCATGAACACAAATGCCCTCAATCCTTTAACAGCCCCGATTAAGACAAGAACAAGTATCGCCTGCTGCTTTAACCCTTGTTTCTAAGCTTCAGAAGTTCGTTCCCTCGCTCACCGACTGGCCTTGCTAGACGTACGTACATGCGTACGCACCTGTCTCCCGCTAAGTCGACACGGTTTACTAATGCGTCAACTAGCTTGTAATCCGATCTCTTGCGAATATGAACATAGACTCTAAACAGAGCTCAGGTAAACGAGGCGCGAGTCCGTCACCCCCAAAGCACATTAGCTAGGACCGCTTGATCTAATATCCCCGACCTAAGACAGGGCCTGGTCTTTCGCCTTTTGCCCCCCGGGGCCAGGACGATGAAGTTAAGACCCACACCTATTGTGTCTGCGAGTCTGCATCTCCGCCTCTGTCCCCTGTGCCACGAGTTTTATCTGTAAGCTCCGAACGAACGGTAACTAAGCCGCTATCGGTAAACTCCGAAAATTATAGTTACCTGGTAGAAACCGGTATAGATTTTTTAACTAACCTATATAGATTGCCCAACTCGTAGAAGTTACCGTTTGTGCAGAAAAAATAGCTTTGTATAAACGAGTAAGAAAAATAAATAGTATTTGTAAATTACAGTTTTTCTTTGTGAATTTCTTTTTGTTTTTCTTTAAATGTTTAAACGAGAGAAAGTCCTTGTTGAAAGGCAGGTTGTTTCGCTAACCTTTCAAGTTACCGATGTCGACTACAGACAAGTCGTATTTCGTAAATACAGACCAAGGAATTGCCAAGAAAAACACAATGTACTGTTCCAAAAGTCTTGTCATGGGCTCGGAGTAAGTTCAGAAAATTTCTATATTCTTGTGTCGAGAGTAAGAAACACCAAGGCGGGAAACTTGAGTGCAGTATAGTCAATGGTCTGATAGGTAGTCTCCAAAACTGGGATCGTGGAAAAATCCGTGTACTGCTAGGATTTTTTCCAAGCTGCCAATGTTGGAAACTACCGAACAGTTTTCTACCGAACAGTTACCCAAGAGAGATAAAAAGGATTTCTTACAAAAAAAAAACCGTTTGTGTGACTATAAATGTTCTGACAATATCACCGAATACGCTTTCTCACTAGTTAAAAAAAACTTCATGTCGGATTCAAAATGGATCACACAAAGATGTGCTTTCTTGCTGAGACATAAAATTCTGAACATTAGACAAAGACAAGAAAAATATATGTAAATCAATTGTATAACTAGAGAAATTGCAAAACAATAAGACTCTTTGAGTTATATGCGTATAGAGTAACAAATGGGGAACATGGACGTTTGGTGAACGGAATTTTACTGACAATCTGTCGGGTAACCCTAAAATGTGCACTTGATCGAGTCTCGAAAGAATGAATGCATGAATGATTATGGCTTTACGCGACATTGGCAATTTTTCAGCCATATCGTGAAGAGTAATATGTTTAAACCAGGAATTTGTTAATGGTCCTTGACGTGATGTGGTGAACACTTAAAACTAAACCAAAGAGTGGAATATTTTTAGAACAAATTGGTTAAAAATCTAAATGTCATTTTGAAAGTCAAAAACCACTACTCTGGACTCTCGAAAGAGAATAGACCTAGACGTCGAACCCGACTTTCATACACCAGTCGTCAAACAAAATGGGCGTTCCGAGTCAATAATTCATAGACCAGTTTCCAAAAACAACAAAAAAGAAACAAGCCACTAAAGAGCTAAGAAAATATGTAAAATATAAAAAAATTAGAACGGATTCATGCATCATTTTTGTTGAAATACCTGTCCCATTTTGCCTGCTCCATTCACTTTTGAAAATGCAAACAAATCTACCAGTTTTGTATTTGTTAGCTAAATACAAAACTAAAGAAAATAGTTTTTCTTTCATTATTGATACGCGGAGTTCTTTAAAAAATCCTTTCCCTTGAATTTATTCATAACTGTTCGGCGAATTCATTTCATCCATGAGGTTGAATAATTCCATTGCCCGCAAGGGGTCAATTCATCATGCAAAATTGAAGTATTTCCCTAAATATGAAAATTGCCATCCGTCGAACCTCCGTATACCGAGTCGAGCTAATTTGAATGCAGCATCTGTGTGTTGATGGGTTTTTTTCTTCTTCGTAAACAAAGCACTATAAGTTTAATATCACTCTCTTTGCAATTAGTTCTTCGGACGTTTGTGTTATTTGTCGCTTTGGAAACTCGTCTTGCGGAAAGCACAATTTGGATGAAGGCATGTGTGAGAATTTCGGATTGGACGAATAGGTTTTTGAAAAATGGCAACCTTAAATCTGTTTCGTGGACTTTCTAATTACGGTTCAGCAGAACAGATTCATTTCTTATATCATATGCAACAGATGTTTGCCCAACTCCCTTAGTATGTGGGATAATATTTGCGTTGTAATGTTATTGGTTATGGAAAGCTGTTGTTCGATCAAAATCATTACGGTGGATGTCCCTAAAGCGCTATGAGCAAGAGCCGCCATTGTACCCTACACACAGCTGTGAGCTATTCAAATAAAGGTTTAGGTAGATCTTTATCTTAAAATGAATATTATTTCGGGAAATAACTGGGCGTGGCTTACAATGCTTTTTATTTCTATTTTTCTCTTCGGCGAATACGGACTAAATGCAATACAAATTATTTACCGATGTAGCCTTTATGTTACAATGCAGTACAGACGACGAGCCCACACAATGTGTCTTCGTCAGCTATATAATAAACAGTTTGTGCGATGATTCCACGGCGTGCGTGCCGCCCAGTCCGCATGCACCGTGGTGTTCTATTCACCAGCAGCCATGCAGCCGGCGCAATATATACGCCGCCATCGCCTCCCAACCTGGCTTCAAGTATTTTCGCAGTCGGGAAACTTAACTATTCAGAGCCCGGGAATAAGCTGAAGCCGGCAAACCCCCAGTCTATTGGTCGCGGGCTTCGCCAGGCAAGGCTTCTCCCAACCTCCGTCTACTCCCGCCCTGTTTATGCATGCACGGGTTGAATCGACAGGCGCTTAGCTAGGCTGTTAGTAAGAGACTGTACGTATGGCTCAAAGTTGTCCTGCTCAGGCATTTGAGCTTCTCGGGGCGAAATGTAGTTGAATCTAGACTCTGGTTTTGAATGCCATTGTTTATCGTGCTGCCAAAAGAGGGCACTCCAGGCCTTTGTGTGTGTGTATGTGTGTGTTTTTTTTTTTTTGTTTTTTTGTTTTTTTTTCGTCCTTGCCCATTGCCGGACAGGTTTATGATACAGATGTTCGTCAGTTAGACCTATACACCCCCTTCTCCAGGTAGACTCCGCCTTGCTGTTAAGTTCTTTCTATCCTCCTTTACCGAATTAACGTCGTTTCGCTGAAGTCTCTGTCCATTAGCTACATCGTCTGCGTGTACAGCGTTCATGCTCCGTAATGAACTTTCCACGGCCTTCCGACACTCACGTGATCGCTTCAATAGGTCCGTGAAGTCGTCTGCTTCAATGGAAAGCCGTTCGTAGCAGGGAACGGCACAAGAGGGAACCGGCGTTACCAGTCGCTCCAGCACACTGGAACCATCGGCTCAATACCGTCGGCAAAAAACAGGACTATGAAAACTATCGGCGAGGACAAGATTGCCTGCTTCGTTGCTGTGACTTTTCCAGCCATTAGTGGAATATCTACTCCTGGAATTGCCAGGACGTTTTAAAGCAAAACCCTTTGCACAAAGCAAATTGCTGACGTCGTGGTTCTTTGTGTTCACACTGCAAGGTCTTTAATTTTTACCTGTGATACTCTGGCGCAATTGTGTCTTTATCACTCCAATGGATAACACGTATATTCCTGTGATGTAATACATAAGTGATGCGGTGTATAATGTGAAGCCATCTGCCTTCACCCCAAAACTTCCGAGGATATTTTTTTTCTCCTTTTTATTACCAAGACCAGAATGGATACGACCAGACGTTGTGAGCTACATGCAAACTCGCCGTGCTGCAACACTCATGTCGCCCGGGGGTAGAAAGAGTCATTTACCTTCCACAACCCCGCTGATCTCCCCGGGATAAGCCTCACGTGATACCAGTGATACCCTAAACCTTCAAAAACAAAACGTGGCATCCAGCGGTGATCCTTACACAATGCGTGATTAAATCCTTGTGGTAGGCCATCCAGGTCTCCGGACGCGGGAGAGTTCCACAAAATGCCGTGAGAAACTTACCTGACATGGCCGAGTCTGGAACTCTCGTGCATTGGAGGCGAGAAATAGAACGACGTCGAGATGCATGGGGACTGGTCAATGTAAGTTTATATTATACCTGAGCCGAATTTTTCTGGACCTTTCCAAATACAACATTCAATAATTAATTTTCCTTAACCTTTCTGACTTATTGAGCCCGCACAGGTGTTAACATGGAGTAGACATTTCTCATTTCGCCCTACAGTTTCTGATCTTTTCTTGTTCTCTTATTGCTGTCCACGAAATGCGACAGGCGCATCTGATAGGCATACAGTTGGCATTTATTAATACTATTTATCGCTATTCTGCGCTGCTTTTGTGTATAATAACCTGTATAGCTGCCATGGTCCTAGGGGGTGTAAGTTTGCTACTTTTAAACCATTTACATGAACAGTTAGCATCAAACCCTCTCTGACGTAAATTGACAAATGCGGAATTTCAACTATCACACTGTCTTCCCCGCCCTAGTTTTACTCCCCAAGCTGTTGTCTTTTGCATTGTACACAAACGCGTTATATAATTTATGCAACGTGACGAGCTCTCGCTAACTCACCAATAAAAGGCGACCTATGTTGCATATCATTTACTACTGGCCAGTGAGATCGTTAGGTCTAATCTCGTCAAATTCTTGGATCAACAGTGTCTTTATGTCAGAAAGTTGACAACTGATCTGCCGGCATATAGGAAAAATAGTCAATCAGACAGAAATTCACAATATTTTGATATATGGAGCATTAAATATAGGGCATTTGCAATCTAATTTTAGGGCATCGTCGAAGGGATACGTCTTTTTGGCGATTTGGGATTTACCCCCCCCCCCCCCACCGCAAATGGGCATTGTGTTAGGTCATATCTGTATGGAATGCGGGTATGTAAAGCAAGCCTCCGGGACGGGCGGTGGATGGGCTGGGGTGGTATTGGGGATCTTTTGCAAGGGAGAGTAGGTGCAATCCATATAACCGCATATTTGCTCGACATCACGACCAGAACATAGGGAAATGAGTTTTCTTTTAACCATACTTTCCGCACGCGTGCGGAAATTTCGCTGTATATTTGAACCTGGACCCTTTTTGTGCGCGCGTCCATGTTGTTTTTAAAACATGGCGCTCGTTATCATTTTGATATGCTCATATATTAGTATCCCCAAAATAGAAAAAGTAGACATAGCAGGCAAGGCATCGACATGTTCAATTATTTCCATCACAATCGCTAGTGATTTCCTAGGCCAGCATTAAACACTTGCCTGTACCTCTACCTCGCCACCTTAATGTTAACTGTGCATCGCTGAAGGTCTAGAACCTCAGGATTTAACCTTTTGCTTATTTCTATAACTGAGATATCTTCGCGTTTACACTTACATGTATACTCCTTGAACGTTCGACGAGGTCTGTATGCTGTGTTTTGTTATTACGCCAAAAACGCCAGTATGTTTCCAAATTACTAACTGGCGGAATATTTCTAAATGCCTAATTGCAGATCTCGGAACATCGAAGGCGACAAAATGATAGGATATTAAATATTTTGATCGACCGACCAACCGACCGACTTGCAGACAGACAGACAGACAGGATACCACTAGTTGATAGTTGTAGTGCTCTATCGAAGTTGAAAACAAGCCAAATGTATTGCTAATGCAGTTCTACCTGCGAAACAGTAGTAAGATTTGGACATCAGTGAGGAAACTGTTTTCCATTTTCTTCTCTATTTTCAGCTGTTTCATTGTCTGCGAGGCAATATTTGACACAAAAACACTATCGTTTTCCCCCAAATTAGCACTATATTATACACAAAATTAACACTATAGAATATCACAAGATTAACGCTATAGTGACACAAAAATAAGACCAAATTCGCAATAGTTAATACATCCCTTGGTAAGTCCATGTCGTCTTACACATAAACCCTTATTAAGTGAATGGCACACCTTAAAAGACATGATGTCAAAAATCTGGCCGACAGACCTAAGGTTTCTTCGCGTTTACACTTATATGTATACTCCTTGACCGTTCGACGAGGTCTGTATGATGTGTTTTGTTGTTACGTCAAAAACGCCATTATGTTTTTAGGTTACTAACTGGCGGAATACTTCTAAATGCCTAATTGCAGATCGCGGAACATTTATTGAGGCATTTCGAGGTGTGTAAGTTGCCACGTTTTCCACATTTACATGAACCGTTAGAATAACACCATAAATAAAGTAAACTTACAAGAGACCGGATTTCACCGGATTACCGAACTATCACATTGTATTCACTGCTCTGGTTTTACTTCGCTGTGCTGTAGTGTTTTGAATGCGTAAGATGATAATAGCAGGTAAAACAGAGCTGCCACTCATAATATCCCATATGTATTTCATATACGCAAAAGCTGATGATAATTGAAATGTGTCATGAGAGAGATAGTGGATGCTAAAAATAGAATGTGATATTACTCAGTAACACTTATCTAGTTAAGGATGTACTTAAAACGGGGTGATAGAAAGAAAGAAATTGGGTGAGAAGCCTCAAAATCCACGGAGCGTTATTTGAGTTCTTCTTCGTGCCTCTTGAAAGAACTCGCCATAAATAGAAAGGATCATTGGTATAATCATACTTTTCGGCCAAACTGTGTTCCGGGACAAAACAAAAAAAGTATCTCCTGCAACCTTTCTGAAGCTTGAAATATGCACTGGAAATATAAGCACTTCCTGGTAAAATATATTGTCAATAGCCCTCGGCTATTGATTTGAGATGCTAACTACAAACGATAATAAATGTGAAGAGCTTACTGTATGGCTGCTTGAGAAGTCGATGTAACAGCTATAGGTATAGTGAAGGAAGCCAACGAAGCCACGTCTATTGTCCGGGTAGAATGCGACTCACACTTAATTATAATGCCCAGGGCAGCTTTAATCATTCTTGGAAAGGAAGCCAACCAACTGCCGTCCATTTGTCACATAGAATACTGGCTGTCACAAACAGACAGGCGGGCGTGTGATTGGGATTCCGTAACATTCGTTTCCGGTCTATTTTTCAAACGGAATAGCCCATCGGTATTATTCCCATGCGTTGTAGTGACGCCGATTCAAGAACAAGTGTTTACATGTTTTTCATTTTATTCTTTGTTAAATGTGACGGAAACTCATCGGTTTGAATTGTTTTTAGGACGACATCGCAGGAGAGAAATGTGACAAGAAGCAATGACACAGTTCATAGCGTGAAGAATGTTCGCGGCAAAGTGTCTCCATATTTTCCATGTCTTTTTGTGATCATACTCTCTCTCAGCTGTAATGACACTATAACCCATGGGACAAAGCGTCACGGTTGCATAATGTTTTGAATTTTACGTGAAGAGAGCTCGCACCCGTTTGTTTTCATTCCAGTGCATGTCGTTAGTCGAGTAGCCTCAATTTACTCGAATTGTATGCTATATCACAAAGATCTTCCTTGTGGATATATACATCTTCTTCATTTATTTGCATGACGTGTGGATGTAGATGTTAACATCGTTATCAAGTCAATGAGACCATTGCATTCATCGGCTTAAATGTGAATCTTGTCACTGCATACCATGGCCAGCTTCTGAGGGCCACTGATACGAGTTATGATGTCAAATTGTTGGTTAAATAATTGACTCTTCAAATGGTATCATTAAAAGCCTATCAAGGGCGCTGACGGTATCTGATTTATACAGGCTTGCGGTGCAGCCTGTGTTCAATATAATTTCTGTCAGCAAAGTGACGCGAACTCTATGCTATTCAGACTATGAGGTAACCGCAAGGGCAAATTGCGGCAAATTCTGGACTGGAATGGGAAGGTTACGTGGAGAAATGAATCGCGTCATTTTCAACGAATCGATAGTCTTCCTTTGATTCGTTGCAGACCTTACCAAGACGTCGTGATCCCGCAGAAAGGACCAAATTTGTATTTGATTGGTTAGCACAGACCTCTTGGCACTTTCTGATGAGAGTAAAAGCAAGCTGCTGAGTGCATATTGATTAAAAGCGAACCTTATGTTTTAATCAATCCCTTGAATCTGGCTTTGAAGAATAAGGTGAAAAGCTGATAGGCTAGATGCCGATTTAAAACGGCTGGGAACAGGCTTTATAAACTTGTATGTATCGCTGTGTGTATGTAAACGAAATCAATAGATCTCTGGGCTGACAGATGCGAAGTTCTTCTAAAGAAATGAACGCCTTAAAGAATTCGCCTACTTCATTAGCTATCGACAATTAATGGTAATGAATGGAGTTTAACTGTAGCGTTCATGTCAGTCGGGCAAGAGCTACAGCTTTGTTGGTGTGACTTGAAAACGTGCCGAAGGCACTCAGATCACCCGCACATGCGCGTACTAGCAAATCGACTGAATGAGATAATAGCCTTTGACATAAGGCCAAAGGGATTGGCGGGAAAAAAATATAAAAACAAACGCTATGTGTATCCACGTGCAAGCCAGCGGTGTTTGTCCCGGTGTTTTCCGTGAAAAACATTTCTCTGTGAGAACTTTTCTGGAAGAAATTCTAACGTTGGTATGCTTGATTCTGTTCGGATGAATGACAGGGTTAGAACGGTCAAACCAAGCCACAGTACGAACTCGGGAACTGCGCTAAATAACTATTAACAAGGTAGAAAATGAGGGATTTTTCCTCAGAGGATGAGTTAATTTTATTTTAATATTTAAAGACCTATTGTCAAAGTATTTTGAAAAATAATGGAATCATTCAACCCCAAATTGACAGAAAAGAAAAGAAGAAAACGTTTGAGGAACTCATTTGGCCTGAGCTCATTCTAACTTTGTTTTTTTAAGTCTCAAGGGGCGAAAAAGTGTCCTGAATTTATCCGAATTATTCATTTTTTTTTTCAAATCTTCCAGTGGAAGCAAAATCAGATAAAGCAAGGTTTTTAAATGTTCAAGCTGAGCGATTGAGTGTCGTTCTCTCCAGCACGGCATTCGTCATGCGTAGAGCTTGGCGCCATGTGCTATAGTCTCCTCATGAGGATATGAGGTTACCTCGGACGTAAATTCAGCTCAGCCAATCATAAACACAGATTACATTTAAATATTTTATCGCACCAATCATTTTTTGAGAACGTTTCGTGTGTCCGACAGGAGTCCTTGCCGCCCTGACGCCTTGGGTTACGTTCATTCATCAGGATTATTTAGCGCTTTAGGGGAAAAAAATAAGAAGATGCCACGTGGCGTACACTCATCATTTGTTAGTTACATGTTAAAATGAAACCAATACGTGTGATTAGGTATGGTTAAGAATTGACTAAATGGAATGAGGATGTGAAGGGGGGTAGGAGTGAGGTGTAATGGAGAATCCACGGTGGCGATAAGAAGCGTGTTAATTCTTTATGAAGGCCTATAATTCTTGTGATGTTGGAATTACAGTGGCGGAAAAACACGAAGATTCCGAATTCCCGTCATACCCCTATTGAGCGAAAAGGAGCGTTTCATAATGATTAAGTCCAGTCGGTCAGATTTTTCACCGAGTCCAATTTTTTCCCCACACTACGTTCCACCAAACCAGGTGTCGAGGTTTGGCAATATTTTGTGTCGGGAGAGATAATAAGTCGCTGAGAAGCCAAAGTTGTGGGGTGTCACATTTCGACTTTCATACATTCATTTTTCAGCTGCCAACACGGTTGGTGGCCGTCGGTAACTGCCAATGAACCGTAATTCATCATGGTTTAAATTATCCGAGAAGTGATATTTTCTTTATGGATATTTCCCTTGGGAAGTTGATAACGATTAGTAATTAGATGTACTGAAGAAATTAAAAAGTCGCACTAGAGTAGAGAATGAACCTTGCGAGACTACACCTCATTGCTGTTTAGCCTTTGTTAGCGCGCCGGCTTGTTGTGGCGCGCTGACTTCCGCTTTCCGTGTGCTTAAACAACAATCTGTAATCATTCATCGTGCGTGACGAATTTGACACTTTAACAAAGAGAAATATTGCTATTTTTTTACTTGTGACAAACAGTTCTTTCGGAGAAGGGTGTTGTTTTTATCGGTGCTTATGGTGCTCTATTGGTTTGGATTGAGCATGCTTCGAAAGCTTGCAATGTTTTTTGTTTTTTTCTTCACTGCGGAGAACTGAACACAACCCCAGAGCTAAAGGTCTGTTCAGGGCCTTAACAGCCTTTCAAACATGACTGGAAACGAATGACTTCTCCTCTGAAAAATACCTTTCCATTTTCAAACCCGAATACATTAGTGTGACAGTCGTAAATAAAGGAGTATTTGTCCCCGTATTTAGAGAACAAAATGTCCATATTAAAAGGATTTGCTATCAAACGCCTCTATTCAAAGTTTCTTAAATTATGACATAAATACGTCAAGATATCTAATTCTGTCTAACTCCGCTTAACCCAGGTCTAGGGGCGGTGTGAACATAGTATAGTTTTAATGTCACCACTACGTAGATATGGACAATTAATTTGGCGTAACGGAGATACTTTTTTTATTCAATACATAAATATATATGTATGTATCTTTTAAACCCTAAACCTTCTAGTTGGAAGGCCGAGGTTTCATCACTGTTCTCAATCCCCTGCTCAAGTTTAAAGCTGTTTCCTTCCATCCATACACCTGTCACACACCCCTCCTCCCATCCCAAAACGACCGAAAAGTTGCCCCCTGGTGGAACTCATCGTAACTACAGGACAGACGTTGTCAACTCATCGTAACAAGAGGACAGACGTTGGCAACTCATCGTAACTACAGGACAAACGTTCTCATGCAAATTACGCTCGAGCGTCAGCGCACGACTAACTTGGCACCTTGCCACAGCAGTCGTACGTCTAGTGCAGACATTTGATCCTCAGGTCCGACTCCGGGGTATAGTAACCGTGCCAGACACGCCGGATAATCCGACTTCCTTATTTGCATAATGCGGTCAAGTGTTCCATTAATTTGGCCGCATTAGTGCAATCAGCGTGTATCCGGTGGAGAGCTGAATATACCTTTTACCTGGGCAACCGTGGCTCTGTTGAATTGGTAAATATTTTATCAGTTTATATCGTCTTTTGTTTTTCAACTCATTTTATGCAGTTGCTTGTAAAAATAAAGATCGATTCCTGGTACGTTTCTGCGCATGTCTCGTAAACGTCGTGGTACTTCCATTGATGGACAGATATAGCCAGTTTGCTTTTGCATTCCTGTCAAGTTATATGATCTGTTATCGATTATTGGTGGGAAACCTTGCTTGTTCTAAGGCGAAAAAATCGCTCACCATGGTGTGAATCTGGCCATAAACAGGTAAAAACAGGTAAAATTTAAGAAAGACGGGAGAAATTTTGAAAATAAGTTTCTAGTCATGGAAATTCTGGAAAATCGTTCAAACTTAAAGATACTTTAAGCAAATACAAACAACGAGTGACGAAGTATTATATAATCTGCAGATCCACACAATACAGTCAAAGATCAAAACCAAAAAAATACAAGGCAAGAAAAGGTGTAAAAAAAGTCGTGTTTTAATTTTCGTGATGTTGCCTGTGGACAAAATGAACAGGGTTAAGATCAAGAAAACCAGTTCGCTTCAGTTGTCCATCGACCATTTCACCAAGATGTATATTCCACACAGCATTCTGTACTTGTGCAAAAAAAAAAACCTTCAACCCAGACTAATTTCAAGGCATGATTAATTGACGAGGACCAGCCGAGATGGAATAATCAAAAAAACTAAATGAATCGGTGCAGGTTGTCTAGACAACGGCACAAAACACAACGTACCTCGAGTTGAGGGATTTCGGAAAATGGCGGATGACTTACGTGGTTAATATAAAATTTAGCACCGTGGAGTGTTTCCGGATATCACCTCTGAAGGGAGCCTGAGTAAATATCAGACCTGGCCGCAAAGTCGTGCGCTGACTCCCTCTCACAGTCTGATGCTGCCTCTCCTGCTTGCCCACATCGGGGGAATAAAGCTATTGATCCACGTGGTACAGGGGTCTCACTAGTTTTATCCGTGTGCTGCTAATAAACACTGAACCGTGTCAACTACCAACACACGACTCCTGACTCAGGTCCTGTTTTTGAAGGGCACAGTTGGCTTTAAAGTTCCATTCCACAAAGTACTTTATTCTGCGTTATATCGCAAGGTTTCACGAGATTTCCTCTGCAACATCCTTTTTTCTTTCTTTTTTTTTTATTATTATTTTTTGGAAAGCTGCTGTATACGTCATATGAGCAACAATGAAATATTTCCTCGAGTACTGATATTTCTGTAATTGAAATGTTTAATTTCAAACGTAGACTTGCTTTGATTCCGAAGGTCTGGCACATTCCACATATAAACCGTGGGTAAGGCTTTACAATGTTGTATAACCCGGAGGAAGGGTTCTCTACCATCAAAGCTCTATTCTTTTCCAGGTCATGTAATCCTCATACTAAATGTAGAAAAGCAAACGTACTGCAGTGTCATCAGAGAATGGGCCATCTTACGAAACAGAGAAAGAAAACTTGTTCAATGTATCTATAAGGCAAACATGGTTAATCCAAATCAAAAACCTCTCATGGGAAGCGGCAGCGAGATTAATTCCATTACAGGCTTAAGGAGTGCTGTAAAACAGATAGCGTGCTTTCTTGCTTAAGGCAGTCTATAAGAGCCTGTAACAACCACTCGGTTTTCACTCTGCTAGGTTTAAACGAGCGAGCGATAAAGTCTGCTCAGACTGAGTCCAGTCGTTTGCTTCGCCTTTGTAACAATTTATTACGCCCTATCGAAGTCTGCCTCATATTTCTTTGAACGAAAAAGCCAGATCTTGGCTGAGGCAGTCTTTGGCGATTTTGTTGGGCGAATCCCGCTGGGGAGAGGTACTTATTCACACTGATCCGTTTCCACATATTAAATCGGTTTTCTTTGGTTGAGCTTCCAAAGATGCCATCTTTGGACGAAATTGCGTCCACTAATCTCCAATCAGGTTAGACCAATTCTGTAAAAATATTCCCGCTGCCGGCGGTTGCATGATCTGCATACGAGTGCCGCCTATGGTAGTCTTTCACAGTTGCGCCAAAGGCCATAAATCTACTTTTTGAACGCCCAAAACGGAGAGTTCAAAGGGCGGTCTCTTCCCACTGATGTCAGTGCTAATCACAGAGAGAAATATAACGGAACAAACGCTCGTGTCGCTGAACGTTTTTTTCTTCACCATACGCCATGCTTCTTGTATTCTCTCCATTTGATGGATGTTATTTTGATTCCAGTTTTATTGCAAATTTCCATACGTGGCTTAAAAGGGCCTCATTTTAATCCTAAATACGATAAGCGTTCCGTATAACCCAGGGTAGCAACAGTATCCTGTGTTAGCCTCCAATACGAGCGGCAGACTAGTTTTTGTTCATGGATGAACCATTGCCATTATCCTACGTCAAACTCCCAATCCCTCCTGATCATTAGTTTGTAAACTGGCAACGTTATTGCTTTTGGATATTTAAGCACTTTTTTCTATCCCGGTATTATTTTTCTCGTTTTTTTTTATCTTTCTCCAAAGCATGGTATGAAAAGACCCAAAATCTTATTGTTTGCCTCGATTTCGTTAACAAACCAGTGATTGCAACGCTTATCTATTAAAAATCTCTCCTTTTTATAGCGGCTTTTAACGTTCTCAAATGTTTCTTATTGAAAGGTGTAAATTTTGTGCGATTACATAATGCAAAAATGAAGTTAGCTTCTCTTATCCCATCGCTGTTGCAATAAAGGGTGTGTCACTTAAAATACAGTGTACGTAGAAAATACCGTGTAAATTTTGCGAGTAGATGGTTTCACCAATAATGAAGGCGATGGCGTGACACGATTTCTGGGAAACGGGTGACGGCAATAAATTTGAAACAATGTCATGGCGACCGTTTAACAGGAAATGCAACTATCCTAACAGTAGAGCATGGTGACACACTTCTCAAAATACGAGTGGTGATGGAATTGTGACATTTATTTGTTTGCGTTCTAACACCTTCACGTTTGTAATGTAGTGAGCCTGACTACCCTCTCAAACATAAAAAAACAGTGGTATCGTTACACAAAAGCAGCCAATTTACATGCATTTTTTTCTGGTGCACTATAGGGGCGAAGTATTGCAAACTTCTGAAATAATCGAGCTCAAATCTAAAATTTTGCCACATTGGACAAATATTTTTCCCCCCAAAAAGCCGAAATTGTAGATCAGTTTTCGGCCATTGTGTTTGAACTGTTAAGGAAGTAATGCTGGGCCGCTTGATTGCCATGCTACCATGACAACGGTACCTTCTCTAGTATCAGCGGGACAGGTTGACGCCGACACAAAATTTGATACCCTTATGCATAGCCACGTGACCTAGCTTTGTAGATTTTTTCCCTGCCTCCTGTGCTTTAGGGAGATAAATTCATTAAGAGTCAACCTACACTCCTGGTTCGGTTTTGCCGCCAATGTACTCTAAACTTCAATCAACCTAATTCGCACGAGTAAAGAAAAACAGTCAATACCACGCCAATAATTTCGACCCAAGAATCAATGGCTGCGCACACACTTCTTCCCGGCAGTGTCGAACTGTTCACTCACTGATTGGCTGTAAACTGTTATGGTGCAATAAAAACGTGTCTCTCATCTTGGAAAGAAAGCAATGAGAGAAAATGCGACGTGTTGATTTTAAGGCTGTTACCTACCTTACATGTAATGAATTTACCGGGGCCACACTTCATTACTTAGAGATAATATGCCAATGCACTACGCATGCAGCTGAAGTAAATATCTCTACGATTTTAAGCGATTTTATGTCCATTTCGAACTTCATTTCTCTGAATTCGGTGATCTTCTATCATTAAACAGGATTATCATGTTGACTGATGTGTTCACACCCTACCAGAAATCCAGTGTTTCCATGCTTAACAATTTCCGTTCGTTGTTCCTTTTTCTTTTTTTTTTTTTTGTTTGTTTGTTTGTTTTGGGTTTTTTTTTTTTCGTTTTTCAACGTACAGATTTTTTGGCATCACTAGGCTATCGACCTCACGTAATAATCTGAGGTTCCTGCGTTAACGACGTGGAAAATATGCAAATTACGGAATAAATTTCATATTTAGCGCTGACCTGGCGTTAATGTGGTATATTTTTTCGTGGAATTTGATCCATCGATCTTTTTTTTTTCTCACCTTCTTGGTCCCGTCAAAAATGACTCTCTATCAAGGCAAGCAAGGTTCGACAGGTGTTATGTGGAAAAAGCTCAACCTTTCCAGTTTTCGACGGATTTGCAAGTCAATGCTAACTCCAGAAGCCGAAACTGAAATATTAATGGGACGCAGTCTGACGTGCTGTTGTAATTTGCCTTTATGTTTAGCAGTCTGGCGGAATAACTTTATCAATAATGGGATAACAAAAGGTCCTTCATCGCGCAGCTGTTCGAAGGCAGAACAGCTTTGTGACGTCATCAGGTGAACTGGCAACAAAATATGATAACATTGTGGTAATTAGCTTGGGTTGTTCAATGTTAACCGGTACTAATTGATTATTTGTTATGTTTCACGACAAAAGAGGGCTTCAGCATGGCAGAGGAATATGAAGTGCTAATTGGTTTACTGCACTCGGCTTGAACATATGCTCATCTGAAACGTCGATAATTGAGCATTTGGTTGCTTGCTCAATAAACTGGGGTCGAACTGCGCTGAACAAATTGGGATTGTTTGGTTTACAAACTTAAGTGGATGTAGAAGTCGGATCCTCTAAACTTTGATTAAAGAAATACTCAATCATGTAAAGAAAAACAAAAACAAGATCTGTTAGCTTCGTTAATGACGGGTTGCTGCCTTCAATTTGCCGGAAAAGCAAAGAGGGAAAACATTATCATTAATTTCGTTTGTCATTGGGGAAAAAACCAAGTACGTAATAGTTGTACCCACCGATAAAGTTTGCGCTGTATTATAGATGTGGGTCTGCGTACTGGTTCGAGGACAACTCGATCTATATGTCTGAACTAGCACTATTTCAATGATCTTATACTAAAGCGGGTGGGGGGGGGGGGGCGCCAGGTCCACAAACCAGAAGAAAAGTTGGGTAATTTGTAGAGACCGTTGACGACAAATCAAAATGTCGATAATCCAGCTGAAAATTCATTTTCATCCCGATTTACATCAACGTGAGCGACATTGTCGCCCTCTGAACGAGCTAAGTTTGAAATATATGACTACTAGGAAAGGGAAAGGTTTATTACTTGGAGCTCACTGGCCATTTATTGGGCGAAAATCGACTTCTGTCCAGCCCAGTTGCCGATTACAAACTGTTTCATGGCGCCAGAAATTTTCTGGCTGCTATGTAGCCGCTTGTATATCTACCACTGCTCTCCTTTTTAACAAATAGCTGAGGGTATTTTCATGGCGTCGATTTCTGCGCGAGGTTTACTTGCTGTATTCCATTCACGTGCTGGACACTGACGTGTCGGGTGGATTGTGGTTTTTTTTTCTGCCGTTGTTGCCGGAATTCAATCTGTAAAATTCGACCTGTCCCATCAAATCTTTACCAGCATCAAAAGCCAGATCTGTCCAAATGGTGACTCGGTCCCATATACTTTTGATTCTCCACCTATGCCCTGTTCATAACCAGTGAACTAACTTTGTCGAAGATTGTTAGCGAACTGGGCTATGACATGTGATTGAATTATATCCGTTTTTATTACAGCTGCCTCTTTTACCATTATTTTATGTTTGAGACAGCCGATTCCGTAAAAACTGTTGAGTAAATAGCTTGTGACTGCGGATATGAAAAACGATCGAAATCTACAGACCTATGTGCGTGTGTAGAGTGAAAAAAGCACCAAGTGGAATCATAAAACAATTTAACTTTTGTCCTTAGCAGAATTCTGAGTTTTTCTGACTACAGCCAATTCCAAAAGGCTTCCACCTCGGGCAACTTTCTGAAAAGAACCCTCATCGGTTCTCGACATCAGATCCAAGGGCAAAGTTCAAAGAATCTTGTAAATTAAGCGCTGTTTCTTGTCGCGTATACTCCTTACAGTGTCTTCGTTGAAGTACTCACCCTTTTCTGACTTCGAAACTGCGCCTGACTTAAGTTAAGTCTTCATCTGGAAGAGGTATGAACTCCTAACAAAGCAATTGTTAAATTGCCAACATTTCCCATATGTGAAAGTGATACAACATGATAAATGCTGTAAAATGTGCGTGAGTGCCAGTGTTCCGCCGTATAATGGTTGTTTGCGGGTGGAACATATTGTTACAGTACACGACATTTAACAATGTGGAAGCAATCACCAACAATTCTAAATTAAGACACATGTGTACTAAAACTGAAAGAACGGCGTGCTGATGCAAAGGTGCTATTGTAAACAAAAGAACAAACATTAATTTTAAAAATGCGCCAAGAATCTACGAATCTACAAGATCCATTAAACAGGAAAATCCGCGAAATACTTGTAACGTAATTCGCTGATCCCTTTCACCGGATAATCCGTTGCTTTGAGCTAATCCCCTTGAGCTGTAATGTTTCTACAACACGTCAGTCAGTTGTCAGCCTTGGCCGTCGACGGCACCGTCCGGTCCCAAACAGCGTGCCGGTGCCGTTGTGTTTTATGAGTGTCAGTGACAGCTATACCCGGGCACCCACCCGTTGTAAACCAATCCACCTGCAGCTATTTGTGGACGTCTAGCCTTCGGCGAGGTTCCGATGGTTTCCTCGGTTCTAGCACGAAACTCTGCGCAGTTTGTTTGCATAATGGCTGTCGTGTTTTATAACCGTGGACCGGGTAAAAGCAAACCGTCCGTCATCGTGAAAGTCAAGAGACAAGTTCAAGAGGAGTTTCTGCATCGTAAGGAGATTAATTGTGAGCCTCTGTGGGCCCAGAATGTCAAGAGGGGTCGGGTAGGAGGAGTGTGTGTGTGGTGGGTGGGGCAGGGGGGATCGTGATCGTGAGAGGCATGCCATTCGTGGGCTCAACAACACTGATACACCACTACTTAGACATACAAGGGCTAACGCAATTCTCCCTGGAGCCTAAAATGGACAAAAAAATTACCGAGTCACCGGGAAAAAAAATTCAAACTATCGATCTGCACGTAGAATTGACTTAAGGGAGGCCTGCGTTGCTGTGCCCATTACGTCTGCCTCCCCATAACTTTACTGTTAACATTCCCCAACTCGAGCTGAGTCACGTGACCTCCCACTTAACGCCAGGTTGGATGACAGTGTTAAAATCTGGGTGTTTGGCTAAGGATTTGGAAATTGTTCCGTCGGTTAGTGAATACGCCACCATAGAAACAGTCCAGGGAACGTGGAATTTAAAAGGGTTTCAACCTTTGTGGCCCACGATGTATTCTTTTTGGTATAAAGCTATTTTCCAACTTCTTCCTGTCTCTCCTCTGCTAGAGCCGTCCTTCAACCGGCTCGGCCATTTTCATTCGAGCTGGCTTTTCCGAGCTTGTACCTTTCGTTCTCGATGTGAACAAAAACTTCGTGCGAAAGATTTGCTGACTGCAGATATTCCAATGGGACCTTGTTAAATTGGAACAATTTAACGAGCACTCAATATTTTTTCCACCTCTTACGGATCCGGAAGTAATCTTTCAAAGCTGTCTCGATGAGATATTTTTTCGCCCATCATTTCGCTCCGATATAGCAGTATTCGTCGCTCCTTGCATTAGATTATGTTTTAATGCCATGTAGAATTTGATCCAAAAACGGCACCCTTTTTATTACGCCTTTCGTGCGGAAAGCAATAAATAACGTATGCCAAAATTTAGTGCAAAACATCTCGTCCCATCAGTAATGTATGGGTCATAATGCGGTTATTTCCCCCTTTTAGGTGGCGCTGTTATTGTTTAACTTGACAGGGTTAACACGGGACACTCGTGTATGCTTGATCCCGGTCTCAATTCAACATGACATGCGCAGAGCGACGTAATGGGCCCAAATTACGCGTTGCAGCCAAAGGCTTGACAGCCTGGCTTATTGTCCTGGCGTTGAAGGCAGAGGTCCTTGATCAAATTTAATTGTCATTTAGAGCCGTGTTCAGTGTCACTCGGCATCCCTGGGGATATAAAAATATTCCGGTTCAATCTGCTTAACACGTCTCCTAGAGGGCGCCCTTCTTGCAGTCTCCTACAACCTCTGCCACACGTCACGTTTGACTAGGACGATAATCGTATTACTCCGCGTGATAAATGCAAATAGTCCCACCATCATCAACACCAATGGGATTATACCGGCGGTGACGGTGATAACTTTTTCAGTCAAAGTCGCTGTGACGCCCCAGTAAACGGTGTACCCACATGAAAGCACGCTATGTACCATATTTTACGTCTCCATACACACACCACTTACCGTGAGCTGAAGTTTGTAAAAAGTAGTGCCCCAAACATTTCCCTATATGTCACTTGATATTCCTGTATGATTTGCCTTTTCACGTAAGGACAGATGCGTGTATCACTGTCATATTCAAATAATACAACTATTGTATAGGCCAAATACTTCGTATATTTTTTGCAAATATTTTCATTTAACATAAAAGACTACAGCCTAGAGAGTGAAAACCATAAATCAAGACGATTTGATAGCTGGCAGATGACCACGTAACCGGTCAAATCGGGACTGTAGCCAGTTTACCACATCCAGGGTTTTAAGTTATATTCAAAATATTTTACTGATGTCCGATTTATGGTTGAGAATGAAAAAGGATCTTATAAAGTAAACCACCTCATTTTGCAAGGTGTATATGTGCCACGAGGGGGCCACAAACACCCACAGACAACCACATCTGAGCACAAGTGATCATTTCACAAGACCTATATTAAATCAAAATATAATTGTATGTATAACATTTTGTAGTTAGTGCAGTATTTATTTATTTTTTTATTTATTTATCTGATTGGTGTTTTACGCCGTACTCAAGAATATTTCACGTATACGACTGTGGCCAGCATTGTGCCTTGAGGAAACCAGACAGAGCCGTGAATGAAGTAATCTGTCCATCTGTAAATGAGGCAATCACTGGATTTGATCAATCTGTCTTGAGATTTTCAATCTTCTGACTCAATTAATTATGTAATAATCGGTTCATATACCCGCACTTTTCCAAATGCAGTTCCGACTTACACGTGGTTTCTTTTTTTTTAACAAAAGCATTTTTATTTAATCAAAGTGAATTGAAATCCAGCTGAAGAGTACACGAAACATCCTGCTCATCACCCCGATTTAATTCCATTGTCGCCTGGAATCGACCTGCTTTCTGTGTAACCTTTCGATTCCACACTGTCTGCCATTTTTAGTGTAGACTTGTTTTTTTCTCTTTCCGCTAATATCGATTAAGATATTCGATGTGTTATCAAAAATAATGAAGAACCCAGACATGGGGTTTTGCTTTAAGACAGATGTTAAGTGAGTGACCCCCTAGTTCGCATTGCATTTTCTTGGACATGGAAGAACACGAATTCTGGCATCCGAATGATCATCGTGGACATGCATGTCTTGGGTTCGACAAAGATCATGAAAATACCATCAGATGAAGCTTGATGTGATATCTCTAGAACAGTTGGTTTGGCTGCAGTTTTAAGTAAAGATGTTTGTCGAATTTCTGCCGAATTAGGGCGGTGGTTTTTTTACTCCTAAGCCTGACCGACGTCGCATAAGTGAAATGTCTTTGAGTGTCCAGCACGTAAAACAACGAGCAAATGTTCGCATCTTTATTTAGTCGTGGTACGTTGTTATTCCTTGTTGCAAACAATGTATGCCCTGAGATGCTGTTATAGTTAACTTAAGGCCCCATTATTGTGCAGCAATGTTGTGTTTTAAAAACCATACAATGGCACTAAGACTTTATGTCTTATCTTTCATTTCCGTTTATTTTTTCGCTTTTCCCTATACTTTTAAGCCCAACTTTTCCTTCATTGTAAATAATTGTGGCTGGGTTTGCATGAAAACTTCGATCTCGCACAAAGACGAAAGACGGTACATTACATTGTTCTATAGAAATCGAAAAAATGAAAAAAGGAAAACGTGACCTCAGTTCCGCTCCCCTTGTTGGAACTCCGGACAAACCCAGGGCAAACTGTTTACACGTTGTTCTGCTAATGCAGAGCAGTATTAAGCCTTCGATCGTCATGAAAACCTTCGAGACCTTCCTATCTTTTTATAGGCTGCAATCACCATAGCCAATGAGCCTGCCTTAGTCCGAACCCGCATCTGATTATGAGCCGGTGAATAATTACACCCATACTTTCCTGCCCTCTATTGACCGGAGAAGGGTTCGATATTTTCCGAGACACGTGACGCACTGCACTTTTCTCGTGTATACCAGCCTGACATTAAAGGTTTGCATCGCAAAGCTGATGTACTGTTCACTTCTCTTTCGTGAAAGAAATGATTTTTATCAGGGTTTGCTAATTTTATCGTTTGTTCTTCAGTCAGATTTACCTCTGTTTACCATCTCTGGTTCGTTTGGTGCAGTACTTCCTCTAAATCTCTAAACTCTAAAGAAACAGGTGCGTATAAAGACACACCATGCTTCGCGTTTGTAGTTTGGTGTACAATGGTGCTATCCCAGAATTCCTTCAGCGATTTTATTGTTAAAAGAATCTACCGTTTTGGTCACACCTGGCTGTCTTTCATCTCCGTTTCATTGGATAAAATACCCCATTCTCACCTTCATAAAGGATTCAGATTCTACTACACACATGATATATGAATGGACTATTCCAGTATTATGACAAACTTAATATGCAAACGTTTTGAAATATTCACACGAGTTTTCTTTCTTTCCTTTTTCTTGTTTTCTTCCATGAAAATTTTCCGGAAATTTTTTATTTCATTTTTAAATTTCTCTTACCAAACCTACATAGGTATATGTACATACGATATAAAACCTCGGGAACTGTATTCTGTGTACTACGCCTTTTAGTTTTTGGTGCACGGCAAGCCCTTTTGTTGATTTACCTTATCAGTGAGTTTAAACTGACTAAAGAGCAATTAACACAATAGCCTAATTGAGCATCTGTCGGGTTGTTGCCCCCTGTGAACAATTCAGCCCTCGCGACCTCCCACCCACACCGTACAATCAAATCCTCTCCCTTCTTTCCCTACGCGCTAATCGGCCGCCATTTTACATCTGTCAAATGAACGTTAAGGGCCTCGCGGAAACCAAGCGTGACGTTGTAATGGCCACTGGATGCGTTGAATACGCGATAATTGTGTGTTTAATATTTCACAACGTTATCGTCGAATTGTGTTGCTCTGTTTCCTCCTTGATCGTCTCCCATGACTTCATTCTCGACAGCCTTTGTGTGTGTGTGTGTGTGATCGGTCGGCCGTTGGTGCAAATTCCCGGATGTTACAGCTAGTAGGAGTGTAATAGTCGTGACATGAGGTGCGTACAACTTTATTTGGCCTTTAATTTAGGAAAGAAAAAACATGCCTTATAACGTTTTATTAAGTGTTGTAAACATGCATGGGGCATGCGACCAATGGTAGGGCTAACGGTGACACAAGTCGACACGTGCGTGGTGATAACAGTGAATTTACCGAATACCAGCCGTATACACTTTTGCACCAGAGCTTGTGCAAACTCTACGCAAGCACGACTTAAGCTATATTCGGTTAGATCCGTTGGTCCAGCAATGGATTTTTGGCTGCTACGAATGGCTCCAACGGAGGACAGCGTTTTTGTTGTTGTTGGGGACAGTTCTTGATCCTGGCCGTGGGACATTTCCGAAATGCGGATGCGTGGCAACCTTTTGGTCGTTCATAGATCTTTTTCTTTAATATGGCCTAGACTTGACTTTGGGGTGATTTATGTAGTTGTGATGTAAGATAAACATGTGAGACCTGTGTAGATAGATATATTTGTGACGTGTACTGTCTATCTTCTCTTGTTGTCTAACATACTCAGTGTAGCATAACACTGCCAGTTAATGTAGACTGCGTATTTGATCCATATATCCTAAAATTACAAAAGTTTTAAAACCTTCCCTTCCACGAACCGACATAGAAATTAACGACCGAAGGCGATAAGAGATGAAAGAAAAACCAACGACAATGACAACACAGGGTTTGTGCATAAATAATCTCTTCTGATTTATTCATATTTATTTTATGTCGTCAGTGTTCAAACTCTGTGATGTTCGCTTCTCTGTAACAATTTCCTAATGCCTATTAAAGAATCCAATGACAAAGACAGCAAGCAAACTGTTATCAGTGACAGTGTCTCGTCATTGCTGCAGTTTTCTAAGCACGCATGGCATGTGCGTATTTAGGGTATAAGCTCGGTGCTTTTTCTCGTCCGCCACGATATCTCCCGAATCCGTTAATTTGTTCAAATCTGTGATTGCCAGTGAGCATGGCATGTGGTAATTTGCTAGATTTCTTTTTATTTCCTTTCCCTTGATTATGTTTATCTAGATTTCATTTATAACCCATCTTAATAAAATTCCCAGTCACGACACTCCAAGTCCTTGTCGAGTAAAACCGCGTGCCGATGTTTTGTTTGTCCGAAAGCTCTTTCGGCCCACTATTGCTTAAACAAATGTTGTCGTGAGACGCTTATCATCCACCTGCCTTCCCCGATACATCGCTTGTACGTCAACTAATAATTAATTTAGGCTAAAGAACATTTAGCACGATTTCAAGTCGTTGTGTTTGCACGTGATTCTCTCGTTACAACCCTCCCGGCATGCCATTCGCCACGCGAACCGGAAATGAAGCTTCTAAGTTGGGATTAAGATCAGTCGTCCTTTTTTCCCTCTTCGTTTCAGACCGGCACTTGTAAAGGCCACTGGGGATGCGCGCGTGTAAAGACCAGACGTAACCATCGGCATGAATATCTGACACAGTAACTCTGTCACTCCTCTAATTTTTATGCGATTTTCTAAAGACAAAATGGTTTAGCTCAAAGTTTTGTTCTGAACATGCAATATGACCGATTTTTAAATGGTATACCATTGCCGACCCTACTGCCATGTTTTTGTACAACAAGCAGACATCTGCGTCGAGGTGATAAGAGAACAGCCACGCTAATTTCAGTGGTAATACGCGAATTTACACTCAGGTCTTCCTATTTTACATGGTGCCAAATGCATGCTTATGTAAGGTCACTGCTTTTCATGTACTCGTTGTTAATGTCGGGAGGTTTCCTATGAGGTCTATACATTTCACGATTTAGGGGGTTGAGACTTTCGTTTATGAAAACGTGATGGAAACAGCTAACAGGCAACTAGCCGAAGAGAGAATATTATTTTAGATAATGTATGAATTCCCTGTAACAAGTTACTTTACTAAGCCGTATGCTGAAAGGCTTGCCAGGAACCTGGTCGTGAGTTTCCAGCGGATTTCCATCCACCATAATGCTGGCCGCTGTCGTATGGGAAATATTCTTGACCGCCGTGCCCCCCCCTCCCCATCACCACCACCACCACCACCATCAAATAAACTAAGCTACATAGGCACATAAATACACTTGGTTTGTCTTAAAACCACAATCATTTCTAGATTTCTCAAAACTTGTCTGTTTAAATTTATCATTTTTATTGATAAACTCCCTTTGTAAGTAGTTTAGGTCAGTTAATAGCAAGACTGAGCAAAACAACTGTGGTTTGCATAGCCTGTGCTGAAGATATTTTCATTATTAACAAACTAGGCTGTGTCGAAACGAGCGTTGAATGTCCAAGTATTATATCAAGTGTCGTATGACAAACAGGTGATATCGCTTTCTTTAGGACGCAAATTTAAACTCCCAACCCTGTAATAAAATAAAATTTTATTACCGATTTACAGTTATAAAACTGTCATCGCCTTGCAAAGATCAGGTGCTAGTTTGTTCAAAAGTGTCAGACGTAACTTGAAATACAAGTCATGTTTGAAGGCAAAAACTGTAACCCCGTGAGACTTTAGTCTAGGTTAATGCGAATTTAATGAAGCTTTAACCCGATAATACACTATTAAACAACTGGACCCCCAAAATGATCCAAGTTTTTGAACAGTTGAGTTTGTTTACTGTGATATGCCAGGTATCGCCTCCCGTGAAGTGAACTTTCGATCAAAGACAAGGCATGCATTTTGGAGAATTGGAGGAATGCTTTCCAAACTTGACAGGTTAATTATAATTTCTGTTAAGTTTACATATGCCTTATATATTTGAGCAATACATTTCCGTCTTTAAAAATAATAACCTTTCAAACTAAGGATCTAAAGTTATACGATATTCGTGATCGAATTTATTGAAGATTTTTAGGGTATGCACATGTTCAGTACACGACAGACTGCTCATTTTGATTCCACCAGCAACTATTTGTCTATTAAAACAGCTACTGGAATCTTATCTCGCTACCAATAAAAGGGCTTGAAATAATCGAAATTTGGGTTATGAGGGTTGACCAGTTGCGAAGACCAGCTTATGAGATAGGCCAAGTGCGTTATCACCGAGGATATGCCAGCCAGCTGTCGGCGACCATTTTTACATAATTGACTGAAAACCGCGGCGATCAAAGCCTTCCACCGAGCAGACATTACAAACTCGGTCAATGTGTCCACTAGTGATAAGAGGGGCAAACTTGAAAGAATATCCGATAACGGAAGTCCACAGATGTCAGTGGAGAGCTAAATGTGTTCCGCCAATACGATTGGATGATAACTGTCAAAACTTTCTGAAGGCTCACCGATTCCTTTCTCTAAAGTACCGACGTATAGAACCATCAATGCGATTTTAAATATTCGATTTTGTTTCTCTTAAAAGAGCTGACAAAGCAACTACCCTTTGAGCCTGAGAAAGATAATCTCGTGCCAAACGAGGATTCATTTATTCCCTGTGAGAATGAACTAGCCGCAAGGAGACTTTTCCCCTATGGTTAACTAGTGAAATGAATCCTTACAGAACATATCCCTGATCCTTGTCTTTTATGGTGCCAACTATTTTCGTGCGAATTTAAGTTTTCGTAACGTTATGGCATCATTCTGTAAGCCGAATACGTTGAAGTTAAATGGTACTTAAAAACTCGCCAACATTCGCTCTGGGTAGCTGTTGGGGCTCGAGGAAGGGAATGTTCCACAGCGTCTGATTACGTTTTCTAGGAGAAATTATGTCTGCGGTTTCCACGGTGTTCCAACACTGAAAATTTCATAGGGGAGTCCAATGAAAACCCGGAAATGTCATCGGTAAACAAGCGGACAAAGTGCTTCTTCAGAACTTCTGAGAGATCCTGTCGGTCACAAAGACCCTTATCACGTTCGGCGAAGGGGGTTTTACTCGGTGATCGGATTTATTGAGACTAAACCTGGTCCCCATCGTCTAGGGCGGCAGTCTTGATATTACCAAAACATTTGGTCGAGAGGCTATAGGTTTCTGAACTATTCGGTTTGAGTTAGTGCGTCCAGAGGAGATGAGGAGAATATCTGATGGAAAGGATTCCGTTTGATGCACGAGCACTACAAAGAGGAATGGGGAGAAGTATGAAAGTAGACTTTGTTCTGTGTCTTCTATTGAATTCCAGCGGACGGGTCGGTTATAGGGAGAGCTCACCGTTGACGCTGATCGCCGTAGGATCGCAGTCATTTTCAGCACAGATATATAGGTTAAACAGGGCGGTATTTTAATACACGCAAAGACACGACTGTTTTTCTCATTTGACAGACAGCTTGTCTAACCAAATCGAACAAGTGGACGGGACGTAACGCAATTTTACCCATGGTTCGCAATTTGGCAAATTTGATAACGGCCGGTGGCTTGTTTAAGGTCTGACCAGAAACCGTCTCGATTCATTCCAGCTCATTAGCCGGTCTTCGTTTGATGATGTCCCCAAGGTGACCCGACATGTGGCAGCGCAGACCGCAGCTAGAGCTCCACTAACCGGCTAGTTGGGGAGATTTCCCCTCTGACTGTCCAAATACCCTCAATTACTGGCAACCCGACGATGCTATATATAGTAAATCTCGCACCCGGCGGACCAAAGCCGTGCGACCGAAATCGAGGCTCATGTCGGTTGATCACAAATTTGAGCGTATGTATGGTTCCGGATCAGACGAATATCGTCGATTGCCAGGTGTGCAATTTCCAATGTAAATAACCTAAGGTGTCGTCAAAACCCATCCTTGATGGGCGCCACTCAGTCAATCTGCCTACTGTTCACAAATGTTGAGGGACATGTCATGAAACACATAATAGAATATTCCTTACCTCCGCTTGCTCTTCTTCATTTGGGAATGGTGAAAACTGGATTGTATTTGAATTTCTTTATTCCTGGTGGGGGTGGAGGGGGGGATTTGTTTGTTTGATTCAGTGACAGAATATTTAACGGAATTTTCAGTTTTGGGATTTTTTTGCAGTGGCGCAACACCATCGTTTCATGTATTTGTCGCAACATAAAAGAAATAATTCTTAAGTAGTTTTCAAAAACAAATCGAAAACGAATAGCTTTTTTCGTTTGTCCTTTCTTTCGGTATAAACTCTCAACTTTTATTCTGGTGTTCTTCTGTGTCGGTTTTGAGAGCCCTAAGAATCATATATCACAGCTCTTGTTGTGAGGCTGCAGCAAATTTTCACCACTTGAACGCTTTGGAAACCAGAATTTCTTGCTTGAATCCACATAGAATATAGTTTCCGATTTATGACCACCACTTTTTTGATGCAGCCGGATCGTATTTACGTTCCAAGCCTATTTGGTATTTATTCTTTGCTCCGGAACTAATTTCTTTTGAGACAGATGATCAAGCCGTGTCTTGTACACACTATCATATCATATTTCAAACTTGTAACCGAGCGCAGCGGCTAGGGCTATTTGTCTTCCCTTGGTTTCCAGGGAAGCAACATTAAATGAACGTTTCTTTAAGACCTGTCAGTTTGGCTCTGGTGCATATGCGGTCTAGCGTACTTTTCTCAAATGGTACACTGAGCACTTAATAGTACAAATTAAGGATCTGTGCTCAAGATGTATCCGTGTACAAAGCTTTTGCGCCAGTGCGTGAATAAACCCCTTCCACCGATCAGTCATCATCCGTCCACAGGGCTGTAAACTAGACAATCGTGACACAAAGCATTTCAACTCTACGGGCTCATATATTCCATGCAAGGACAACTTTGCAATCTGACGTAAAACTGGACCAGCTCTTCTCTAACCGAAAGGTTCTGTTTTACAGACTTGGCATTGTTGCGGGAGCGGTCCAAACACGGTTTTGGACAGGGAATTTGTAGATTCGCCTGTTCTCTCTGATTGTGTGGCCGTGATGATGTTGAGATGGCCGTTTACAGAGTCTACGTTGGTTGAAGATCACTTGTCTTACAACCTTAGGGTGTGCACATTTGTCGATGATCAGTTAATTTTTTCTCACACACATATTCCACTGAACCATTTCTGCATAAATATCTTTTAAATATCCCGTCAAAACGTGTATTGTAACGTAATACTTAATCTACCTAAGTGGATTTTTGCGCCTCCATTTGTCACTACACCTGTCTTTCCCTTTGTGTTACACGCGTTTGTGCCTTCATATATACTCGTCACTTGGCATTTAAAATTAAACATTTAAGAAAAAAAAAATTTAATTTGCCATTTTCAGTAAACCACGCTTGCATAATACAAAGCGGTATAAAGCATTATATTTTAGTCGGATCGCGTGATTAATCCCTATTAGCAAGTCCGCAATTAGTTATAAGTACATTATTATAAATAATTACTGGTGTTTAATCTACCGAAGGATACGGACGCTGTATATATACAATATGGATATTCTCTCACCGGCGGGCTCCTTTGATGTCATGCCAGAGAAAACTGCGTTCTGTCAATCACGACGGCGGACATGGCGTGGTTTGCTTATTGAATATAAAATTAAACTTCCGGGGCTGCTGTTGGATCCCTCCTTTATTATATAATAAATATTTCATTTCCTACACCATAAATCTAGAACAAGACAAAGTGTTTACCCCTTTAACATCAAGGGTAAATATTTTTTTTAAATGTCGCTGTGTATGTTTAGGCATTTGGTTTGCATTTATCTGTCATTTATAATTTCTGTTCTTGTAAACGCAGAAAGTATGGTGATCTTGATATTTGTGAATGCACGCTGGCAAGATTACATCATGTGATTATAGAAAACGATTAACGTTTACACAGCAGCAGTTGCTTCGAGGCCGGTTGGTCCATCACAGAAGCGTTACCCATTTTAACCTGTTAACCATTGAGTTTGGGATGCGTTTCCCAGTCAACCCCTCGAGTGAAATTTGATCATCTAACTTAGTTAGTGGTCTTGTTTATAAGCACTAATCTGTTTGTGAGATGAAATTTCGGACTTTTGCCTCGCTCTTCGGTTAACGGTGCTCCTCGATCAGCCGATTCACGTGCGCTTCGCTGGGTAAAGCTAATGTGGCCATTGCAAAAGGATTTGACCCCTGAGTGACTTGTGTAAATTTGCCTTGACAGCCTTGCACGTCAAATTGAAGACGTTCTTTGAAAGATGCGAGAACCCTTAAACGAAATGAAGTGCTTGTAAGCTTATTATGCAAATGGTCAGCGCCGGTCTGTTCGAGAGCTTCTCAGTTAATGACATTATCTATTAAAGATTAAGACGATTGTATGGCCAAATCTTATGACAGCCCACGCTATATGGTCTTTCACGCAGGCGTAATTATTGGAGTTCAAACTTGAGCCATTACAACATCAGAACCTTCGAAGAAGTTATTACATAACTTTTCCAAATCTGCAGACAATATTTCCTCGGCCAGTGGATTCCCTGAGAGTGTCTTGATGGCATATACTCACGACGAGCTCCTTCGGCAACTACCTTACACCTGCGGCAGACTTCTTTTGGAAGCTGTGGGCCATTTTAATGACCCTGACAATAGTGGGCTTAATCTAAACCATTGATTGAACAGTTAAAAGTACATTCGCCCTCTCGCGATGTACCGCTGGATTGCTGGCCTCGCCACTAATCATAGCAGCTTTTTTTGTGCTAAGGCCGTTTACGTAGGCAAACACCAGTCTTCGCTTCCTTTTCCATGAACAAGAAGTAATAATTTACAGAGTCGAGTGATTCCGCTGTGCAAAGTGGAATCTTCGCTAATATACAGGACGGCGTTCCTTCTGGCAAGCGACGAAGCTCCTTGGCCGTCTTCGGGACGTCTCCTGCCCGGACACCAACCGCAAATCCCCCTGGTCACCCGCCACGTATACACCAGTGAAGGGACTGGTCGGAACGTCGTACTTATGCATGATTTCATTTGCTTGCTTGATTGATCTAATAATATTCGATCCTCGGACATTCAGCTGAAATCGCACGAGCTTGTGTGTTGAGGGAGGGGTCAAGGGGTCACTATCGACCAATCAGAACATTTCTGTTCGAACACGCACCGGAGTGTATGGAGAGTGAGGAGAGAGAGATGGTATAGTAGGTACTGGGTAACATCCTATTCCGATTTATTGCCATGTCCACCCATCGGTCTAACCTGGCGAAGATGGGGGGCAAGAAAATGAAAGAAATGGACGGCTGGTTGACATGACGTATTCTAGAATGAGGTAAGAAACACTTGTAGCAATATGTTTCTTCAAACTCTTCACGTTCTGTTGTACCCATCTCCTTCCCAAGTGACTGGCACCGAATCCCAAACGACCGCTCTGCGGGGAATGGCCTATCCCGCCATATATCGCTGACCCAATGCAAAGCGCCCTAGCGTTTTCCTCCTTGTATCGATCTGTCTTACTCAGCATGATTTTTCCCTCCATCTATTTCGCCGGCCGCCGTGGTATATAGTCTAGATGCGTCCACGATCTCACAAGTCAGATTGTGTTTCACAATAATTGGCCATGTTAGACGAAGGGCGTTCACGCAATATCCAATCCCCGGGTTGCCCACTGGTATAGCAACTCCCTGACGTTAGCTGGTAAACACTTCGTTACTTTGTTCGTCGGCTCCCCATCTCATCGAGGGCATAATTGTGGAATAATTTATAATGTCATGATTATATGCCCCTTATTGCAAGTAACGAGCGATTAACATTTTTAGAGGCTCCTAAAGGGAGTTGATATAAAAATGCTCCAAATTGCCATTTTAGTCATACATGGGCCAAAGAGTGTAAGGAAGCATTTTCTAGGGTTTGTTCAGCAATCTTCCCTCCCCAGTCAGGCTTAGTTGTCAATAAGCTTGCGCAAACGAGACCTGCGCGGTTGAGTCAATATTCCGCGCTGCCATGTCAACTGTCTCTTGCGAATGTCAATAAGGAGTTGGGTTTTGTTTGCTCAGCGAATTCGAATATCTGTCGGGCTAATTCAAGGTGTTCGAGTGATGTGATAGCAGACCGCGAAATCTGGGATTTTCTGCACGTGAAGCTCCATTCTATCACATGGTGGGAGCTCCTTACGAAGTCTCGTATCATAGAGATATTTTGCGAGATTTCTCCAGCATCACGCTGAGCATCTTGCCCTGAAAGCGTCTAGGAAACGCACCAGCCAAAGTGACAATGTTAACGTACGACGTCCGGTGGTCACAATGTATAACTGTAACTTGTTACAAAAATGTGCAACTTTAATTTGCAATGGTAATGAGTAATGTTATTTTTTTAATGCGTTAAACAGTATGGTAACGTGTAACGAACATAACATGGTACATGTATCTAAGAGAAAAGAGGTCTGGTGACATTTTACCATAGTGTCCCAGTTGTTCATATAGATGGCGTATGCCTAAGAAGAAATGGTTCATAATGAACCTATTGTTCACATCAATCGAGTAAACAATTCAATCTGCCTTAAACGATGCTGATGGAAAATCAAATACTACACGGGTGCCTTTCTTTCTCTTGTCCTGGGACCCAATCGCCTTATAAGCGTAAAGGTTTCTTGTGACCATCTGGTTTAATAAACGGTTATATGTGACAAAGAAAACAATAATATTACTGTCGTCCGCCACTGCTTTAGTTTAACTCTCATTACTAAACATTCAGCTTTGTTGAAACCTTTAAGTGGGGAAGGTTAAACCTATGTATATCTAGTGGAAATTTGTATAAAAATTCATTTTACATTATACATAATACCTACTGCAGTAAAACAACCAAAGGAAAAACTTCTGGCTAACGTAGGAAAATAATTATACAAGAATATCTGGCCAACCAAAGCATTGACGATAGCGTGTTATTTGTTCTTTTGTCAGCGATTTCAGCATTTGTCATTATTTGATGTTCGTTCTTTAGTTTGATCTTCAGGTTTGCCAAATTTTCCGCTACTGAAACCAGTGTTTCAGTTTTGCAAGAACGAGAAGTTTATTGGTTTATTGAAAGCACATGCTCTTTTCTTTTCATTTCCCGGGGGAGGACGTTGCGAGGTTTCGGGAAGGGGGTTTCAGTAGACCTGGCCGACTGTGTTTTATCATGTAGTGTGACTAATTTTATTTATCTGCTTCGTCAGACTCTTGTCCGTGGACGACGGGTGCCCCGTTAACTGAGGAGGCCGTCAATTTGAACGTGGCCCTTAATGGTCCATAGGTTAGGAGATTCGTTCTCCGTCGCGCTTCAGTCTGGTTGTTTGCGACCCTCATCAGGGGAGAACATCAGGGAAGGGTTGATGTCTTTTTGGCCACAGATTCTGGCCCAGAATAAGCTTGTCTCTCCTCTAGACGTTGCACCTCGGAGAGATTGTCTATACTCTCGGGTCACCGCGAGTTTAAAAGGCGCCCATGACTCCAGCCAAACTGAGAAACTATGGAACGGCAGAAGGATAAATTGGCGGTGTTTTTTTTTTCCAGTATCGATTCAGGTACAGTCGGACGAGTGACTGAAATAAATGGGAACTATGAAAATCTACCTTGTTCCAGTGAACGGATTCCTTGTATCAGCACAATGACTGCTGTCGGTCTAACTCTATTCCCGTAGCTATCTTCCGCAGTGGTTTTGCCTATAGAGACTGCGACTAATGTGCCGCGTGTATGTGCAACATTCGATCGACGTATCAGTATTTTCCCCAATTCCCTTCATCCATATTCATATCTGTATATGTGCGAGAGGAAAAGGTGAGAACATGTATGCAAAGTGGTCACACGTCTTTAGTCTTGGTAGCTAAAGCGGAAACCTCGTCAATTTGTCACCGGTTTTGGGTTTAAACGCTGTAGAAATTACCCGAATATTAAGTGATTATGTAAAAACCCTGTCTAACGCATATTATTTAAGTCTGGTTTTTGGAATATCCACAAATATGCTCATCGTTTCTAGCCTAATAGCACGTGCACATGTCTCTTGTGTGTTACGAATTCATATCGATGATTTTGTGAATGTGTCCACATGGTCTTTTTACCATCTGAACGTGTTTTGGAAAGTAATGTGTAGTGCACAAATGTTCTGTTAGGCACTCAGATTGACAACGTTTTCAACCTTCATGAGCAAAATAAACTACTTACACACACGCTAACATCTTGTTGTATACCTTACTAGGCCCAGAATTCAGTCAATGGGCATCTTTTTAAGTCTAGTGGATATCCAGAGCTACAGAGATACCTAAGTGTTATCCAATACGACTGACACGTTTCAGCAATTTTAATCCTCACATCAATGAGATAAAAAATAAAAATAAAGAAGAAAGTCTCGTGAATTTACAAAAGAACTGCAGGCGTTGATACGAGTCGATTTTCCTAGACATGATTACTTATTATATTACGAAGTGCCGACTTGAAACATGTTGACCCATACATAAACCGTCAAGGATGGTCCACATTATGTTAGGTGTATTCTCATATTTAATATGGAAACTTTCCCACAATGAGTAATTCGGGCCAAAGTTTTGTGGTTCCATGCTCATTTCTGCCTTTATCATAACGGTTTGTGAGAAGACTGGTATTGTAGTACTCGTGCAATGCATTAGAACAACGCCCTGTACAGCTAGGACCCGAGACGTCATTGCACAGTGACAGGTTCCCCATTGCATCATAAGTACGTTAGGCTTTTCCTGATTGCAAGGGTGTCATCTTAGCTTATTGGGCTGGTAAATTCATACATACAGTATACAAGCTTTGATCAGTTTTGTTTCGTGTTTTTTTTTTCTGTGGACAAAAGTCACTTCGATCGGAAAAAGAGAATTCAAATTTTCCACTTTATTATAGCATTGGTGAAAATATAGAAATCTCCCTTCCTTGGAAATTTTATGGTGAAGCCGGTTCTTCGCATTAGTCATTACATGAAACTTATCATGGGTCTGAGGAGAGTGCCATCTCATGGTATAGCAAGGTACCAAGAGTATGATTTCCTTTGGACGCTCTATAGGCCTTTGCGACACCGTCCGGAAATGGGTGTAAATATTTGCCGAGGGTATTTAGCAAAACCTCGAGGAAATTATCTTCGTACTACGACTGTTTGCCAACTGCTTCTTGTGGCCATGGGATAACACAATTTTGGGGATAGGTTTTGGGCCGGTCGGTTTGCACCGACGCTGCGCGTGCTTCTACCCGCTGGCAAGGGGCGAGAGAGCGAAGTCTTTCTGTCCCTGGAAATGGTCCAGAATTATCGAGCAGTATGCAATGGAATGTACCGAGCTTGGAGTTTCTGGACGAAATCTGCTTGGGAGACAAAAACCCCCTGGGAAAGTCTCCCCAACTCATTTTAATCCAGTAAACACCACGGGTCTATCCAATCGGACTTTTCGTGCAAAGGTGGTAATTATGACTTCCGGTGCGTGGCATTCTGGGAAATTCGGTTCATCTTTTCCAACACCAGGCAGCCGATGCAGCCATTGTTTGATTTTGCCTGGGATCGTGCCAGAAATTCTACTAGATCAAAAGCCTGCACGTGTCATTTAACCTAGAGCGAAGATCTCCACATATGGCTAAGGATCTGCCGTGCTGGCTTCTTTTTTTTTTTTTTTTTCACGTAACCTACATCGCCGGTTAAAATGACGTCACACTAAATAAAACGTGATCACCTTCGATCTTAGACACGATACCGACACTGCTGCACGGTCGTGTTTCAACTGTGGCAATACGAGTTTCGTTCAAGCCTAATACCTCCTTGTAATTCAATGTCTGCTATTGGGAGTGTTCCCTATTTAAACACATGTAATGTCCCAATATACGTTTCTCTTGCTTAGACACACAACACACACATCTAATATACCATAGACGCGGGGCTAATCCTGACTAATGAGTAGGTGACCGACATAACCCGCGTGATCGCTTAGCAACACTACAACACGCGTAAACAACACGGAGTCATGTGGCTGTGCGCCATTGTAGTACAGGTTGGATGGGGGCGAGGGGGAGAGTTGGGTTGATTCGATGTTGATTGGTAGGCCTACTTCAGGGGACTGGAGACAATTCTGATAACGGTTGCAGCACAACTGCAGAAGTGGCTTCCTTCTCCCGTACGTCCAGCAGGGTGTCTGGGAGGGACGGGGCGGAAAACAAACGCTGGTTAGCTCCCTATTATCTTGGCCGGATATCCAGTTGAATTGTGGGAAGGACACACCAAGTCCGTTGCCCGGAAAATTTTGTCGATCAAGATTTACTATTGCCAAGGCCTGACGGGGATACAATGAGTTGTACACTGGCATACATTAACTCCATTCTTTTCTGACTGCATAAATAAATATATCAAGCTTTCATCACAATTGTTTTGGATTTTTTTCGGATGTTTCTTTTTTTCCTATTTGATTGACAGAAGTTAACAAGTGCATTCTTCTGTGACGTTCGAATCGAATTTACCTCTTCAACCAGAATGGCCTTTACCATCACATTATCCTCTTGACTGCAATGTCAAATGTTATTTAAACACGCCGCCAACAAACAAGCGTGCATTTTCCACAGGTTGGCATGAAATAGTCTTTTGTTCATGTAGATCTTGCCTGGCAGAAGAACTAATTAGTTGGTTAAGACGGCGATGGAGTTTTCATCCAGTTAACCTGCTATCCGTTTTGTCCGTAAGGACATAGGCTCTAATTACACTCTGGGCGGTTCGAACGCAGATTTGAGTTACAAGTGAGGTGAACAACAGCAATGAAATAAACAAATAAATAAATAAATGATAGATTTGAGTTAGGAATGAGGCGAACAACAGAAATGAAATAAATAAATATGTAAATGATAGATTTGAGACAGAAATAATGTGACAGCTATTTTAATACTCTATACAGCTATATTTCTATTCCATCCCGATAACTTTTAATTTTCGTGTACCTATTGTCTTAATCACCTTGAATTCGATGACTGGTGACTTCACAAAAGACTGGCAAGTTTTGTTTCCAGTAATCTTTCCACGGATTTCTTTAAAAATGAACCGTCAAACTGCAAGCAGACCACCTACAGAGCAAGATTTACAAAAGGTCTTGTTGTGGAGGTCATATATATACTGTGGTTTGAGGGTACGCTTTTGACAAGAAAAGGTCTGAAGCCTCGACTTCTAGTCATGCCCAAGGCCTAACGTGCTTGACACACTATTTCAAATTGGACGCCTGATAAAAAAAAAAAAAAAAAAAAGAAAAAAAATTTATGAATGACTGCCCGGTATACAAGGAGAGGTGTTACACGAGATGACACTCGGCTATAAAACGGTGCCTTAGGGACAATCCGTTCCTTGCAACAGTCTGAAAGGCTGAATTGGCTATTTAAGAGGAAATTTCGCCGCAAGCCTTGCCGGAGCCTTTGATACAATTCCAACCAAGGTCGCTAGGCTAATCGTTCAGTTTAACGCTCTGTTTACTCGAGACATAAAAGAATCTAGTGAACCCAGCACACAACGACGCCTAGCGGGAAGTGACCAAGAACGCCGGCTTTCGATATTCGATAAATTATTGTGGTAAAAGGAAAATGAACCATGGACCAAGGCTAAGATCTCTTTCCTGTGAGCACGAAGGGCTTAATAAAAGGGATTCTGTCTTCGCCTGCTAAACCTGATTCCGCTTTACGACATCGGTGTGCCGTAAATTGGCTCCGTCACGTAAACTTGTCATCATTACGCTGATTGGCTGAGCTTAACCCCAGTGTTTAAAATCGCCCGGATGTTGTGTCATCTGAAGCCGCCAGTCGTAACCTTTTGACGCACCGCTCCATTTAGCGCTAAGCACAGAAGCGCTGGACGGTGAAATCGACGTTACCGTCGATCACTGCCGAATAGTCTGTCAACCGTGATGAAGCTATTGTTGGTAGGTTGCCGGAACTGACAGGTTAATTTTCTGTCCATTGCCTACACGGTCGCTGGGAGCCAAGACGGGAGGTGTCCAGTCCAATTTCTCACTCTAGTTCAAGACTGTGGTTTAATTCGGATGAAGGAAGTCGTTTCATGTTTAGACGAACCTGTAGCGTGACCGCTCATTGGAAACGAACACCCGTCTCAGTGATTTTATACTAAAGTCCCAATATCATTCATTCAAGTTTATTATTAAATAAATAAAGCATAAAGTTAAATTAAAAGTCTATTATTACAGACTTCTTTAAAGTTCATAGTTTACGGCACAAAAGTTTAAATTACGACAGGTTTATATTGACCTAGAGCTTATTACCGTGTATGTAATTTCTTTATTTCAACCCCAGCTGTCCACAAAATAAGGTTTAAATGGCATTTCTATTTTATCTTAAACCACTCCCTCTTTGTGGAACAGGAGCCTGTTTTTTGTCAAGTGTTGCCCTTCTTGAGGAAAGTCTGTTTTAGGATTACCCAATGTGCATGGATCTTTCCGTCATGACTGAAAGCCATTATTGGCTACTTTCCTTCGCTGGAATCTGTTCCAATTTCTTATCATATGTACTTTCTCAATTCTTCGGCGGTTTGTGTTGAACGTTTATTCCCCCTTTTTTTCCTTTTTTTTTTTTTGGTTTCCAAGGTGGGGAGATTAGTGTTGCAGGTATTGATTTGGAACACCCACTGCGTGGTTTACGAGTAGGGCCTGACACTGGCTTGGGTTGCAATCCTTGATGCGCAATATTTATTATGGCGGATGATTGGTATATCGGCGTTTAGATGTAAACTGTGGGTGGATTTACGGGTATGTACGTACAACGCTGACGATTAGCGAATTAGCAAGTGATTTAAGTGTCCGTTCCGTGAGCTGGAAATCCGGTTTCAATCCCGCGGCTGGTACCCAGATTTTTATGAAAACAGGAAAAATGCTGCTGCAGCAATCGTCATCAGTTATTTCAAGCGATATCCTTAGGATGGATCTTCATTGCTACGTCAGGAATTTAGTTGTTGCGCATAGATTGGGAAAATGCTGCACCTATAGTATAGGTTATTTATAGATGTACTTATGTAGATGTATTTTAACTATGCAACCGTATATCTGCCCTAATTCGAATATCTCTTTGTCTTCATGTGACTGGGCGTTTATGAAAAAAAAAGCATAATTGTGTAGAAATACACTTACGGAAGATGCAAAAAGTAATCCACTTACGTGTGAAAAAAGTGAAAAGCTGGCAAAACACAAACTGGTCCATTTGGCAAAAATCGATTGTGACTTCTCCCCCGGGGGTATAGTCTGTCTTCGGCGACTTTATCTGAAAGATTTGTGATGTTTGCTTCCGGGGAGTTCTTGCACGCGTCATTCTGGTCTAAATATTGCAGATTATGCCTGGGATATGGTAAGCGTTTTAATACAGACGCCACGTTTTGGCATCTGGGAAACGTTTCCTTAACCGTCAAAGGTATGCGTTAGGTTGTTTGGAGGGAGGAGGTATTGAGGTGAGGGAGGGAAAAGAGTCCAGCAATTATCCTTCAATAATGCTAAATTGCGTTAGGCCAGTTCTGTGGCCGGGTTCTGATGTTACTGATTTCGCCACAGCTTCGTATTTGTTGATAGATCGTCTGACGGCCTTTTGCCAATTTTGGTCCCTGATGAGGAAACATCTGCTTGGTCAGAATACATATGAATGAGGCTTCATAATCAGTCTTATTCTAATCCGAGGTTCCGTAGTTTCCTGCACTTCTGTGGATGGCTGCCTAAATGAACAATGGTGGACTAATGAAACTGAAGCCTCGCCCTCGCTTCCCCTACAGCGCAATTTAACCTGTTAGGGTGTGAAATAAAATCGCAGAACGACTAATATTTTGCATAGCAACGTCTAACCTTTCGAACTAGAAACCAAATCTACTCTATTGTAAAAGTGTTTTCACCGCTTTCGTGGCGATTTTATCTACACAACAAATGGGTGGTTAGATTAGACGGGTTTTTTTTTTCAAAATGGCCATACTCTTTTATGGAGTTTTAGCATCGCCAACTTCATTAGCAAATCATCATTTCTCTCTTTTGTTGTACGTAAAAACTTTCACAATGCTCAAATACTGGGGAGTTGCCAGAATAGAACTTACGAAAAGTTACCTTATGCGTGCAAATAACAGAACATTTAGTAGAGACTGGGGAAGGTATTTCTGACGATTACTTGGCTACCATTGCTTGCTTGGTAGAAGCTCGCACATTTTGCTGCCTTTGGGTCTTGTTTGTCTAGCTATGATCTTTGGTTCATGGAAGTTTCAACATAGCCACGCTCTCCTCTTACGACCTGGTAGCTGATCTAAGCCAGATTTGACACAAGAGCTCCGGCCTTGATGACGTCATCAAGGACTGTGTGTCTTTCCAGTAAACAAACGCTAAATCTTTTGATGTAAATCCCCATGCTTTTCGACGGCGTAAAATCTTGTGAGAACTTCTGAAGAAAACGAGGGGCTAGAGGGTGGTCTGGTAAACAGAACAGAAGAATACAAGCCGTTTGATCCGTGTTTCGTTCCGCTAGCCAAGTCCATAACATATAATCTTCCCGGATGAGGGCTGAATACACGGCGTTGTGAATCGGCCGAATTATTCTTTTCAATTCCACCACGCAGCCAGAGTCTGTAGTTGCAATGCCTACACTTTTTCAATACGTCTCTCGTCTTTGATGTAAAATCTCATCTAATTAGATTTAGACTCTCCACTGGAATTCCTTGGACGACCTTCATTGAAAACCTTCGCTTGGCTTGGTCGTCTAGTTGCATTGGGATTATTCGTGTCCTTCGCCAAAACCCTCCAGTAGCCCAACAGTTCCTATTGCTGAGCGCTCGCTCGCTCGCTCGCGCGCCTGCCTAATCATGGCTAACGTATTCCTGTGCCGTCTCTAAGGACTCCAACAATACCCGTATTGAGGAACTGGTTACCATGACAACCCTTATGTACGATATGTTATTCTTTTGTCTGTTATATAATTTACCCACTGCCGTAGTAGTGACGATAACCGACTAGACAGTTAGACGCTGGAAACACAATAACAGTCATCGATGTTGTACCCTCCCTACTTCGCTTTTCTCCTCACTTCCTACGGCCAGGGCATTCCTTGTACGGCAGAGAAATTACTTCCTAGTCGCAGTGACACACACAGACACTGAAGAGAAGTCATCTAATTTTCCGCTCGCTGTGCACAATCCGGATTTTTAGATATACCGACAACCTCTCTAGAAAGTCATTCGCAGACATTCTGCTGATGACACACGCAGTGTTTCATGTCGTCATATGGCTGTCGGCATGATTGAAATTGATAATGAAACTGTATAGTACTGGGTGCATTTAAGAAACAAGATATTGCGAGAAGATGGTGATATTTGTGCCAAGATCTTATAGGCGATTTACTTTGGAAAATGAGCGCAATCTTCTGTGATATGAGAAAAACATAAATTCATATATAAAGGTATATTGAAATCTTTAATTCTTCCCACCATAATGCTGGCCCCCGACGTATCAGTGAAATGTTCTTGAGTACGGTGTGAAACACCAATCCAAAAAAAAAAGTAAATAAATAAATCAAAGATAAAAGAATTAGACATTTTTTACCCTGGCGGTTAAAATCTCAAATTGCAAATGTCTTATCCTTACACAGATGTTAAAAGAAGATACTACGTTTAAATAAATTTCACATCATCTGAAAGGCCGTTTCATACAGATTCCGAAGATGTTTCATGTTATTCTTTCTACATTTTTACGGTGAATAAAACGCGAAAAACATGACTTTGTGGGCCATTTTGATCAGACTGAACCACCGACCCTATTAAGTCTTGAAACCTGCTCCAACTGTTATATTTCCACAGAACTCACAGACACAGATGTAGTGCCACACCTATATCCATGTAAAATGTAGAAATAGCCTATTATCTAAAGATGCTTAGCAGTTAAAAAGAACCAGTGACGTCACTGTTTTTCTGATGTTTCAGTATGGTCCGAAAAGTCAACCTTAGAACTTCAGCGTTTATTGGCATTTTAATCACCCTGAAGGTTTTATTCTAACTATTGATTCGGACTTTGAAAACTTACACCCCACCCCCCACCCCCCGGCCGGCAGAGTTAAAGAAACATATCAATTAAACACCAATCAATGAATTAGTCAGTCAATCGGTATAATCAGACAATTTGAACCAGGATTTCAAAATTTAAACAGCATGGATTTTAACATGACTTGAAATTTTGTGAAACTTATCACTGTATTTAGAGTTTATTTTTGACGTGGAAACGAGGAAACTCATTAATTCCTGTGGAACTTAAGACAACACTGAATCACAGATCATAAAACATTTACCCCTGGTTTAATCAGACGACAGCTTAATGAACCGCAGGTATTAAACCTTGGATGCACTGTCACGTGACTAATTAATAATTAACAAATCGTCCAGCGGTGGCGATAATTGATAATTGTAAAACATGTGACGCTGCGGGGGAATGTTCAATTCTGAGCGAAGCAAAGAACACAGCTGGACAAAACAAAGCCTGGATTAATTTTGCAAGAGCGCGACGCCTTGGCCTTTTGTCTTTCTATTTTTGTCCGCTGATGAGAAACTAAACCTCGGGTCGCATGTCACGAGATCCAGGCATCGCATCGCTGTCTCTCAGAATGTTCGGAAAAACCTCACGTGCTCTCTCTAGAATTAATCACCGGAATAAAGGCGCAAGAACAAACCGGATATTGTGATGTAAATGAAATGAATGATCTCCACCGCCATTCTTGCACCGAAATCAACCATACGTGCTCGTGAACATTCGTGTCAGATATAGGCGCCCGCGAGGCATGTATGTAATCGTCGGCCATGCAAACCTCGATCATGCGTGGAAGCCTAAATCGATACGTCGAGAGTCGCTAATCACTTGATATGGATCATCATGAAACTTAACACCGTTTTCGCCCCGGGGGTGGGGGGCTGCGGCGGACTCTGAAATCCAACACCTCTCAAAGTTTGGTGAACAGAATATTGATATGCCTCGACTTGTTAATTTAGCGATGTATTTGACCATGATCGAGTTTACACCTTTAACGCAATAATGATGAAAGTGTACAATTAAAAGAGCTCGCACAACAAACAGTAAAGGCTGGCTTTGTACAAGTCTCTGGCTTAGTCCACTGACGAGCAGCACAAAGGGCTTATAAAGAAGTCCAGCAAACAGCTGCTAATAAACTGATGTCACGAGCCGCGAAAAAAATTAACACCGTTAATTGATGGTACACTTCTGTTTCCAGTTAGCAAATATGATAATATGAAATCCAGGCTAAATATTGGACCCCCTTAACTGACGTGAGTGAAGAGAAGGAAACCTGGTGTGAATGCAAAATTCAGGTGAAGGTATATGCATACCTGCAGAAGTTTTCTGAATTTTCCTAATTCACGCCTTGCTCACCGTTGAAGATCGAAACATGATTTTTTGATAAACCAAGTTTAGCTGCGTAGATGGAGTCCTTATAATCCACGAAATTCCATAAAAAACAAATCAAATTAGTCTCGATAGCCTAAAAATAGCATGAATGTGATTGGAAAGATTCCCATTTTTTTTAAAACTTGGCGTCGACACCTACATTTGTGTACAAGTTGTCAACGAAGATGGGCATTCCGGGTCCATAATCGCAAGGTCAGTTTCCAAAAAAGTCTGCCCACCATAAATCTGCAAAGATAGTCGTCTCAAGGATTCGCTTTTGTAAAAGCGCAACTCTGTCAACAAATTTACCTGAAAGATTCCATCTTGTGATTACAATTCTGCCAGCAAAAGAAACACCTGTTTCCTTCATTTCTCAATCTGCATCTTTTGCCGTGCAGTCTGTGTGACTATTGTTTGGAAATTGCTTGAACTTTCGTTCCCCAGAAAAGTCATGGGAGGAATTTAAGTCGTGCCCTCGCCGCAACATCTCCTCCACTCCCCCTCCCCCTCCCCCTCCCCCTCCCCCCACCACACAGTCTCTTACCTCCATGGATTTCAATAACAACTCAGATCGATCAGAGGTTGTAGCGCCAATGGATCCCATGACTACAATTATCGGCGAACGTTACGTAAGTATAACGATGGTCCAGTGTGACACGGAATTATCGGATGTCGTTTCTAACTGTTAATCCTGATGTCAACAACCCCCCAAGGCCAGTTACGTCATCAATGTGACCATTGTAGGAGTTGTGAGGAATTCAGGCAGAAAACACCTCCTTCTAAACATGTAATGTATACAGTCAACACAGGGGAACCAATGCTTTCTGCTGTCTTAGGAGGACAACGTTTATATTTCACACCAGTTCCATTTTCGTTCACCGTTTTGCTTTCTCACTAGTTTTCCTTCTGTTTATTTTTCATTTTCTTTGTTTCCTTTTTTTTCTTTTGGTTTGGAATGGATTCCAGTGGTGTGTAAATTTAAGTCTCAGCAGGTCACGATCTTGTCTGGAAAAATGGCAAAGCTTCGAATTCCAGAGATCCATCTGAAACGAGGAGACAAAAACGCCAGCAGCCATGCCAATTAGCCTGTGTTTTACACCAGATTTTACAGGCCGACAGAGATTGCTGGCCACAAAAGAGATAAAATCAATGATTTGTTGTATTGATTGCCCTAGGGCTCTCATGGCATATTGTCTATAACGCAATCGCTCGCGGTCTCCCTTCAGCGTCTGAACCAGCTATCTAACAGCGCCGCCATGTTTCCGGTGTACATCGAACTGATGGAGTGCACGTTTACCAGAGGTCTATATAGTCACCAGGTTTATACTGGATGTAAACCTGTGTGTTAAAATCCCTTCCTTTTGGGCAAAACGAAAAAGCTTCTTATTAATTATCCAGTTCACAGCTTTGTCATGCTGTTACTGTTGGTACAAAAACTAATATAAAGCAATACACTGTATATACATCTATACACGAACATTTACATACAAAACTTTAATCATTGTAACTTCTTGTATGCAGGTAAACATCAAACGAGGCCTGTAGATCTTTTCGTTCTGAACTGTGCTTCACAGGCGGATTATTAAATGCACTGTTTTGTCATCTTTTGTGCGTTGGTTTAAGTTGGTTTATGTTCTACAATGTAGATATAAAAATTTGTGGCCGTATTTCCTTATCCACCTGTCTATTGTTTTCAAAAATATAGCGTCATGTCGACACTAGGCACCATTTGTAATTCAAGGTAAATTTTCGAAAGGAAACTATGTACTCGCCCTTGCTGGAAGCTGCTGTTCAGTAAGAGAGACTTATGTAGTGCTCACACTGCACGCAGTTGTGATAAAGTAATGTAGGACAGGCTCTTTCTGGCTCTAAGATATGAAGCCTTCATCTCGTATCAGCCCATCAGGTTCTGGGTCAAATGTTTCTGGGTTCAAATCCACCTCTGCAAATGCAATTGTGGATGAGGTTTTAGTCCCTACATGGTGATTGACTCATTGCACTTCTGTTGCGGCCAATCAGAAACACAACATCAATTGAAATATGATAATTACGTCAAACTAAATAAATAAACCAGATGAATAAATATATGAAGTTCCACCAAACCTACAAACCTGTGATTTGAAAGAAATACATACATATGTATGTGCTTAAATGTACGATTAAGTCTGCAATTGCCACTAGATGAAACAATAATTGTAATACAATCTTTATAAATTCATAAAAGATCCTCGTGAAAAGTTCAAAAATAAATAACGCTTACTGTTTTCAGTTTACGTAAAACAGGCTGTTCTCCGTCATAAAAATATCTCTTAACTTCCACAAGTCGGCGTGCTCTATGAACTCAAGGCTATAATTTCAATCAAATTCTTCTTTCCGTCAGTATACCAGGTGGTCTCACGTGGTAACCATGGCAACAACATTATGCAAAATACCGCTTAGTGGGAAATGTCAGCATATGCACATCCACATCTCCCCCCACCTCCTTTCCCTTACCCCCGGGGATGTTGTAAATATCGTGCAGTATATTAAAATTTTGTCGATAGCCTGAGAGCAGCTGGATCGACATCACACAAAGCCAGCAGTAATCCAGGGTGTAGGAAATAACGTCAATTCGAAAAACAGCTGCGGAAAACCTGTCGGGATTTGACATGTACTGTGATTTACCTGGTTCCCGACCTTGCAATGGTTCATACACTTGTTACACCATTAGAGGGATTTTGTTGAAACAACCGGAATTTTAAGTTTTGCGGAAAATATCAGGTATATTTGTTCTCTGGTAGTTGGCGGGTTGCCCCTCTCTGTCAGGTCCGCATCTTGTGATTCTAAGGTATATAGGTGTCACTACCTTTTTTTCGTCGTGAACGAAGCAAATTTAGTGTTCGATGGATGCAAGATACCAAAAACGCAATTCCGTCCAGAACAAAATAGATAGAACAACTTTACATTTCCTGAAATGTGGGAAACAAAACCTTACCCTTGCACATTAGTGTATCTTCACTGGTGCTGTAAGGGAGATGGATCGGTAAGGACCCTTTAGCAATGGTGTAAAGACTCTGGCTTTTATACCATGCCCGAAAAGTCGAACAATTTGGGTCCCTCTCCGCGCATGCTTCCTGTTCTACCCCGGAAACAACCTCCAAGGCCCCAGTCTCCTCTGAAAGGCACCATGCGGTAAGGCAGATTAGATTTCTACTTCTGCATAGAGGCTGTCTTAATTTCAACTATATTTTGTAAAACTGATGTCAAAATATGTAAGACGGTTGGATATAGTCAAATATTGCCTTGGACACAAGCACATGCGTGGTGGGGTGGATCAAGTAATGCGGTACATGGCCTTTAGAATCGGCTAGAAATTTGATGCTAACGGTATATTTCTTTTCTTGAAAAAAGGGGAAAGTGTCCTCTTCAAACAGTGTCGGTTGAAATTAGTTGCACAGTTCAACTCCCGCGCAACTCCGTCCAGCTACACTATCTCCCACGATTATCCCTTTTGTAGTTTCCGGCAGCAGGAAGGAGAATCTTCAACTAATTTCTTCGAACCCTTCAGACTGTTTTTATTCCCTTGTAACAGACCATGTTATATGCAACACGCGGGCGTTTCAGATGGAAATTAATCCGTAGGCGTCATCTTTTACTTTGGTTACACTTGTCACATTTCCCGTAAAGAACTGCTCTGCCATTTTCTTATTCCCACTTGCCCATCACTCTGCAAAAGGGGTAATCTTTCAATGCAATGACTCACATCGTCATCCGTTCTGCAGGCGCTTCTCCCCATGGTAACGTTGCATAGTTGACTTATTTTTAGTAAGCATTACATGTGGCGGGCCACTGCTGGGCGGAGGATTAATCTGCATATTGATTGAAGCTCTCGGAGAATGTTGAGTTATTTCTGCTCATGACCCACAAGTAATATACATGCTGTCAATCAACCTCTGTATATTGCCAGAGTAGTTCTCCTTAATAATCGATGTCATGCAGTTCAAATCCAGGTGCGGCCATTTTGCGAAATTTTTAGTGACGTTATGAAAAGAGCTCACCCTATAAATTACTTCACTTCTGCATTAACAGTCAGTTCTTGGAAACAGTCGATTATTATAATTGTTAATTAATACCTCTGTTATTTATTCCATTTCAAACTTAATCCACGTGTGTTGATGCTAAAAGAAAATGCCAATGAATGGATTCGAACCTATATACTTAACCCAGATCGACATGTCTTAGCTGTCCTCACTCGGCACATGTGGAGCTATTAGTATGGAGAAGAACATGTAACGGTAAATTAGAAAGCAGATGTGATCTTAGTTAGCTGGGTAATTGCCACTGTTATGATGCAGTGGTCCGTAGGGAATCAACCTCGATGAAAAAGTACTGTAAAAGGTTTCCTGAAAAGAATGGCATCACTGAGACGTGTGTGTATGAAACAGGCAGTCACAGAGCGTTGTGTAGGAATGCAGTGGTCGTATTTTTCTGTCAAATTGCAAGAAAAAGAGAAAGAAAACCCCTCAAATTTGTACACCCTCCACCCACTCACCTTCGCGCGCAAAGCAGCTGGTGTCTGCTTCATTGGCCAGTTTGTTGTGTGGATATGGCTTAGCCATATAACCCTTCAGTTCATGAATGAAATAGTATGTGGTTAGTCAGTAAATTGTCCAGTAAGTTAGTACGTGATTGATCAGTAAGTTGCTCAGTAATTTAGTGCATGATTAGTCAGTAAGTTGCTTAGCAAGTCAGCACAACAGCCAATGATATAATCAGCTACACGGTCTGTCAGTTTGTAAGTTAGTCAGTTAATACCACAGCCAATGATAACAAGTCAAACAATCAACCCTTGTTTCAACAACACATTACAAAAATATATCTATAAACGCACTACATTCGTACTAGTGGATAATACAATAACGATTTGCAAGTAACATGTATCCGATTTATTGCCAGTAAAAGAAATAGCTTTGATGATAGCTATCCTTCATGGTTCAGGTTATAGTTATATGGTGTACTTATATTACGTTTAATTTTACCAGTGACCATTAAACCACTCCGTGTTTATTAACCGGGACTCGGGAAGAACGCCAGGTGGCAAAGCTTTTAAGTAAATGCCTTAGTGAGGGAGTACTGAAGTGGAGAGAAGTCGCGAACAAGGCACCGTGTAAACATTTGAGTGTAGCTTCACGCAGGGGAACTAATCCAACCGGACCGCTGTCACACACGTTCCGGCCGGATAATATCCGAGTAGGAATCCGCTAAGGGAGGGTGGGGAGGAAAAGCTGGCGTAACGAAGAAAAAGCAATTGGCACGGCCTTGCTTTGACGGCGATGAAAATGCAATTATAGATTGGAAACGAGTCGAAAGTAATCCAATTGATCGTCTATGGCGAATGAATGGAAGGTGGGTTTCATTCCCTGGTCAAATTCGATCGGTGCCGGCGACTTAGAAATAACACGGTGAAAGAATGGAAGCTTTATTTACTGACCCCAGAATCCTGATGCCGGGAGACTGGGAACTGCATTACAGCCCGGTTCCGTTAAAGACCTCAAGATCTACTTAACCATGCGGGCCGATTTCCGGATTAATGCGCGCGCGGGTCACCACGAAGAAGCTGCTGAATTAGGATTTGTACAAGAGTCGCCCGAGTCAAGAAAAAGCAAACGTTCCACCTTGGAACAACTCCCGTTTATCTGACAGTGCAGGAATCAGAGAAAACCCGTGGTTTCAGAACGTATTTCCGATTTAGAATAGCGATTTGCACACTGAGATGGAATGCAACCGTTTTATAAACAGGCAATGGGATTGAATGTGATCGCTTATTTAAGGCTCGCTTTAGCTAACTTCCTCGCATGAGCTAAAAAAGATGTAGATATGTTTGTCTACTGCACAGGCAAAAGCACCGTTGAAGGATATATCTAAACAAATGCGGAATCGCTACCAACTATTTATTCCAGTATTTTAAAAGAAAAGTAATTTCAAAAGGTTATTTTTTTTTTTAAATGTCAAGTATAGAATTTAACAATTATTTATTTTGTTTTAATTAATTTTGCCTCCAGCTATTTACGTCGTATGGTGTTCTGTTTTCTCTTTCTCTTTCATCTAATCTTCTGTACCAACTACATGCTTAGAGGCTTATTCGCATAAATCTTTACTGTAAAAAAAAATAATCTGTTACCAACAGAGTACCATGCTTTCTGAGTGACTGCAGAATACATTATGTTACTTGTTACAAATATTTATATTACACATGACTTGCTTTGTTCCATGACATACTTTTCTTTGGTGTCCATAACATAATATTATATCACACTGCCATGATCTATCCAATCATCACTAGGAAAAAATACTATTAAAATGTTAAATTTAACAGAGTTTAGTTTTCAGAGTGTGTCCTTTTGTCTTTTCTTCTGGTGTTTTGTTTTTTTGTGTGTGTTTTTTTTTTTTGGATCACCTTACGTTTTTCAATATTTATCCCGGTTTTCAGCATTATGTACCCAGTTATCAAGATTTTCATATTTACCTTTGGTCAGCCATTGTACACACTTTCCTGTCGACGTAAAGGCATGTGCCTGTCCGTCCCTAACCAGGTTGGCTCATCCACTCACTCAGTAATGTGGCCAGTTACCGAACCGACTTTGCAAAGGGGGATAACTCTCCTACACCCTGTGCGCATTATTAATTACGCTTATCCTAAATAATACAATATATTTTTCTTGTCAAGTGATTTAGACTAAAACTTATATTTATTATTATCGTAATAAAATATCGTTATTAAATAAAATCTAATAATCGAGCTTTTTGTACACCAGTCCACAGCTGTTCTTGTGCACGTAGTCCAATTGCCTTTAAGGTAGTCAAAACACAATACCTCTATTACAAGCAGGACTCACGCTATGTGATCATATTATTTCCTATCCTAAACCAAGCCCTGTTTTGATCATCCGCATATTTTAATGCACAAATGGAATACTTGTTCCTTTCTGAAATTCCATAAACATATTCCACCGAACTTCACACTATATCCTTTTTCTCTCAGTTCTTTAAGAAAAAGTCATCAATAATCAAAGCCGAGTTCAATGCGCACCAGCCGTGATTCGCAATATGGCTGCTGTTTTTGTTTGCATCGCGTCCTCGGGACTTGTTTGCTGTCCTTCAGCCTGATACTCACAGCTGTCACGTGGTTTTGTCCGGATTTCTCTCCTCAGATACATCTGTTTCATCTCACGCTCTCAATGTCTTCTCACCGAAATGCATTGTGCTCTTGTCACGGTCACCCATTCAACTCTCTTCCCAGATGTCGTTGGTGCTAAAAAAAGTCATGTGAAAACCTCTCAGTTTTTTCTTCTGTTTAAGGGCCGCTTGAATCCGATGCCACGGAAAAAAAGATGGTCGCCAATTTTCTCTGAGAAAAAAAACAATACGTAGATGAAACAGAACAATGGGCTCACCGGACCCTAGATATCCATTTATTCATATATTAGCTATCGGATGTTTATATGCACTGATCGTGTATTCATTTTTTTTATTATCCACAATGACGAGTGAATCAAGTTATTAGTTATTTATATATATATATATGCATATATATATGCATCTCTGCCTCCACCTTACCACCATTTACGCCTTCCTGTGGGTGAAATATGTTGCCGATGTGACTTTTTTTTCATTGTTGTTGTTGGTGGTGGTGGTGTTTTGGGAGGGGGGGATTTGGGTTTTTAATTTATCCCCTAAAGCTAACTGCAGCCTATTTTATATGGCGTTGTAATGAACGTTTGTGAATTACACCTGGATAGTAATAAAGTATGGCGGAATGAGGGCTGTTTCTGATTGGCTGCCTTAAGCTCGGCGCAGCTGTTTAACGGTAGCCGGAAGTAACTGCTCCATTCTCAGTACATCTTGATCTATCTGTTGTCAGAAATGTCTGCCTGTCGCTTTTTTGGCAGACTGAAGCTTATAATTTTTTTATATGTATATATTTCGTTGACGCATATGGCCGAGATGTATTTTACTTTAATTTGTTGTCAGTAGAGAAAACGTATATAGACATTTATTGGATGGATGGTAAGGCATATTGGTAAAAAGTCGCTTGATGTATTTGGTGTATTTTTTTTTTTTTTTTTTTTTTTGGCCAAGTTTTTACAAAGGCACAGGTGCTGGTGTCTTGAGTTGAGACAAGGAAGTGAAACAGAGATATGTTTGCAACAACGTATTATGCATACATAGATATATATATGCACATAAATGTAGGGGCTGGACACTGTCCGAGCATGAAGATATTTTGGCCCGAGCCAAGTAATATTGTACCCTGCTAAGGACCTGTCGGACACCAGCCAGAAGCCAGTTAGAGACCTGTGTCTCGATGCTTGGTTTCTGGTGGCTTTTTTTTTTTTGGCAATAGGAAACCCGGCAATGATGCGGCAAAAGTGGCCCAAATGATGAATATATGGAAATACCCTGTTGGCTGTAAAGAGCTCTTGTTCAACATCTAGTCTACGTTTGTACCCACCACTTATTATTCTATGCATAAATGCATAAGATATAGGGTTAAGCTCTCATTGATTTACGGGGTTTGTTGGACACGTTTTATTGGATTATGCAGGAGACAGTGTCGAGGGACAATTCCACGAAATTCGTTAGACGCTCGAACTTTGTAGCTGAAAAGCTTATATCGGTTGACCTCTCGAGGTAATGACTAGCTCCAAACAAATGGGTCCGTGTTCATCGAGTTGATCCGGAAGAGAAAAAAACACGATTACTGGGCCCTGGATAAGCTTCACGAAAGAGACTTGGTATTGTGAAGTTTGAGGGTGGTGTTTAGTTAACGACGTCCCGCAGAAGGAATTGAAAAGGTTTTTCTGCCCCAATGACGTGGTCAGGGGTTAATACTGCCATGTAGGATGGAGCTGGCAGAATGCGTTTTGATGTAAAATTATACTAACGGGGACATTAGGAGTTCCTGGGGGTTTCCATGGGTGTAAACGGGTGTCCCGCAGAGAAAGGAACGCTTTGAACCACTGCGATGTAACCCATGTATCTATTCGTGATGATAGAGCGAGAACTATATTTGATACACTGATTGTTGTTTCCATGCAACACAGTGCGATGAATTGGTAGCAAACGGAGACCAGTACGTATTCCAGGAAAGGGAAAACCCTGAAAATCTATCCAGGAAACCGTGAGTAAAGAAAGCTACGACAGCATTGGCAGCATCACCCTTTGTGCTTCCAGTCACCAGGCGGTATACTTGTGCTTTCCTCTTCAGGCATGGGGAACCCGATCTGTGGAGAGAAATGGTAACGACAAATGTTCTTCCTCTAGGAATGCAGCATTGCAAACTCACAGCGTTCCCACCAGCCAGTTTCTTGCGTCTGGAAATGGAATCGTGGCACAGTCAAAAGCTGGCTTGGTGCTGATATATCCCAGGACTTTCTCCTTAATTAATGGAGATGGTTTAATATGTTGGTGTGCAAAAAAAGCTGCAGTGTTCGCTGGAAAAGTTTAATGAAATTGATGCAAGGCTTGATATTCTAACTCCTTTCTGAAAGCCTCTCAACAGAACAACGGAAATGGACGGACTTAAGATTCCTAAACTGCTTGCGACTAAATCCCTGCAAGATGGTTTTTACGAACATCACTCACGTAGTGTGTATGGTATCCCACTGAGCTCTCTCCCCGCAAATATATGTGATACATGGTTTGTTTAATGGTACATTGTATCTGGACAGCTGTTGGGAATGGAATCAGACACAGGTGGTCTCCTTGGACAAATCGTCCCCTTGCTAAGCTCTGGTTAACTGAAGAAGTAATGAACTTCTAAAAAACAAATCTGGAATCTAAAACGTAGTCAGGATAGACAAAAAAACTGGCACTCTAGCTTCAACAAAGTTATTGAGGACATAGAATTCTATTTCACCATATCATTGAGCAAGTTAGCTGCTGGGCTGGGATGTAAAATCCTAACGCGCATATGTGAACTTGTCAGATGAATATAAACGTTTGTTATATTTACCGGATATGAAGAAAAAAAGTTATGACGTTTGTAAATTGCTTGCACTTAACGGAGCCGAATTCTGCATCTCGGGCAACAAGGAATCCAGGTTCTATTTTAACACTCCCTCTCTTTCTTGGTCGATGGTCGGCTTCAAACTATAGTTGACAACGCGAGTTTGAATACTCAGATTGCAGGAATATGTTCATTAAATTAAGAATGACCATTGCAGCTGGTGTAGACAAAACTAAACAATTGTCATGATCATGGAGATCATATGCATGTCCTTGTTTGTAGATACTGCGTTCTTGTGAAGGCCGTCCGCAGCCAACCTTGGAAACCGTATTCTTTTTCACGCAATGTATTTGTAGTAAAAAAAAAGAACAAGACCCGGGACCTGGAGCATCTGCAAAATTAGTGGTCCCACGCAGCCAGTGGACGGGCTCACATACGCGGTGTACGAAGTATTACGTGGGAGACAGGTAAATCATCAAAGAGCGAACTAAGTGAAATATTCTAGAGTACGGCGTAAAACACCAATCAAATAAATGTAATAAATCAAATAGCAAACCTGTTTGAGAGGAGGAAATTACATATATTTGTTATAAATGCGAACTCAATGTTTGCATCCAGACAATGACGGGGGCTCATCGAGTCTCTACTGCACCTAAAGAAAGATCCGTTCTGAGAACAACGGTTGAAGTTCACAGGATGGTCCGCGGATGAACTCTGTTATCCGTAGCTTACTCCATTGTGTGCTGACAGCCGTGTGGCACCCACTCGGCTCGTGGAATCAGAGCTTACCTTTGGTCACCTTTTTCACCTCATAACTTCTTCGTTTGGAGCTGCGGGAAGTACAGTAGCTGAATGACTTGCGATTTTCTTCTTTTCCCATGACCCATTTATAATGTAAATGACGGTGTCAGTTCAGCTGTCTGTGGGATAAAGGCTAAATAACTAGCGTTTCAGGGTGTAGATAAAGCTTCTCGTGTCCTCTGAACAGAAGAATGTCACGTAATTAATTCCTCCGCCCACGGCCATCGGGACACCATGCCAAATTACCAGGTGCAAACACGTGTGCAGGCTTGCAAACATTACAAATTGGCAAGTTTTATTTCTTGATGCCACAGCTATAATGGTGAATTTCGCCTATATCGACAAATCAATGTGTAAACACAACATCTCTCAGCGTCTCGTCTAAACCATCATCAAATAGCCCTGTGCACGTCACGCTTAGGGCAGTGAGGTCACGATGCCACGTCATGGAATGCGTCATCAGCACGCGAAGTCAGGTGGACATCAAGGCGGCCACGGGTCCTCAGGAATGCACATGTCAGTAGGCGAGTTCGTCAGTGGCGGGTAAGCCGGAACCGCGGCTGTTTAATGATTTGTCTTTGAATTTGCATGCAGCTAGACTAATGAAACACATAGGCTTTATAGCTGGGTGTCAACGCAAAAGACTATATCGTGAAAAACAAGTCTTTAACTTGCATGCAGCCAGTCTAATAAAAGACATATGCTTTACCTGGGTATCCTGTCAAAAGCGTCACGGAGAATAAGCTTAGAGGGACGGTGTGATACTTTGGAGATGGTCAGACGTAAGCGATGAGGTCTGTTTATACTTGTCAGTTTACTTTAGATAGGGCTTAAGGCTTAAATATTAAAAAATATATTTGCAGTAATATTAAGTGTCAGTTAATAGACGTGGTTTACCTCGATACTAAGTCGTCTGTGGAAGTGTGCCGAATGAGGGAAATGCACGTGTGTCTGTTTTTTAAAAATAGCATAAAAATCTGCATTGTTACACTAAATCACATTTTTCAAAAATGCTACATTTGTAAACGTTTTCTCAAAAAGTGTCTGAAATTTTGAATTGACAGATAAACATACTTGATTTCTAAACGTTATTCAAATCCACGTTCAAAGAGATGAAATTTTCGTTGCAAATGAAACAGTTTCAAGTTAAATAGTGAAGCAGCCCAAACCATCTGACAAACGACAGCGCCAATGGCCCTCAAGCACCAACTTTGATGTGGTTTGAATTGTTTTTATTTGTTGTCGCCGGATGTATGAATGTATGATTTTATCCGAAACTGATGCCTTTATACAGATGGACATTTGCAGAAAATAACGCTTTTATACAAATGAATATTTACAATTAAACCCAGATTTGAGTTCAGAATTTATATATTGACGACTCAGTAATTCTTCTCCTCGCTGAGCTCACGACTTACACTTGTATCAGTAAGACTGTCTAAGACTATGCGAAAACATCATCGTCGCCCATTTTATCACACCGGCCATGTGGGATTTTCTTTTTCCCATTTCATATCTGTGTCCTTTATGATCAATCCAAGCCGTACGACAGCCGAATTTCTGAGTGTTATAGTTATACTATACACATTTCAAATTAGCAGTTATATTGCCTTTTTCAAAGCTGAATAATTCCTAATATATCATGACCTGCGCTAATTAACACTCGATTTTTGCGAGGGTACTGTTTTATGTGTCATTCTAAAATAGCGATAAAATGAGACAAAAGTCTATTTCAATATAAAACAGATACAGACATCTGATTGACAACAGCTGTTGGATCCATCGTTTTAGTGGCGCTCGTGGCATTACAGTTTCCTCTCTTTTTGCCATGTCTGTCTCTATTTATTCGACAAGTCTCAACAGATTTTTGATGCACGGCTGCTATCCAGAGAAATTTCGCTTTTGATGCTCTGGATATCATTATCGACTTTGGCCTTGGGCTGTTTTCAACGCCACTTCTTGTCTGTTGAGTGCAGCATCCGGGGACTTAACACGAAACTTTCTGTCGTGTCGATGGAGTGAAACGAAATACCAATCTGGTCAGTGTCGGGAACCCGGGGGTTCAAGGATCTGTCAGCATTCCTCGCTCTCTCTCCCATCTCCTAAGCCTCATTTCCCCCCTCCCCCATCCGCGTATTAAAAACCTTCAGTTGCCCCCCACCCCCACCCCGTCACACGTACCGCCCTCTCTACCTATCTCCCGCCATTGTGCTTATTTTCATCGACTCCGGACACGGAGTGCAATCCTTTAATGGCCGTGAAATAAGTACACTGCATATTCATGGCTTCCCCCAAGCCTTTATTAGGTGACATTCCGACACCTTGAAGGTTTCTCTTGATTGTCCGTGATGAACGGTAGCAGGAACAGCACGTCACTTTGTGGGCTTTGTTCCATTATACCTGCAACAACGGGACAGCATTCATTTTGTATGATGTCAGTTTACTGTTACCATTACGTTCTTAATCGTTACATTCATGTTGAACTCGTCAGTATACAACAACAACTCTTTCAGAATAGACAAAGTGCAAATGCTTCCTATGTAACCAATATACATCGTGCTCGCCACCCTCTTAGTATTTTTAAAGACTGTCAAAGTTAAATTTTTAAGTTCTTGTCTCAGTTCTGACAATATAGAAGCCGTAGTTTCGAACATACTTAGCTCAGAATTAAATAAAGAAATGCAGTTTTTTTCGATTTCCTATATTATGACACCGTACTGTTGTATGTGTGAGTGTATGTGCAAATAGCTTCTTCGCACAAGCCATAGTTTCGTGTCAGTTCCTTTAGTACAGAGCTAGATGTAATCATTTCCCTTGATAATTTAATAGATAGATACAGAGATATGCTGGATGCAAAACAAAGTGGGGGTAAGTCATACGACTGTACTTTTCAGAAGTAGGTGGGTTTTACCTGGCACCTTCACAATAGTGGCAGCTATCGTCGATACAAAATCGAAAAACCTATAAACCGTGAGGCTATTGTCAGGTACTGCGTAAATAACGCCAAGTATCCTGTGTCCTGGGATGAATCAGTTCAGCGCGGAATTTGATTTTCCGCGCCGCTATGCTTCGGTCGAGGTAGATACCATATGTTTCGATGCTAGTGTGCACGATGAATTGAATCTGCCGAATCTGGTGGTAGACGACCAGGCCTTCCTACAAAGGCTGATGATTGCATGGTGGCGACTGCGGTCGAACCTTGGCCTTCGTGGGATTTCGGGATCAACTCTTTGTGATACCTTGGCTGCGTTTGTGCTTTGATAGAATCGGACCACAAATAAAGCTGTTTGGATTTTCGTCCGGTAATTCAATAAAGCAATCAAGGATTTGGCACATGTATAGTTTGAACTTGGATTGTACACATAATTACGATATCTGCTCTCTCTTTGTTCTCGTTCTCGTATTGCTGACACCAAACAAGGTGCTATGGCGGCTTGCATGCCGATCAACCACGAGTTCATATTGATACATATTGTGCACATACGTTCTGGGGCATAAAAGAACTGCGACGAAGAGAATATCTGAAATATACACACGCGGAAACTTTGACGTGTGCCATATTCCGACTGCATTATGTGTTAGCCATCGACTTTATGTCTACCTTGCATTTCGCGGAAGCCTTCCCATTAACTATACCGTGTTTATTATCAACCGTAAGCGTTATATGTCGATGACGGCGTATTGCATTGTGGAAAAGTCATTCCCGCTACCGCATTCATTTGTACCATATATCTTATTTATAAATCCAAACAGCGGAATCCAAAACTGAGAAATGAAACAAGTTGGTTTTCTGGAAATCTGAAATCAGCATTTATATAGCCTTGTTATTGTTGAAGCCATATAATCTATATTTTCACTGTATTGGTCACACAAGTGTGTATATATGTTCGTATATCCCATCCTGCAGACAAACTGTATAATAATGGACCTTGTCTGTATATCTAAAACTGACAGTAACGCTGGTGTTGAACTCAAAACCACAATATATGGAGGGTGCCGAGGTGTGGATGGGATTCCTGCCGGGGCTTGGTGCTACTCAATTCTCATCTGCATATCCCGGAACCCGGGCTCCGTTATTCATCTCCGAGTTTGGAACATGGTAATCAGGTTTCTAAATACTATAGCGATGGCATAATTACATGGTATGGAATATAAAACCTTGGAGACCCGAGAGAGCACGCTATATGCGCAGCCTAACTTATTGAGCATTCAACATCCGCTTTGGTGACTGTAACTGTGGACTGGTCGTTGGCGGAGGGGTAAGGGTATGAGTAGAGGGATAGTGTGCTATTGGCTGTTAGCGGACTTCTCGGATAGTATGTCTAGCTTTGCTCCTCTAACCACTTACAAGTGGTTATCACCGCGGGATTACACGATTGTATGAACTCCTTGTGCGGCTGTCGTCATTTGTCCGTTCAGACTGAATGTGTTCTTCTTTGAGTTATTTTCCCTCGCACAACCTACATACTGCCTTATAGTCCTCTTCCACTGCTTGTATTGTACATGTGAATGAATGTTGAACAAGAAACGGACTTAAACATTTATTGGCATATATTGCCACAATCTGTCTCATCACAATTAGAAGTATTTGAATCGCATTATTAAATGTGGAAAAAGCTTTAGTGAACATAAAGTACTCGAGAACACTATAATACACCATGCGAGTTTTCAAAACGCGTCATAAAGTTAGCATGACACAATTTTGCAGAAGATTTGCATACGGATTATGTTATGCATACGACTTTCTCAAAAAGTGACCTGGATTTCAAACATGGTCTCATGTTTATTCATGGTGAACACCGTTATGCTGGAGATTTTCAGCAGATTGTGTTATTCATGGCACATTATGCACGGGGGAATAATCCGGGAGCGGCATGCGCCTTCACGCAACGACAGTCTTCACACGTTTGATTAAACTTGCACTTAGTTCTCCTTTTAATGTACAATTCGATCTCCGCAAGCACCTGTTAGATGTGGTATACATTTTGTATGTTATGCTTATTTAATTTTATTTATTTATTTATTTTTTGTATCTTGATGGCGTCTGTTCGCCAGCTGACGACATCACATCACGCCTCTATGTGAAATATTTACATACACCAACGATACGCCGTTGAAAGGATTTCTGTTAAAAGCGTCCATGTTTATAAGTCATTTGCTTCAAGGGCATTCACCAGACTGGCGTTCCCGTGCATGTCGCGCCAATATCCCCTCCCCCTCCCCCCCCCCCCCACACACCACCATTACCACCCCTCCATTAGTATAGCATGGCTAATGCTTACCCCAACTCCCCTGAGCTCCGCCATCTGAGCGTTATTAACCATTTATCAACCCATGGCAAATAAAGCGCCAGTGAACTCCCTGAAGAGCAATGGCGGACTGGCAGTGTATGAGATGTTTACTGTGTTCCTGGTAGATAACAACATAACTGGCTGTTTGCTGCCCCGCTGGCCTTTTGCAAGTTACAAATGTTATGCAAAGCACTAACATGTATATGTAAAGCATTAATTGTTTTAGGTAACATCAAAGTGCATTTTCATTAAGTGGCCGTGTTAGAGAATACCACGACGTTAATAGTGAGCCCTAGAGGTGTTAGACAACACCAAAATGGAGGGCTATTGAATGAGTTAATGAATGCATGGATGAATTAAATAATGAACTGTCTTGTGGTTAACGCCACAATGGTGGAGACAATGTCCACAAAGAACGCGGAAATAAATGTGTAATACAGTGGTTTTGGAGAGCACCTAAATCAGTGTGACATATCTACTGGAGCCTGCACGGTGCAGAACACCCGTGTTACAGTACAGCACAGTATATATGCAGTAGCGTGTTGCATTGTTTATCGAAAACAGTTGAGCCAGTAAACGTATTCTATAGCAAGCTGGTGCAAAAGCCATGTGTCTTCTGCGACATTGTGATATACATGTATGCACGAGTGACTCTGCGAAGTAAATGACACTTAGTTCGTTTTTCTTTATGCGATTATTGTTTATTTTTAACTAAGGGATACTTAGTGCGCATGTATTATCCTGTGAGCACGTATCATGCGGTGTCCACGTATAAGTTCATATGTATCAGTATACTCCTTTTTTTCTACAGTTACTCTGGTCTTCGTCCTCGTCAAACATCTGGTAAATTTCGGCCCTTGGTTTCCTATCATTTACATTTGGTGACAGCTAACTGCAGCTGTGGCATCAGCAATACTTAGAGAAAGCAATCCATTGTGTAGCGCTAGATATTGTAATATTTTGTTATAGTGGGAATGGGCAGGATATCGAATTTCGAACATGTGAATGGCGTTCGGAGAGGAATTGAGTAGGACAGTCGTCTGAAAATACCTGTTTATCGTACAAAGATCTGACTCTACTTTCTTTTCTTCTTTAACTTTACATTTACTCGCATTATTTCTAGTACAGTTCAAACTCCAGTCGGTTTTTCGCGAATCGCGCTTTGCAAGCCATTGTCTAGGAAAAAGACAGCTGTACGTGCATAAAACTCTGCATCGATGCATGGGGACGACCATATGTGACAGGCGAATTGCTGTAGCTCAGACCCGATTTAACAAATAACTAATTTCTGAAGAGAGAAACAGAGACAACAGGGTTTAAAGGAGCGTTGATCCGCCTTACCCCGCTGACTCGTCACTTGCCCGCGTGCGGCGATCTTCCTGCTTGAGTCAGGCGACGCGTTTGCTCAGAATGAATCACGAGGCTGAGGCTGAGGTCCCTTACGTCATTTATAAACCCGATTCCTTGACTTGTGTGGGAACGGTTAACTCACACTTTGGAAAGCTGATATGTTAATTGGAGGCGGCAAAAGCGAACACAAATTGACGGCAGCCGGTTACAGTCGTGGGTAGGCGCGCGTGTTGATCGACCGGCGCAGTGGATATCTGTTCGATCCGGCATTCAACCGGTGACTTGGCGATGAGTCGGTTGATGAAGCGGGCGTCGTGTGATCACCCGGACACACCCTGACGGTAGCTCTATGTAAGTACAACCCGCCCCCAGTAGCTTACAGGTATTCGTCCGCCGTACAGGTACTCACATACATAACCTGCCGGTATAAACACCTGGGCTTGAGGAGAAGTTGTCTGTAGTCACGCGATTACCATAGCGACATTTCATAGCTGAACATGCATGGGCTCTTTGCAATCTAAGCGCAACTGAGATACATGTTCTGATCGGCAAAAGTTTTTGAACAAGCATGCATGGTGATGTAAATCCATTTCTGCGGAACGTTAATATTCCTGACGTCTTTCTCTCGGCATTGAAACTGTTGACGGTTAGCTTCTAGCTAGCTCTTTGACGGCAAACAGAGTGTATGTATGTGGGTGGGGTGTCATGCCTGGTGTCTTCGGCATGATGTTCCAGTGGCGGCAGCACTTTGGTGGCATGGACTCGCCCTGCCACAGAGGCTATAAGTACACACCAGAAGAACTCCTCGTCGTCATATGACTGAAACACTGTTAAGTACGACGTTAAATCCCAAGCACTCACTTTTTGTATGTACTCTCTTTGTATGAATCCGTGCTATGGCTTATGTTAGATATGATGTCATCAATTCGTTTTATGTTGAACGTTGTTGTTGTGGAAATTGGCCTTGAGATTATTGATCCGGAGGGTGTATCAGATGATTGATAATTGATTGAAACTGGTCGACGATTAGATGTCGATGAGTAGAACTACTCCGTTGCTGTCTATGCGAATCACCAGTGTTTTACATGTATATGTGTTTGACGTAAAATCAAGGCCTTATAACTTGAAGTATGAACTGCCTGCCCTTGCGGCATTCGCTGTAAGTGCCTGTGTACTTAACTGTTCATAGACACACCCTGGTAACTAGATATATATAGACATACATATTGTTGTGGTAAATCAATATATAGGCTACTAATCTTACAACAAGCATGAAGCTGCTAAACAACTATTGAAAAATGCTGGATATTTTCTTCTCCTCACACAAATGTCTTGTTTGAGGGCATCAGTTTTAACACTGTAAATCAAATGTTTTGTAAGTAACGTAAGAAAAAAAAACGTATAACTAAAGCAAATCATTATGTACCTTTTAAAATTAACGCTTCCAACGCATGCTTTCTTTATACTTTCAATATCCGTTGATGATGTTTTCCAAAGCGGAAGGTTTACGCGAATATCACCCCGTCAATTTACTAGAGATGACCTTTGCAAACCCGACATCTACGTTCGGGTAAAGAATAACATGTAACAAAGCCTGTGTACATTATGGAAAAAGATGGCGGCCCGTCACCTGGCAACGGGATTTGGGGGCTTACGCCACCGCTAGTGGGCGCTCATCTGGCTCCGGAAGCTGTGTATATGCCATCCCGCGTGATGTAAGCTTGTACGATCCTCTGGCATCTGCATGCATATTTAGAAACCTGCTTGAAATATTTACAGATCCTTGTCAATGACAATGGGTATGACTAACCGGAGACCTCCGGTTAAAGCTATCGATTTGCTCCAGCCGCTACCGTGGAACAAGAGATCGGTCATCTCATCGCTAGAGAAAACTTGCGAAATGAATGCATTTATTATTGGATGTTAGGTAAGCTTCTATCACGATAATGCGGAGCGGAGTGTTGTATGAGGAGCTCGATGAGGTATGAGGTCATCACATTTGCCATATGGCATATGGAAGCTATACCATATATAGGAATGCAGTTAGCCGACCTCTATTATACAGCGGCCTGCCAAGCCCCACCCCCACCCCCTCCCAACATGTTTACCATTTCCAATATCACCACTTTTCAACACCTATCTCCCCACGGAATCGGAGCTCAATCAGTTCCTCCGGTAGCCAGATCCACTTCATTCACGTACGTTGACCTTCAATTCGTATGGCACGACACTACATTTCCTAGCTCTGATATCAGATGTAAAACAGTACGCGTTTTCCCGTTGGTCAATGTTTCTTCTTTTTTTTTTTGCATTTTATTTCCTCGAGCCTAGGAATCTGTATGTGACGAGCAATCAGATTGGATACCTCTGCCCCGCAATATGTACGTATGGCTTGGTTTGTTTCTGTGAGCAGCTGGATTCACGTAATTTCGCCGTTATTTACTGTTTCATTTTGGCATTATTTGCTGTATTATTGCAATTTTTAATTGAAAAAATACGTTACTCTTGTAATATTGTGAAGGAAATAATTATTTATATATTTTTTTTTTACCATTAACCCATATTCACTGCGATATGAATCATGGAAACAGCTGTGGGTTGCTCACAAATACATGTGACCATAGATAGTGTGGTGTGGCACTTTTCCATCCAATAGGCCTCCACATTTACCTTTCATACCGGCGAAAACACAGATTTCTTTTAATCATGCGAAAAATGTGTTTTCTAACTGTAAATTTATCACTGTGCAAACACCGTCGAATTAGTTGTGCATTATATCTCGCGTATTGCGATTACTGATAATTAATGAGAATAAATACCTTACTGAGGTAAATTAACAAGCATGGAGTCGAATTTCACCTGTGATGGATGGATGCCATATCCATTTGGTTTTACTTCATTCCTTCCTGGGAAAGTTTGCCACGAACTTGAGGATGGTCATGGGTTTCCCCCGGGGCTCTGCCCGGTTTCCTCCCACCAAAATGCTGGCCGCCGTCGTATAAGTGAAATATTCTTGAGTACGGCGTAAACCTCCAGTCAGATAAATATATAAATAAATTTTACTTCATGTCTGATATATAATCTGTTGTATCTGTTGCTGTCTTCGGTGTAGGCCTTTGTCAGCATGTTACACACGCTGTTCTCATCGCTATATTGATAGCAGTTATAGACGTGATAAGTACATAGATTAAAACGGCACCATCGTGCCATTGATACTTCATAAACGTCTACCGCCATATGGATTTTATTTTTATTGCTGAGAACTGCATTCAAACATATTAATCATGCTGTAAACCGCAGTTAAACTCCAATAACTAAACACTTTTGTACCACATGTTGAAGGTATAGAATATACCGCCAGGTTTCTGGTTTGTCCAAAAAAAATGTGAAACGAAATTCTAAGCTGTATGAGTTGTGACCCAGGTAGATTTTCTGTGACCCAGGTAGATCTACATAACGCTGAACATGGTAAATACTTACAATAAGTATAACATAAGGTAAAACATTTTAGATACGCACAAAACAAAGTACGAATATCTTTTAATAGGGTCTACGATCTTATAAAATCTGTTAGGGCCCAAAGACGTATAGATATATACATGTATGACGATTTACACTGATATTATTATTTGAAGATGAAGTTCACTTGAAGGCGCTATAACGAGAAGGAATACCTGTGGGAGGGTCTGCCTCACCTTGGCAACCTCACAGGTGTACATGGAAGAACCTTTGATTACCCAGTTAATGCATATTATAATCAGATCTCAGCTAAAAGCACATCAGCTCACTGCAGACAGCTGGTTTTGTATATCACATACAGTGACATTGTCAGTCAGATGTGTGCGGTTGTTTCACGTTTGAAGACGGACGCGGTTGCAAACGACGTGAGACTTTGAGAGTATGAATTATTGCATTTGGAGTTAGCCACTGTTATAAAGGCTGTCACATTTTACGGGTATGAGTCTGTCAGTCAAATGTGTACATTATTTCACATTTGGAGACAGAGCCAGTTGCACATGACATTTGACTTCGTCGCATTTAGTGCTAACGTCTATTCCATGCATGTATAAGGCTGTCACGTTTTACATTAGCAGCTACAGTGACACTGTCATTCAAATGATGTACAATTATTTAATACCTTTGGCGATAGACCCAGTCGCAGATGTGAGACTATTAGAATGTGTTCCGGGTATATTGATGAGTGTTACGTTCACATAACCAGCTACAGATTGGGGTTTAACTAAATATGACGTGGAAACATTATTGTTGAGCGGTTAGAAGAAAAATGAGTTACTTTGAAACCCAAAAAGTCGTAAAAACAAAAAAATTGGCATTGCCCAGAACAAAAATATTACACAACAATTATTCATAACAAAGACATGTAAAAATAAATCCAGGCTTAGTTGCAGCGATTAATAAACATGGCTTGCAGATCTGCAGAAGTTGGAACGGGACTCATCTGGCGATCTCTCCATTCTCTGTCAGTCTTATGAGAGATTGGAGTCTTAGAGCCTGGTAGATTTCCCTAATGACGTCATCAAAGGGACGGGTTGCTATGGTGGCAGGTGCGCCTGTTCCCCGCGATATTAAAGGGCTATTGTAGCCGAGACAGTTTCATATTATATGTGTTAGTCTAAGTGGTTTGACGATGAGAGCTGATTACCGCTGACACCAGTTCCACACTCGCCGAGAGGGGCGGTGCCGATTGGACAAAAATGTTAGCTTATAAAAATATGTTTTAAATTCAGCATATTTTCATACCGATCACAGGTAGCGTTTGCACAACCTTTTCCCTAATATAAATATCCTGATTCATTTTTTCTCAGACAAAGTGAGGAACATTTTTGAAGGAGAAACAATGAAAGATTGTAAAATAAGATTGTTGATTTTACTCGCCAATTGCCCGCATGATGTTGGTCATGCCTACTTTATTCCTGCAGTATTCTGGCAAATGCAGATGTCTTTTTGAGACATGAAAAACGTAAACGGACTCCAAGAGGTTAAAGTATGTTAACCAGTTTCGGTTTTTGGGTGTAACCCTTTCTGTGTGAGCTGTAAATTATTTACGACACGGATCAAGGGACCTCCATTTGAAAAACTTTGTGAGGTCTTGATGCATCTAGAAAAGTACCAGAATTGTCTCGCTTATTTTGCATCCAATGTGTTTTCAGTACAAACTGGAAATCACATTCCAGTTAAAGTCCATCTGATGTAATTTAAGGGTTTTTTTCGGCATGGAAAGCTTGAAATTCGTAACTAAAAAAGAAAACACTGAATGACTTTTTGCATTGCTTTATCGATTTTTTAAAAATAAATTTCGGACGCAGTGGGGTTTTTTTTTACCGCACTGCACGGGCCACCATTCATGTCATTAGTGTCTAAGGTTTGGGCGAAGAATGTGAAATTTGTAAGTGATGTAACGAAACGAGTGTTGACTCAAAACGAAACTCATCCGCGTTACCACGGCAACAGCGCAGTTTGTTTGCGGAGCGACCAGATCGAAAACTTTTGCGTTCCCGGGATACGTTAGTAGATGGTTTTTTGCAACCTGTGCCGGCAAAGACGACCTGATGTCTGGATTCTGAGGCAAATTGCTCTTGAATCGTTGCATTTAGCAAACAGTCGGACCGAGATGTTTTCTTTGGTCGGTTGAAGTGTTGTCAGTTTCCCCAGAGAATAGCTGAGAGGGATTAAGATCGCCTCGCCACTGTTACTGGGAATTTTTTTTCTTTCTAAAATTCTTCTAACGCCGACCACTACCAGGTGCAAAAATTATTTTGAAAAAAAGTGACTCATAACAGGCTCTCTGGTTAAAACCATGCATAAGACTGCAGGGTGGATAGTATAAAACCAGAGCAGAGAAGACTGCTTATAAATAGCCGAGGGATAGCGGCTTGTGTTCCGATACCGTTACAAAAGAAAATTAACTCTTAATGAAATTCGTGTTGCCGAAGTTTTGAAATTTGTTTAAAGCTCAAAATGTTAATATTGAACAAAATGTTGATAAATTGTCGTTTTTTTTATAATTTCAGTATACTACCTCTGAAGTAATTTTATAGTGATGGGCCACTGATGTATGTTCTTTCTCGTTTGAACTGGGTTAGCTCCAAGCGCAATTGCTATTATGTTTGTTTTCATCAAAGATACAATTTTTAAATAACATCTGGGCTGGTGTCGTCAACATAATTGAATTTTTTATCCAGTAATCTATTTGGAATGCATTGTTAGTCTAAAGATGAGGAGAGTGCTTGTATAAACTTGAAAATTGCAAAATGTACTCTGAGAGAATATCACTGTGATGAGTATAACAAGAACAAAATCATTGCCCAACTAAAACACAACTCCTGTTTTATCGTCACACGCGCTGTGCATTGAGTGGGAGAAGTACCAAAATATATCACTCATTTGCAAACACATCGAGTGAATAGGGCTGAAGCCTTTGTCTGATAGTCTAAACTGGCAAGGCACCAACAGATTACAATGTGTTTTAAGTGACACCAAGCCTGTTGCAGCCTGTCCTTGTTGCCTTATGGCGATGGTGGACACATGTGTTTAGTTTTCCACCAAGCCATCACTTAAATATATAACGGTTCCATATAAGGCAAACTTTAGCTCAAGCACCTGCTGCACGAGGGATTTCAATCTAGGACGGCAGGTTCCATGCCATAAATCCCAATACAGCGTTCGTTGATTGCACCAGCTCGCTGTGAGCCATGGCGGACGTAAGCATGCACAGCGGAAACACGGCTGTCGTCTGCTTCTTCCATTTTCACTCAGTGCCTTTCTGGAAGTGGGGGTCGCATCTGGCTCGCACCGTGCAGCTGCCTTTGTCGAGGCGTTTTGCCGTTGAAGGCAGCCACAGATTTCAACGGTATTAGGTTCTTGTAAACAATTCTCAGGCTTCCCGAGAAGTGACAAGAGTTTTAAGACGGCGGTGCCAGAGAAAGATGTGGACACTGCTCCGCGCCTTTTATCATCAACATATAGGCTTACTGGTTCGTGCCTAGATGAAACTCCAGAGTTACTCGCCTTGTGTCTAGATGGTATACCTAATTGCTGTAACCTTACAAGGGCGTGTAGATTACGAGAAAAGCTGTAACCCCGTGTCCCCTGGAATATGCTGACGACATTATTACCGTCCAGTGTCTACCCATGACTAAAACATTTACGGTTTTCGGCTTCTTCTCCATGGATCCTGGCGGCATTGTGTGGCGTAGCCTCGGGGACTCCCGCTGGAATTTACCAAGTTCCAAGACAAAAGAGTGTAAACGTATCTCATCCCCCCGGGCTATATTACTAATGTACCCAATTTAAAAAGTATCACCGTTCGACGGCTACCCCGGAGAGTTTGACGTTACCACACCAGCTGCCGGCGGGCTCGCTCTTTCCCTCTGGACAGCAACAAACGTCAGATAGTTGCCTGACAGGCCATATAGCTCCTCCTAAACTCCATACGACTCCCGAGTTTGCCCAACTACACTCAGTGGTGTCACGGCCTGGGAAGTCGTCTGATTATGGCAACTGTCCGAATGACGCTGAACGATTAGTACATGGGGAAGTGTAGCGGAGATTTGCGTTGTGGTTTCTGTATTAGATCTGGCTTTCCACCGAGTTCTTCCGCGATCAGACCCAGTTCTCTATGACGGCTGACTCTAGCTTTTCCGATGGTGTGCTGCTCGTACGTAAACCAAAAGCCTCCAAAAGAAGAAGTAGATCTCTTCAATCTCGATAAGATGAACAAATCTGGTTTCTTTGACGGTTGGTATGTGCTCTGATTTTTGAGTTCAGAAAGAACTCTCGTTTAGAGGCTAATCTGGTGATTACCTCCTTTCTAGCTGATATGTTCGGCCGATTTTTTGTAGTTGTTGGAGAAAATAACTTGATCTTCTTTGTTACTCCGTTGGTTCACTGTGCCAAATTGAACTCACTTTCTGCTTGTCTAAAGTTAGGCTTTTTGACATTTTATTATTATTGTGACGAAGGGCGGAGAAAAGAGAGGCATCAGCTGTGTATTTTCACGTACACGTACAAACAAGTCCAATTCCCAGGACATTTAAAGCACAAAATATGCATTACTGGGAGATGTCAGAAAAAAATGTACTTTGCAGAGAAATGTTCAGGAGTACAAATGCAATGTTCTCGAAATCCCTTTGGATTTAACGATTTGTGTAGTTTCCCGAAGGACACGATTTATTTTGTCTTCTTTCTTTTTTTCTTTCTTTTTTTGTTTGTTCTTTCTTGCTGCCTTCAAAAAAAAAACAAAAAAGAACACTGGTAGCTTATTACCCTGCCAGTTACCCCAAATTTTGACAGCATAAGTTACTCTGGAATGCTCGTGAAATATACCGAGGTGTAACAAAACCAAAAACCTAATGTGCGTTTCTGTGGCAATAATTACGACCAAAAAACAACTGTTTTCTTAACACTCGTGAAAACCTCTGGGAGGAGGTATATCCTAGCTCAAATACGATTGACGATGCCTTCTCTAAACCACAATACTTTGCGTAAATCAAGTTGCTCATTTGCAGATGTACGTCAGCCAAGTCCATTGGAACGCCCCTTCTGGGACATCCCAGAGGCCCAATACCCATCAATTAGCCACTTTGTGCAGGTTGTAAATGCTTCACTGTCAAGTCTGATTAACTCTGAATATTAAGAGCGGGATGACAAAGACAAGCAGCACCCAGTGCAAGCGTAAAAACACAGTACGCTGAGGTGCTGTGGAGGTCAGATGTTTTCTGGGCCACTTCTACGTTCAAAATTGTTCTTAAGGTGCTCAAAAAAATTCGCAAAGACACGACTGCATTTAAAAAGCACTACACCAAGGCGGATTTCGGTATTGCCCAGTGTTTTGCAATTCGACTGCAGCGTTCTGAACCAGAAATGAGTTTTGAGCGAGGCACAAATTGTTGCCAGTTCGACTGCAGTAATACGATTATCCTGTGGAGCAGCTCTAAGTAGATTTTAGCTGATTTTTATTTCCAATTTTAACGCCCATAACTCTCAGAATTATTACGATGGATTGATATTTAAAGTAAAAACGTCGGATTTTGCTGTGGCTTGAAACGTTGTACAATTATATAACATAGGGGATAACAACACATATCCCTCCCAGTTTAGCACCGATTCCCTTTTTGTCGTTTAGTCCAGGTGCTTAATGGACGGAGCTGTTTAGAGGCCATTTTGTTTTTCTTGATATATGGACAAAAAGATACTTGAAGCCTGTATTTCATTTCATGATGTTTACGTTACATTTACAATTTATGGCCTAGCTTAAATTGGTGCCACCTGGATCCTGCACAATTTATATATGTCGGGTTGACGACTTCCTCCGTCACATAAGCTTGTAAATGTTGCCTAGGAGCAATACACCCTACATTCTCAAGCCTTTCACTCATAAAAAAGTCAACAATGCCTAGAACTTTGCCCTGATATATTTCTTACATCTTAGAACCGATCAGTTGTATGCAATAAGCATATATAAACTTTATACATGTATAACTGACCGAGAGCTGGCCAGTGCTGGGACGTTAACTGTTGTCTAAATCACCTGGTTATGGATCACAGCCAGAATATATCCGATTCTAGAACGTACAGTGAGATGTTGAAAATCCTCGAGCGTATACATGGGACTGTTTTATATACTCTGATTCCTTTTGACTCATTGGGGCTGATAACATTGTGTATCGTAAGTAAGATCCGTGGTTTAGGCTGATTTGTGCTATACATGTACTATCCAAATGAAGTGCTGGATAAAGCCAAACCCTTGATTTAGACTCATTTGTATTCTTTTGTATGTATGGTATTTATCGTTCCCTAATTTAGACTCATTTGTATTTAGTATTTTCGGGGTTTTACAGGGGTATAATCCGTGATTCACAAACTCCTTGTGACATCGTGAAACAATCTCAGACGTTTGTGATTATTTAGGTCAATGATGTGTAATAACTTGCCTGTATGCATTTCAATTTCAAACTGATCTTAATAAGGTTATCACATTGCTAATACCGTATGTTGTCGTCCGTGCGATAATAGGCCATGTTGTCAACTGTGCTTAAACACATGAATTTGAGGCTCACAACGAAAACAAGCAACAACAACCACCCTCGAGAGACATGGAACAGATAAACTAAGTTGTCTAAGGGCGTTCGACACACACGTATCTTTACTGAATGGTACGACTGGCAAGCTATGGTTTCATTAATATAAATGAGATTAGATTTTACGAACCACCAAGTCAAGCAAGAAAATACAACTGAAAACAATGACAGAACAAGAATATCGGCCTTAGTGAAACTTTTTTCTGTTTTAAGCAGCCACCATGATGGTTATTCGCTTAGGCGATTCTAGGTCTCACGAGACCCGTACATTTCCATTTCTTCAATCCCACACGGTGTTGTAGCTGATCAGTTCGGTTTCATCTTTTGTTTTTGTCCTTGAGTTCACAATAGACAGCTTCAGTGGTTCATTCCGTTCCAGTTACGTTATGTGCACATAACAGTCATTCTCCACGATAATACATGGGTTTGTCTCATAAAACTGGTCGCATTTCCGGATTACTGCGAGCTCGCGGTTATCGTTGCCTCTGTCAGTGTGAGTATTTTTCGGAATTCCCCGGGTTTCTTCTTCACTAAAGAGAACATAAACTGATTGCACGATCTTCAGCTTATGCCTTAGATATGAAATTACTTCCGGGCTTAAAGGGCTTTTAGGCAACATTACAGATATCGGATGCACGGATTATGTAGCCTATATTAAAATTTGCAAACTTACTTGAATATTCATTTTAGCCTGGAATGGCGTATCACTTACCTGGTCTAACACCACAGCTTAGCATGTAACATCAGTTTACCACTTTAAGTTTTGTTCAATACCTGTGGTTAAAACATTCTCAGAAGAGATGAATTCTTTTGAATGTAACAATATAATTTAACATGGGGACATACAGACAAGTGCGCTCTTTGACAGGCACCCATGACAAGGACACATTTGTCACGCTTGACTGTCTTATATGGCTTTGAACTCACTGCTCGTAATATGTTAGTGACGTCATTATTTGTTGCGAAGGGCTGGGCAAAATTTTATTTACAGTGGGATGGTTCGCATTAGGGTAATAACTACAACGTCTCAGGAGGGGTTCATATAAAACCCGGACATAGCGGTTAGACGGAGAAAAGGGCCACAGGGAAATTTTCAAGAAGACGTATTTCTGGCATGTCGGGATAAGTAAAGGAACTAATCACGTGGCGATATATTTCTAAATTAGTTTCTTGAATGTGCGACAAAAGGAGATGAAGTATGCTTATAGCTAGACGTAGAAACACACTATACCCATAATTTCTTCTACTCCAAAACCGAGCAAAGCCAACAGTGGGCGGTTTGGTAACACACAGAGCCATGATTCATCTTTTCAAATCGTCTGATTCGTTTTACTCACTACAGACGACTGGTTTTGCTCTATAGAGTTTTTTTTTGTTTTGTTTTTTTTTAAATATATTCATTTCTGTGTTGACACATTAACAAATCAATGGCTGTATAGTATTAGAAGACTGCAGCCCGAAAAGTGACAACAGCCTGACAGTTGGCAAACGGTCACACGTAACCGGTGAATTCCGGCCTATTGTCAACTTACCTCACTTAAGGTTTTATTCTAACCGTTTATCAAAATGCATAAATAGTAACTACTGCACGGCTATTGGCACCCTGGCTTAGGCAGGATTCGGCACACCAATGCAATGATGATAACTGCCATTTATTAGACATAACTAATCTATAAATAATCAATGTGTCGTCTTGTGATCACATTTAATCAACAAAGACATGAGAACGATACACTACCTTACTCTTCATTTTACGTGATCGTGCTGTTGAAAGACAATAGTAATTAAATCCAAGTAAAATTAAACCCTGTAACAAATTACCGTGGGCTGCCAATGAAAAGTATGTACGTCATGTATGTGTGGGGTCTACATGTCCCTAGGTCCCCATGTCAATTCAAACTCATTTCCAGTGACGCTAATTTAGTACAACTACGTTTAATGCTTTTTTACTTAATAAAGTTTGTGCATCTAATTTCGAAGCAAAAAGGCCAAGTGTCGCATGGTTGAAGTTGTGTGGTAGTTCTGACCGGCCTGTGCTTTTTTGATGCTACTTTTGTCGTGTGGCCGTAGTCTCTATCAAACATCCCATAAATATTGTCTCGCGTGCAGGAACAAATTTAAACAAGGCCATAGTTCCCACCAAACGACGCTACCCCGAGGGAATAGTTTGGATTTTACAAGAAGCCAAAGAATCGTTGTATCGCTTGCAGTTATTAGTGTTGATGTGTTTCTTGTGGCGTCGGGACCAGTGCAGAGACAACGTAGTTAGGCGATATCTTACTGGGATAAATACACCATTCCAAAAATGCCCGAGGCCCAGATACCGTCCCCATTTTGTTTTATTTATGGTATAGTGTACATGGAGCTGGGTTTGAACAAAACCATCACCAACCCAGCAGCATCCCATGGCTTGGGCAGTTAGATGCGTTGTACGGCCAGCGGTCATTCGTGACGTACACTTCAGGTTTCCCAGAAGGCTTTACAGCCCTAGCACTAGCTCCAGGTAACTCTGAAGCTCTTGCACTCATTACTTTCACAGAACCAAAGCTTCAGAGGCCAACGTTACAAAATCGTATAGTAAGTCCAAGGTTCTTGCTCGCTGACATCTCGATGCACATAACGGGCATGCTACGAAGGTCCAGACCCACGGCAACTAAAAAACCACAGACGCGGTGGTCTTACCTTCTTTCTTTGCCCTCCTGCCAGCCTGAAAATAAGAAGACCCATGTTAAAACTTCCAAATTCGTCGCCATGGCCGTTACACTCTCCAGTACAGTCGTACTGGGTTATTGTGTGTTGTGGCGCGACAGCGATTCGGATTTGGAAGTTTTAACATGGGACTTTGTACTCTGAGGCTATCTGGAGGGATACGGACGAAGCTAAAAACACCGCGTTTGTGGTTTTCTAGTTCCTAAAGTTATAGTTTTTTAACTTTCTAGTGGGCTGTCGTTACATGAAGGAGCAAGCAAGAACTCTGAACCTCCTGCACGGTTTTGCAATGCCAGCCGCAGTAGCTTCCGTGCTGTCAACGTAATGAGTGCAAGAGCTTCGGAGCTACCTGGAGGTACCCTAGCACTACGGCTATAAAACTATGACACTATTGGCCGTCATAGTGTGTCGTCATGGCACTATTCCCTCGCCGCCTTGATAGTGTTTTGGGCCACAATGATCATTCAGTTATTCATTGTTTTCCTTGTTTTGTTTTTCTCTTTCATTCTCTCGATGGTGTTCTATAGGCAGCCATAGTCATTCAATTGTTGATTATTTTCCCTGTTTTCTTGTCTCGCTCAGTCAGCCATAGTCATTGAATTATTCATTGTTGACCTTGCTTTCTTATCTTCTGCAGTCTTGATAGTGTTCTATATGCAGACTAAATCATTTAATGATCCATTGTTTTACTGTCTGTTTTCTCATCATCAGGCATCCATTATCATACAATTATTCATGGTTTCCTTGTTTTCTTCTCTTTCGCAGGCTTGATAGTGTTCTAGGCAGTTTCGCCACCTATGCCCGGTTAAAGGGACGCTACGACGATGACTGGATAGACCGACTGCACCATCTGTACACCACCATCGTCCTGATCATCTTCACCATTGTCGTCAGTACCAAGCAGTATGTCGGCGAGCCCATCCACTGCTGGTGCCCCGGGGAATTCACCAAGAGCCACGTGGACTACACCAACAATGTTTGCTGGATCTCCAACACTTATTACATTCCGCTTTACGAACAGATTCCGACGATGGACGAGCCTAAGAAACAGAAGGAAATCGGCTACTACCAGTGGGTCCCTATGATCCTCCTCTTCCAGGCCCTACTATTCAAGCTTCCCTGCATCATGTGGCGTATCCTCAGCACGACGTCGGGCGTTAACTTGGACCGGATCGTGACGCTGGCCGCGGAAACTCAGTTCATCGCGCCGGAGGACCGGGAACGCACCATCAAGCACATCGCGCGCTACATGGACCGCTGGCTGGAGAACGCGCGGGAATACCGTTCCGGATGCTGTATTCGCCTGCGACAGCAGATGGCGAACTATTGCTGTTTGCTGTGCGGGAAGCGGTACGGCAACTATCTGGTGGCGATTTACATGATCATCAAATGTCTGTACTTGGCAAATGCCATCGGTCAGTTGTTCATCCTGAACGCGTTCTTGGGGACCAACTACAATATCTACGGATTTGACATCATGAGTCAGTTGATACAGGGCAATGACTGGAGCGAGTCGCCACGGTTTCCGCGCGTCACACTCTGTGACTTTGAGATCCGAAGGCTGGGGAACATCAACCGTTACACCGTACAGTGCGTTCTGCCTATAAATTTGTTCAATGAGAAAATTTTTATTTTCATATGGTTTTGGCTAGTCTTTGTCGCAGCTCTTAGTGTTTTGAACTTTCTCATCTGGATTTACACTATAGTAGTCAGGCCCCAGAGGATACGCTATCTGAAGAAGTTTCTGAAAGTCAACGAGTGTTACAAGTCAGAACTGGACAAAAAGCTTGCCGTCAAGTTCGCTGAACAGTATCTTCGGCAAGACGGCATTTTCGTCCTTCGGCTCGTTGGCAAGAACGCGAACGACGTGCTTGTGTCCGAGCTGATCTTACAGCTTTGGAATCAGTATAGGAACAAGCCTCTGTTTCGTCACACCGGAAATCAGATCAATGACGACAACAGCAACGTGTGACACAGTGTGCCAAAGGGTCGCTTTGTAGACAAAATCACTTTGGCCAGATGCATAAGGGATTACTTTAATTGTGACGGCGATGGCGACGTGAACCCGAAAGGGGAGGTCATGTGAAAACGGGAAGTTATGGTTTCGAGCATGCGCGACGTTATCATGGCGAGAAAAGCGTAGGGTTTATGTTTCCATCGGAAGTAGACGCAAGAAATGGCTACACGCGTTTACGTGCACGGGTAAACTCATCAGGTACAAGAACAAATAGCCATCGCGAAGTGAAACCAACTGTCTTAAGATTTAACTTCATTAGTATCGTTCAGCGATGATGTCACCAGAATGTGCAGAAAGACGTATTTTTGGTTTTCAGCGTCAGGGCTACCATCACCCGTCCAGGCAGGAGCAATAGGCGTCACGCGCAGGAAGCATTATCTGTGTCGACACACCGATACAGCGTTCGATAATTGGCTAATTTCGGACGAGGAAATCGTTAGAGTTTGTGAAACGAAAACAATCACAATAATCGACACTTTCGCCTTGCATTAACGATGTATGAAGAGCGAAAAAATCAAACAAATGTCGATAAACATTGTAGTCTCGTTCGGGTATTAACCACATTTGCCAAAAAAGGTATGTGTTTTTTTACGTTTTTGCACTGCAACACTTTGGCGACAACAACAGCAATGTCACCAGTTACTGGGCACGCATGATATAACTCGGATTCAGTTTATGTTTGGCAGTGCCTTAGAATTTCTTTTATTAACAACATTTACGGAAAAGCATGAATCGGTGTACAGTATACTGCCAAAATTCGCAAAGTAGAAGGTAGGTAAAGTCAGCGCCGGATGTCATGTTATCACCGAATGCGATCCACAGAGCCGATGACTGTAAGTGACGTTTCCCTGACAACATGCATTATTTTGTCACAGTATGAGGACAGGAAACAAACATTAAAAGCCGAAACCAAAGAATTTCCGTCAGACATTGTCTGTTTCTTCGCTATGTGTGACTGCGCATACGCATGGTAAGGAAGCCGATTCAAACAAAGCGTTACCTAGAAAGTAGGCCAAGGTGTGGGCACACAGAAACAATTCCCGACGAGTTGAAAAGTTCCGGTGCAGAGCCAAGGGATGAAGACGAGGCGACACGGAGGCACATAAAAATACAGCTCTATGACTCATATGCAATTGGCAAAATATACTATAATAATTGTGCTGTACCATGTACAAAAAATATGAGAAAATATGTATCTCTTTGAAGAAAAAGAAGAAGCAAAAATACAAACACATGCATCACGGCATATTTAGTTAGTAGCCAAGGTGCCTAGATTACTGTGAATACATTCCGCCAGTATGGACAGATTCCTAGAGGAGAGCTAGACCGTGGATGGAAGGTCGCTATGGAGTATCTAGTTACATACATTGTTTATATGTCCGTTATACACACATTTATGTCTCCGTGTTTATCTTTTATCTAGAATAGTCTAGAATATATATATATATACAAATCACCGTGTTTTCTCAGAGATAAAGTCGTTACAAATGTTAACAACTTGTCTTTAAAAATACAAGTTTCATCTTGTTACTATACTGACCCTTGTATGCTGTGTAAGACTGTTAGAATGACCTTTTTGTTATTATTATGTAAATCAAATGTTGGAACCTTAGATAACTACAGAGTATATATACTGTGTAAAACTGTTACAATTCTTTTAGGTTGTTGTTGTTTTTCTTATTATCATTATTTAAATTTAGTGTCGAGACGATAGATAACGTTAGAATACTGTTTAATACCGTTTGTGAGATTTTAACTGATCGTGTTACGTTATGAAATGTTTTTTGTTGACGTTGTAGAAACAGGTGATCCACTGAGATACCCCCCTTTTCCAAGCCCCTGCCCCGTTCGACACTCTCACCTCTCCCCATCTTCCATACGACACTTCCAAGTCTAAACAAGAATGTCAAATCACAATGACCAATTTTGAATAAACACAAAAGTAGGCCGCCCTTGCGGGGCGTTAGTTCGACTTGATGAAATTATGGTTGTTACACATAACGAAGTAAACAAATATGGCTTTTAAGCTCTATGTGATCTCGTTATAGCGTTGATGTTTTAGAATTGTTTATCTCCTGTGAACAAACTGTGTTTTCTGTGTGTGTGATCGTTCAGTTATGCGCATGGGTTTTTCTTTTATAGTGTTATGCAAATTCTATTGAGATGCATGCGTTCTTGCTGAAGAAGTGATCCTTTCACAACGTCATCATATTAAGTGTAGACGTCATCGGCTTTTGTGTGCCTTACAGCACATGCGCAAACTTCTTTACAAATGAAGACCACGTGTTACGGGCAATTAAGATAAGTGATGATTTTGCAGTGGAAATGGCTAAGCAGACGCCCAGAATCATCTTACAAAAACCACGTCTGGAGAGGGCAAGCAATCTGTTTAAAGCATTACTCGTAGCTGTGGAAATTTGAGAATGCTTCATTTCCAGACAATAAGCTATGTGATACCTGGTTATTTATTAGGAAGGAAAATGCTAGTTTCTTGTTAACACGTCTCGAATGACTTACCACGTAATCCTGCACCGAATAAAGACATGCATTGAGCCCACCAAAGTTATAAATTTCACGGTGGAAATGATTGCGGGATGCTACGAGAATGTGAGAGACTTGCACATGCCGTAAACAAAGGGGCATTCATTGTATGAAATCGTGGATGAGAGATACTGCTAATGTTGCAAGATTTACGTGACCATAGTTGAAATGGAAAAAAAAATCTAGGATAAGGGATATATGAAGTGGACTGAAAGATTATAAGATTATAAGATAGGTGGGCAGAGACAAGATATAAAGCCCAGCGGGATACTGAAGCATGCTTACGCAGGTGGGATGCTACAGTTGGTAAGACAGGCCAATCATGAAATCATAGCATGTAAGCAGGAGTTTCTGTAAGGCTTAAATAAACCTGAGTTCAAGTCACACAGAACTTTACGCTAGTATTGATGGGAAAATCTCTTTGTAAACGATGCAATATTTAAAATGTTGTCATGGAGATAATCTCAGAATTGTGGATGAAGAATGAAACATGAACGAAATAATAGGCACAATCTGAATAAGACAAAAAGTAGCAAGATAATGGTTAGGAGTTACGATAGCATTCTGGAAGACAGGAATGAAAGCACTCAACCATGAAGGCATTCAAGCATGAAAGCACTGAACTATGAAGGCATTAAAGAATGATAGCACTGAACCAGGCAGGTTCTTAAGCATGAAAACACTGAACTAAAAGGCTCTAGAGCATGAAAGCACTGAACCACGAAGGTTCTGAAGTATGAGAGCACTGACCTTTAAGGCACTAGAGCACGACAGCACTGAAGCATGTGTTCAGGTACTGATGTACCATTACTCTGCTGGTGTAGTCAGGAACGCTTTGTTTCATTGCATTAAGACATGGAGAAGAGAATCGCAGTGAACGTAATGGCGTTCCGAAATAAAACACGCTCTGCACGATGGTCCAAGGGAGAACTTTCTGCAATGATTTTTTATATCTGGCCTGTGTATGTTAGTTACAGGAATGTTTCGGAGTATTAGTCTTAAGGTCACGTCTGTGTTTTTATACTTTGTGACGCTGAGAGGCAAAAGAGAACGCTGGCGGGTGATACGAAAAACAAAGAAAGCTGGTATTGTGACATTTATTAGAAACCAGTCAAGCAAAATTAGAGCTGATTGGATGGTGGTGTTGTTCAGTGGTAGTTGTTTGTTACACCGATGTTAACTGGACAGTTCCCGCAGTGTTATAACACAAGGTACCAGCCAAAGAAGTAGCAGGTTGCCTTGCATTCTTAATTGTAATGTTGATATTAATCAAATGTTTATTCCAACATCAACATGATTTTATTCCCAAGTTTTGGGGAGAAAAGACTTATTTCATACTTATATTAGACAAACAGTGGAAAATGTTGTAAATTTTGAATTTAGCACATTTACGTAAAAATATACCTTGCACGGGAGAACATGACTTATAAATATTCCCACGCATTAATTATTGGTCATTTCGTTTATTTGACTGAGAAACAACAACAAAAATGAGTCCTATGTGATGTCGTCGCACTGGAGTTTTCATTGTTATACTTCCTTAATCTCGCTGCCACAGTAAACCATGCAACAAGGACAATACTACATTCCAGGTGATTGAAAGAGACTGATTCATTCTCTGTTTCTGGTCTGTTCACAACGGTTGTCCCGACTGTGCTAAGCGGGTCACCTGTTAGACATACGTTTCACTGGACGGAATCGTAACCGCCAGTTTTTGTTGTACGTTAAGACCTGAGGGAATCCTGTTGACCTCTATGTATTTCTAGATTCCTGTCATCAATTTGTTTGTTTTTCCACTTAAGAAAATAAACATTCCATTTTTAGTTATTATCCCTTATTTTTTGGTTAAGTCAAGCTATGTCTATTGACATCAATGTATTTATATACATAAATATATATATGCGTATTCTATTTATTGATTCATTTGTTGACGATATCATTCCTTTGCAATTCTTTCCATAAAGTTGAAAACTAAATACCGAATTATGTTCTTTATATAAATCAAAAATACCTCAACTGTATGTGTCAAAGTGTAAAACATTGGAGTAGAAATCAACACACCAGTTAAACAACACAGCTTGTTGTGTACCTAGAGACCTACTCTAGGTAAATGCATGCTCATTCAATGCCATTCGACCTTTCGTATCCTCATTTTCATTCACACTTGACTCAATACCTTCTAATGTCAGTCAGAAATGTAAGTTATAGTCTTATCACAGTCATAATCTCGCGAGATTTCACGAGAGTGCACAAATCTACAGCAACAACGGCAACATTCTTGACATCTTTTTCGGCAAGTGTTTTTGTGTCGCAGAATAAAAAAGCAGGTATCTTCACCAATGCTTTCACCTTGACATGATGATTTATTAAAAGTTCATCGATCTGAAACTCGTACTCCAATGCACAAAAATTCCATGTCCACCGATGTCTGTTGTTATCCTGACATAGCACTGGACGTAGACACCAACGGAGGTTGACGCGGAATTTAGTGAAATCTGACAGGGCTCTAGCGACATTATCTATGAATGTGACGACACTAACACAATGGCTTATTCTGAACGACAAAACATTCCTGTTTTCTTGTTTTTGCACAGGTGGTCCTTCCTGTAAGGATTTCCACTTCATTTTCAGAATTTAATCTGCACACCTTAGTCGTAAGCGGTTGCTAAAAGCATTCAGGTTGCAGTTACACAAAGTGGGTTCAATAACTCAAGGAATAAGTTGTTCATAGGGTGTTGTTATAGTTGTTCTGTGCTATTCCTCCACTGGAATAAATAATCTGTGATTTAGCTTCCGTTCTATAAAATTCCCAGACATCCAATATTATTGTACATATCATAATCATTTATTTGATCAAATATTGTTCGATAAATATTCTTCACGGAGTTATGATAAGTCACTCATGTGCTGCATTGTATGCTACTTGGTTCGCAATCCTTATCGTTTAGTAAAGTCAAGGGAGCAGTATTGCTAAAACACGTGTGTCTGATGTCACTGTGGCGGAAGAAATTTCTAGGGTCGAGCATTGTGATATGAGTTCTCTCCCTTTGTTTGTAATAGTGTAAGGGCGATCACTCGACTCGATGTAGTGTATGTGTGGCTCTATGGTGTCTGTGGCCTCGCCGTGCAGGGAGCAGCCGTGTATTTCAGCTGAACCATTCCTAAAATCTCGATGAAATAGCCTTTGAAAATTTGTCTTCCTCAAATATCAATAATGATCACCAAATGCATTTAGAGACTCTGACTTTAACCAGCCATCTGCTTTTGAGATGTCAAAGCAAAAAGAAGACAACCATTAACATAAGTATTCCGACCAAACAAAATTCTTGATAATGCATTTGAAGCACTTTTAAGTCAAATGTCGTCGCCACCGCTTGTAATGCATTTTATAACTTTCACGAATACTGTTAGCCAATTTAGAAAGAAGATTAGTTAAATGCCTGCAGTATACGGTTTCGCTCCCAAGAAGATAGGCCAAATATGGGCCAAATGTGAACATGGGCACAGCCTTGTGAAGTAAAAACCCGGAATGCGTAAGGGATCAGTTACTTCCGGTCTGCACAGGAAGTTGTCTAGGTCTCGAAGGGATGCCACAGTAAGTTTGCATGAGCAACTTAGACAATTAATGATAAGGGAAGATCTTGTCAAAATTCCCACGCACTTTACAGACTATAACTATGTGTCAGTTTTTATATTTCAATAAAAACTATGCATAAATTCTGAAAGTGATAAAATACAGTGTGTTGTTGTTGTTGTTCTCTATTTTTCTCATCTCTTGTCTCGCCATGGTGTTACGCTGCGTTTTATTGGTTTACTTCGTGGGCTTCCCCTTTTCGGCAGTAAATCTTAATGTGTCGGTGTCTCCGTCAACTCCTAACCGGATATCAGAAGATGTTAATTGTTCATTGCATCTATGTCTGATGGGAATGAAATGAATTTCCTGACCAAGCGGGTTTACTGAAGTCATTCCAGTTTCCGCCACCTATCAAACATATCACCATCGTGTTAATTGACAAACACCTATACTAACGATTTCCGTCCTCTCTATTCTGTGATAGTAATCGGATGCTAACCCGGATTGGCAAGAAGTTGAGTCATCAAACGCGAGCAGAGGCACGTATTTACATTGGAGCAAAAATTTGGATCGAAATCTCTGAGGTTCTTTTTTTTAATTCAGCCACGGATGTGAGCCAAAACCCCATTTCTATATAGCAGGATGTGATTCGTGTGATGCACAAGTCTGACTTTGAAGACGACTACATTACAATGAATCCCTCTTTGTCATTGTTTGAGTCCTGGTGATAAAAAGTGCTCGAGGACGCTCATGGCTGATTGCGTAGTCTAACGCTCATTCAACACCACTTATATTCCACCATTATGGTATGCATGTTTGCAAGTCACATGTGTGAAAGTTCTTCACATAATGGCCAAAGGTCGACGGTTTAAGCCGAGTACTCCCGTTTCCTCCACTCAGAAAACTTACCGATTATATTCACCATACAGAATAAGATAACAACATGTCATATATGTCACAGCAGAGGAATGTCACAAAAGGAACAAATTTTTCCCACCGTTGTTATCGTCGCCATCGTATATGTGAAATATTCTTGAGTACGACATGCAAAACAAGAATTAAGTAAATAAATCAATTAAGAAAAAAACAAAGCTCACTAGTAATGATGGTCGAGTGGGATAGCACCCTCCTCCTACGCGGTGGGATTTGATCCCAGGTCGTATCATGAAAAGTGTCCTTTTTCTCCGATAAAGATAATACTCTAAGTCGATTGATAAAGAGGCTAATATTCTACATATTTTCCGCCAAAACTTGATAAGCTCCGTCAAAATACGTCAAACATGTCCATTTAAAGCTGACAAATCTTTGCCATTTAACTCATTACTGGAAAGTCAGTCAGTAGGCAAAGAGTAAAGGTAGAATAGGTGTCAGAATACTGGGTCTGTTGAATCCTTCCAAGGAGTAATAGATTCTAAAAAAACAATTCTAGTGCATATGTGAGCGATGTAAGACATTCAGAGCGTGACATCCTCGTGATACGATCCCAGAAGGGAAAACCCTATTATGCTCGTAGACAAAAGTACAACCGTTTGCTAGTTTAGACGAATGGTGATAAAACACAGGTCGTTTTCCATGTAGAAGAGCCTGTTCATCTGCGGCGAGAGCCACTCTGTCTGATGCTATGAGACGACATTGTTGTTGTAGTGAATGGTGCTCTTCGTGTTCTTAACGGGTAAGTGCATTTTGGAGCTGCGCATGCGTCAGAGGTTTTGACTACACACAGGTAGCTTTTTCTTCTTCTAAGACAAGGGCGATGTCTTGACAAATGTGCATCAATACAATATGCAGATACCGATGGGCTAGGCTGACGTGAAGACTGATGATGCTGAAAAGAGATTTTACAAATCTCTTGGAACGTAAGGCTGTTGACTTAAACGACAACTGTTAATATATCGTGAATATTTTGAAGAGTTGTGAGATGGGTTTTGTAATTTACATCAGAATGAGTAAACATGTATTAACCAGGCTTTACGTCATGGTGCTTTGTTGAGAATCATTCATATTCATTATGGCCTTCCCGAAATATTGTCAGAATTATCTGTGCTATTATGAGAAGCGCGTACAGTCCAGCATAACTCCGCATGATGTCTAGTGAAAACTGGGCAACATACAACTGTGGTCATTCGGCAGACGACAACGTTCAGGATCACGTGACAACTATTCGCGGTGTCGTGTGCACTTATCCTTATAGATTACACTGGCGAGACAATTCCGTTCCCATGGGAACCAAAGAGTAGCAACGAATATATCCTATATCCAGTAGCCAATATCAACATTTGAAAGTTACGCCAGATGGATTTCCCAACCAACACGAAGGCAGATGTCATCCGATCGTAAAGCTGGGAGAATTGACCAAGCTGACAACTGCGGTGAGCAGAGCCAGCCACGGGAGTGTGATAGCTAATTGCTGCCTTGGACATACATAACCCAGACATATATACATAACCCAAACAGACATATATACATACCGACAAACTCCTCACAGCGAATGTGCTGTGTTCTTCGTTAACCTTAGATCACTGTCACTAATTGGCAAGTTTGATTTTTTGGGCCTTTTGCGACGTACATGCCCTTATTTAGGCTAAGCATCAGCTTGCTATCGCAGAACAATGGCTCAAGAGCCCCTGACCAATGCGGCCAGTGTGGGTTCAATTCCAGCTCAGACCAGCTTCCCCTCCTATCGTATAGTGGGAGGTCTGCGGATGCTGGCCTCCTCTTGGCGAGAGGTACGTGGTCATAACGCCGCGCTGGCGCGCCAACCCCTTTGCAAGGGAGGCCCCCAGTAAAGCATATATGTACATAATGGACATTTCTTGTTAATAATCACAAAATAAATTTCAAAAACAACGTTTAACACAAACCAGTAATTAAGAAAATAAGAAAGCATTAGCATATGAAATTAAGAAGGATTCATATCACAACCAATCCCTAGATTTGATTGGTCAAGGGCCCGGTCACATCCGGCATTTGCCATTAGAACAAGTACGGCATAAAACACGAATCAGATGAGTAAATAAATAAGTGACAGACTAAATAACTATATGCAAGGTGCTGAATAAAATCGCCGCGTTGTACACACGTGTACATGCTTGTATAACCAGTTGCAATCAAAGCAAAACTGGGATGCATACTGTTGATTAAAGACAACTATCATGGTATACACGACTGGTATATAATGGTTAAATTTGCCCCGTTGGAATGTCTTTCTCTTGCGTCTTTCCCGTTTCGCCGAGGATTTCTTGTGTTTCTTTCATGGTTTGAGTTGAAACTTCCTTTGAATGGTTGAATTATGGCTTTACACCACATCGGCAGTAGGTCAACCATGTCTTTGACGTTGATTTTGAGATTTTTGCCCTCGAAGGTTCACTATGGCTAACAATTAGTATGTGAATATGTGTGACTAATCTAAGCGTCATGTCCGACATTCGTTCACCATCCGTAAACCATAAAAGAATGACATCTAGATTCAACAGTGTGTTCGTCGGATAAGTCCTCTTTACATTGGAGCACATCTCAGTTTGTTTCCGAGTCTTTCGCGTCAAGTCTGTCGTTTGTCCGATATTTAACACCTACGCTATATTCCAATCTAGAGACTACATATACCCGGCAACACCAGTAGCACCAGCTGGCCTTTCCTCAAGTGTTGTCTTATAGTTTCCCTTTTTTCGCGGACTATGCCGAGGATACGATTGCCTTCGCCAAACAATCATTCACCACGTACAATAACAATGGGCGTGACAGAATCGTGTTCAATACAGAACAAAATGCGATTTCTTTGGTAGGCGACTGTTGTTTGTTTTCGTACTAGAGAGACGTAATTTTCTCGAGTTCATACCATACCCGAGAACCTGGCAGCTGTGGTAGAGGTGTACTTCACACGTGGGGTTTACCGGTTCATTGATTTGCATGGTGAAAACCACATCAATAAAGATGATAAGAAGCTGTTAATTGGATGCTCTACGGCTAGTGATGCCAGAGGTCACCGTTTGAGTGACGGAAACACCTGATTTTATCCCGTCAGTCTGTCAATCACTTATTGTCTTAGAAAAGGGTCTCGCCATTATCAACTTGGAAGGCTCTTCGTGGATTACGAGGTGTATATGAATTTCGGATTTGACTGTTAAATACAACATGTATGTCTAGTCGACCGGCCTTGGTTATAGGTGGTTGCTTTTCAAGAGCTGGGACGCACGAGTTTCCAGTTTTCCCCAGGCATTTGCACTTTCCCGCCTTTCTCGTTACTTGTGGGTGGAAGGTGGCAGTAAACGATCGATCAGGCTTGTATTCTCGGAAGAATACCTGACTTTCACCAGCATGTAAATTTGTAAGTAACATGTGGGAAAGATCGTCAAAAACTTGGGGTCATTACCCTGCAATAGCGCTGCAATCGCCTCGGTTACGGAGGCCCCTACATGTTTCTGTGTGTACCAGACGATGACCCGCACGAGGTGTGCAGATCTTGCTCACCAATAACTCATCCAGCACAAAAGACTACAGCACGGACCACACCAGAGATGAGATTGTGACCGTTGCCAAATGGTCACACGAAAGATGGCCTCTCGTCAATGGGACATATACTTTTTACACGTAGAATGGCGAAACGAACCCCAGTTGAATTGACCATTGTTTGAGGGTTTTGTTTTTAATTTATTCAGCCAATATCACATACAGGTGTAGCTCACATCCAACATATAAAAGGACATATCACAGACAGGTGTTGGAAGCGAGTTGACAGTATTCACGTGGCGTCATCTGAACCAATCACAAAGAGCACCTCGTCGATGGAAAGATCATTGAAAAGGATTCAATGTGCATTCAACTTGTACCTATGGAAATGCTGCTTTAAGCTGTCCACATTTGTGGAGGTTAACAAATGCGTTTAAGTATACATATCTCCTATGGAAGCAAATGACCATTGTTATTTGAACATTAGCTTTAGTGATACGTTAAATGATGTACGTTGAAAGGGTTGCCGACAATATTTCACTTGGAGGAACGATTGAACAACAGGCAAGGCAGCCCCAGCTCGAATTCCTTTTGGCGAGAAAGGTTCCCATTTATGTCAGTGTAATAGAGTTTTCTTCTAACTCTAGTTTTAATCGTAACAACTTACCCCCCCTCCAAAACCCTGGCTTAAGCATGGTGGCTTTCCCAAGGTCATACCCAATATCGATTCCCAATAAGCCAGTTTGTTGTCTGCGGGAGGCAGGGATATCTCCAGCTCAGCGGCCGCCTGTCGTAATTCCCGGCCGCTGATCAGCGCCACTATACCACGTGTTCCGTGTCAACGTTAAATCAAGCCGATAATTCGGAAGAGTTGGTTTGGACAAACACCGGATATGGGATCGGGAAAATCACGCGCCCGGGTTTCCACCCAGAGGTCAGTTCGCCGTGGTTATCGCCACCTAGCGGTCAATTGTGTGAAGTGCTGGTCAACCTAGTGGTCACTTGTGGTCACTCCGCCTGATGGGTGAGCTCAATTCAGTCTTTAATTTGCCCGACAGAAACAAGTGATGAAAGGGGAGTTTTGTAATTAAAGCGTGAAATTCGACACTCGTACACCACTCTCTGACCAGAAATGTATTTTCCAAGTTCATAATCACAAGACCCATTAGCAAAATGTCTTAAAACATTAGTTCTCAAACATGTTAGAAATGATATATTTATTTACTTGTTTATGTGACTGGTGTTTTACGCCGTGTTCAAGAATATTTCACTTATAGAACGATGGCCAGCATTACGGTGGGAGGAAACAGGACACAGCCCGGGGAAAACCCACGATCTTCCCAAGAATGACCGGATGTGAACCAGTCTGACCCCGACTCACAGCGATCGCATTGGTGAGAGGCACCTGAGTCATGACGATGCACTACACAACTCTTCTGAAGTGTATCACATCGACGCAGACAACCTGTTATTGCTCACATCGGCGCACATGGCCTGTTATTGTTCACTCTGGCACAGACAACCTGCTACAAATGCTTGTACTACACGTATCACAGGCGTACCTCTCCAATGCCCTACATAAATTTTATTATTATTATTATTATTGTTGTTGTTGTTGTTGTTGTTGTTGTTGTTGTTGTTGTTGTTGTTGTTGTTGTTGTTGTTGTTGTTGTTGTTGTTGTTGTTGTTGTTGTTGTTATTATTATTATTATTATTATTATTATTATTATTATTATTATTATTATTATTATTATTCGGTCGTACGTGGGAAGGTCTGCCAGCAACTTCGGGATGGTCATGGGTTTCCCCCAGGTTGTGACCGGTTTCCTCCCACCATAATTCTGCCCGCCGTCGTATAAGTATACAACAATCAAATAAATAAATCAAATAAATATTGTTGTTGTTGTTATTAGTGTTATTATTATTATTATGAAAATTCGATCATTTTGATACCAACCATTGAGCCTGAGGCAAAAGGCTCTAAAACTAATCAACTATTCTGTTGGTAAATGGTTAAAATGGTAGGTGGTGAGGATATTCAGAAGTATAGTCCATCAAACATGTTAGCCCCTTTGTCAAGGTGACATTACCAAATACCATATACATTCTGTTTATCGTTTTATTGTTACAGGAAGGTATAAAGTAAACCCCCGTTATGTTGGTAAGAGGGTAATCTTTAATACCGTATATGTAGGTTGTCACGGAATCATTCTGTTTCTGAGAGATCACAAAAACTGTCCAATGCTTCCACTGATAAGGCTATATATTTTATTTGATTTCATCCGGGGCCATTCTCAAGAATTTTTCACTGATGACCGATGACTTTATGAGTGGCGAAAACGGGAGTGCTCAGCGTAAACCATTGACCTTTGGCAAATTACCGATGAACTTTGCTACATGTAGCGCACTGATGAGCACACGATATTCAGTTTATGTGGATTTTCCACCGGGGTATGTCTGGTTTGTTGCCAACATATAATTCGGGCAGTAGTCCTATAAGTGAAATACTATTGAGTATACGGCGTAAAACAGCAATCAAATAAATAAATCAGTCAACCTGGTGGAAGAGGAGTGGTCTTCAGGGAACATTACATATGCAGTGAGAGCCGGGGGATGTACAAATGTCCCATGCTTGTTTAGAACTCTACCTCTAGCCACTGCCCAAGGCCCGCTCCCAGTTATACGTTTATACAAGTAGTCCACTAAACTATTTCCAAAATGATGTGAATACCGCCTTGTTAAGATTTATTTATTTATTTATTTATTTATTTATTTATTTATTTATTTGATTTGTATTTCACGCCGTACTCAAGAATATTTCACTTATACGACGGTGGCCAGCATACGGTGGGAGGAAACCGGGGCCTTGCTAAGAAGTCGACATTCTGTTGCTTAGTTCACACGAGTTGACGGTCAGTCCGTGTCCAGGATAATTAACCAGGCGGCGGTGTTTGACCCATCCCAATATGAGACACATTCTTTACGGTTTGCTGATAAGTATGACTCGCCTGGATGACGAGTCAGATAATGCCAAGGCTATCGGAGAAACTGGCATGCGAATGGCCAAACGATAATTATCCCAACAGGAAGTTTTAATATCTTCGACTGCCCCCGTCATCTCCGCTCGGCGGTCTCACCCGATGGGCTTCATTTCGGCTAACAATGGGCTGTCAGGAACAGTAATATTGGCTTAGAGATTAAGAAATATCCTGACGAACAGAGTGGGGAGTTGGGGAAGATGGGTGGAGAGGGTGTGTCATCCCCCGGCAGTGTGTGGGAGCCCGGGATTCTGGGCATGTGGTCGTACTTTTTCAAAAGGCAATGAAGTACAACGTACATCTTGACAAGGTTGGGGGAGGGGGGAGGGTGCCTGCGCTGTTCTGTTCACTATTACTGGGGGCGGGTAACGGGAGAGGAGTGTTGAAGAATGGTTAGAGGTTGGGGGCTGGAGGTTGACGCCGAACTCAGGAAGATTTCACGACTGTTGCATGGGTAAGAAAATCCGAAGTGCCCGGAGAAAACTACCCGCACTAGGTAAGTTACTAACAAGCCAACCTGCTTGTGACACCGGCAATGATCCAACCGCAACTGATGTGGTCACTGTGAATTCTAGTCCAGCTCAGCGGTACATGGGACGGCCTGCCACCAGCCTGCGGATGGAAGGCAGTGGGCCTAGTTAGGTTTCCTCCCTCCATAATGTTGTAGGCGAGTGAAATATTCTCGAGTGTAGCCAACCAAATAAATCAATAAGCAATTCGTGTCATACACACAGCTGGCGTTTATTTTACATTGGTACAAGGTAAGTAATCTCTGGAATATCATGCAAGATCCCGGTGAACGCTTACGCCTGCAGAATAAGGGACGTGAGCTGGATTCGGAGTCACAACAACAGCACTGGTGAGAGGCTCCTGGGTCAATCCGCTGCTCTATCACACTAACATGCTCCTATAATTTTACGTAGCCATCAGTTTTTAGTAAGAAATCTTTTTTGCTCTACTGATTAAAAAAGAGCCACATGAAACTTGATTCTGTCTCGAAATCAGCTAATTATGAACGTTGAGGGGCTTCTGTGGCCGAGGGGCTTAACGTTCTAAATTTCAAAACAAGATCAAAATGTCTGGATTTTGAAGTCGAATTTTCACGACACGAGAGGTGAATTTTATAAGAAACAAGTAAAATCTACCTAATTTGAAAATATTCATAGTTATACATCATTGAAAAAGTATATTTCAGATAGAAGTGAGCTGAAATCTGCATCATTGCAGAAATATTGAGCGAACTGGTCCATTTCCATATATAGAGATGGGACTTGAGTTCGGGGCTTGGCCTCGACATTAGCCCATTTTCAATGTCATTTTATCCGAGTACTAAATGGTGATAGACTCAAGTTACCCGACACTGAGCTATTACTCGGAACTAGTCAACGATGCGCACGAATACAATATGGTAAATCCGATACAAATGGTCTAGACATTTTATCCGGCACTTTATTATCACACCTCGACAAGGACTAAAGTAGTCCGGCTTATGCGCGCGTTCGGCTGGAAAGCAGGGACAGTCAGAGGAGCTGACATAGACAACTGCATCTTCTCATTATGTGCGATAAAGGAGCTCACCTGCCAATCATTTCGGCACATCCGGAGATCAAAGGGTAATCCGATGCAGATCGATAATCGATCGATACAGGTGCCACTCAGTGCGAACGCTCTTTTGTTATTGCCTGGATGGGGTTCACCCAGTGCACAGAGGCGATACCGGTACATGACTTAATCATGGAGGAGACTAAACCAAGGACAGTAGCCGCTAGCCTATCATCTACCCTGTCGCGATTTAGAATCCCGCTCTTCCATCAGGTGATTTTTTGGAGCCCTTGACACAGGAGCGGTAACAATACTAGACATATAGACGCGGTACATTCCTCAGTTTGAGAGCAGAGGAGTTTTCGGTCTGCCACTCAACTTCAGCATAAGCAATATTGGGTGATAAGTGTACTGTAATCCTTCATCACTTGGTCAAGTTGTTGATTGGTGCCCAAGGTATTTTTATTTGAATTCTTCTATGTTTTCTATTTATACTTGTTCGAATGGCGTCTTTACCAAACAGTTTATTAATAAGGTTTTTTTTCAAGAAGATACTCTTTTACACAGAAGTTTTATCGAACAAAGAAAATATTTTTTTTACAAAAGCCAGAGTCATCAAAGCTGCCTTCCTGCGATTCTCAGACCTTTCACTAATTTAGATGGCGGTCGGGTGTTCGAATCCAGGTTCGGCGCTCTACTCTATCGTCTCCTCAGCTCAAGAAGCCTAACAGCCATAGTATTAGGGAAAAATTCTTGAGCATTGTGTTAAACATCAAGCAATCAATCAGTCTGTTTTTCGACATCAGATTTTTTTGTGGCACAGGCGGCGACGATCTCCTCCATGGAGGGAATGGAACAACACGTCAGAGGCCACTACCTCCTCAGGGCTTGTCTCAGCGTTGCCTTTGAACTTCACAGTGTTACCGTGTTTCAACACTAGAAGTTTTTTTCTTCCGAAGAGTGAAACCCTTCAGAATTTAATATTTCATCGGTTCATTATGAGATCACCATGAGCATCTTAAAGACATAATAAAATGCTGAAATATTTATTTTATTATTATTATTTATTTATTTATTGAAGGATTTATTTATTTACTTTGCTGCTTTACGATTTGAACAGCAAACACATTGGTAACAGGCTACTGGATAATTCCTCCATAGAGGGCCCGCTGAAATATTGATTTATTGATTTATTTGACTGTTTTTTTTACGCCGTACTCAAGTATATTTCACATACACGACAGAGATCAACGTTATGGTTGGAGGAAATAGGGCAGAACCCGAAAGGGCACCCACGACCTTCCGCAGGTTGCTGGCGGATCTTACCAAGAATGTCCGGAGAAGAAACCAGCATAAACTGGACTTGAACTCACAGCGACCGCATTTGTCAGAGGCAACTGGATCATTACGCTGCGCTAGTACGCCAACCCCATGGCCATAGAGGCCCCCTAAGGTATTGATGATCTTATACACCTTGACTATATTCATTTATTACGCCTGATGAAGTAAAAAAAAATGTTAAAATATTGAGCACAAGTGGATTTCAATCTTCGGATTAATAACTCTTCTGGCTGACTTTTTGGAGGTCGATGATGTCACACAAACTGTTACTTTTTGCAACACCTTGACGGAGACGACTGTGTACAACGTCACGAGGTTCTGAATATGTTTAACATACAATATTCCCACTCAGAACTTTTGGGGTGTTTCCGGTCGGCGGACAAAGAAGAGTTCTCAGTGAGAACAAGGTAAAAGAGTCAAATACAAAGATCTACATCTGCAAGATGACACGGCGAAATCACGGCGGAAAAGAAAACTTTTGCCAGAAAAGAAGGAAGAAGCCCGTGGACAACAATCGAAGTGCAACTTCTATACATGTTTGATTAACGATATCCCCGTCTTTCTGTCATCACTGAAAACTGTTGACTGCTTCTCTCTCCGTGAATCCGGTCTATTTTTTTTTAAATTTTGTATACTTTCTAAGGCATTTGGTGCTTTGTGCTAAACGTTTTGGAAACCGGTTTGGCGATTACTGACCCCGAACGCCCATTTTGGTTGACGACTGGTATACAAATGTTGTTTTCGACGCCTTGTTTGCGCATGCCAAAGGTTTCGCATTTCACCTTTAAGAGCCTTGTCAGTTTAACGTTGCAATCGGTAAAAATCTGATGTAAGAATCACGACAGCAATGTCATTAAGATGACTAAATCAGGCACAATTGTGTGATGTCGTGATCACTTGAGATGATACCTAACGCTTTCAAGGGTGATTTATATGGAATAGGAAACGATCAAAGGCATGCTTTCATGATAACATGATAAGCGCAGACACGAGTATCTGATGCCCTTATTCCTCTGATCACCCTGTATTAAAATACTCCATCGAGTAATTGATTAATTTTTTTTCACAATCATTCTTAATAGGTTTTCCACACTTATGAAAAACTATGAGCATACATTGTAATTTAGGACGAAGAAGACCTCCGGGATAATATTGTTTACACGAGATTCTATCAAATAAAAATGGACACATCCATAGCAAACCTTGGCCAGACAACATTCTCTTCCAACCATGTCGTTTAATTAGACGTGTTCGATGGATTTATTCTAAGACACAAGGGGTTTCGGGGACGCTTAGAATTTGATTATGCATGACGTACCGGTGCACGATAAGAAACCTGGAGATTGTTATGCCTGTGGTGGAAATTGTAAACCTCACATCTAAAAGTTCTATTCAACATTTTCATAGACAAACTTCTACACTTATTCCTTTCTTCACTTTTCACACACATAAGGCACTGCTCTTGTATGTGACCATTAACTCAGTACACATTGCTGCTAGGGTGTCCTCGGAACTGAACTTATAGTTCGGCCGTACGATGGGCGGTCTGTTAGCAACCTGCGGATGGTTGTGGGTTTCCCCGGGGCTTTGCCCGGATTCCTCCCACCATAATGCTGGCCTTCATCGTATAAGGGAATATACATGAGCACGGATTAAAACTCCAATCAAATAACTCGGCGTGAATAAGACCACACGATAAGAAGAAACCTGACTTGAGTCTAAGACAGTTTCGTTTCCTTGGGGCCTGGATTATGAATACTGCTCCGAGGACGAATCGCTGTGATATAACCAAATGTAATGCGTTATTATAACCCTAAGTAAAAAATCTTTTACAGCACTGATTGATTGCTTGATTATTGTTGTGCCATACTCAAGAATTTTTCTCTTATATGATATCGGTACCATTGGTGATAATTCACCATTTACTCCATCTATATTGCTACTAGTGTGTCCTCGCAACTGTACTCGGAAGTTCGATTGAACGAGGGAAAGTCGGCCAGGAACCTGGGTTTACCCCGGGCTCTGTCCCGTTTTCTCCCATCATGATGTTAGCCGCCTCCGTATAAGTGACATCTTCTTGAGAACGGCGTAAAACACCAATCAAATAAATAACCTGACGTGCTTGTTTGTGTTCCTGTTTAATTTCGGAACAAAGATTCCTTATGGAAGAAAGGGGAATAGTACACTACTATAACTTAGCACTTGATGAGATATGTAGAGCAAAAATTAGCATTCCACACACTATCGCAGGGTTCTCCAATCCGATCAAGTGTGTTCTTCAAAAGTTCATGGCGTTCATTGGCTCTGTGTTTACCGCCACCGATTCCTGGATTCAGTATCACAGCTTACGGCGCCACAAAACCCTCGGAGAACAGTGTTATTTGGCGCAACATCAAGCTGTCATGAGCGGTGCCGCCAAATAACAATAGATTAGGTCTGGAGAATGTAGTCCCGCGGGACCCCGACCGGGATTAAAGACGTTGTCGCTGTAGAGGTCAACAAGTCAGCCGTGTAGCTTAGCTATGCAGAAACGCTTCCTTCTTCACGTCAGTTTCCGTGTCGATGGTGTGACTCGCTGAAGAGCGCGCACGGCCTTTGTCTGAGCGTTTCCATAAGCCACAAAGCAAAGGTCACGGCGCCAGAGTGCCTTGAAGACCATTGTTTCGACCTTTTGAAGTCCGCGTTTTGTTTTTTTTGTTTGTTTTTTTTATAAATGTGTATTATCGACACCTTCTGCTATAGTCCAGTTTTTCATGCATTCTCAGAATACAACGACGACACAGACAGTCCTCTTTTCGCACTTTAATATCGTGCACTTGGCACACCCTGTCATTCCAGTGAGTTGTGCCCACAAGGCATTGACAAAGTCCGTGCTTCGCATTTTAAGTGTAAACATGCTAATGTCAAATCCTCTCTTTAATACAATCCCTGGTGTAATCTCACGGGAGCCCTGTGATGCAGATCTGCGTTTTCACCCGCAATAAATTTGAAGAGCTGTCAGATCCGTTTAAGCGAAAAATCCCACAATAGGCATTCTGAATTTGCAAGGTCAAAACAAGCTCTTTTTTCTTCTTCCACTCCTTTAATTCCATCCTGATAAGATTTCTTTAAAAGCAAATACGTTTCAATGCTCAAAGAGACACTACTTTTGTAATTTGCCACAAGAATTTTTTAAGAGTTATTATGTTAATAAAAACATTATCTTGGAAAACTGTTCACCAACATCTTTGCGTGCTCAGTGACAAGATTACTGTACTGTTGTGACCGACTCGTTACAGAAACAATTTTGTACGCGGACCACCCGGGTTCAAACCCGCGTCGCATCATACTTAGGGCTGTAACATCGACAGTATTTACTTTTTTTCTTTTGATGATCAGAACACAGTGTTGGGTCTTAGTCAAAGATTATAAGGTTGGAACTCTTGGCGTACTTCTGCTGTTCGGCCCAGTGAATGTCCGAATATTTCACCTGGATGAGATGTCATAAGCATAGCATTCCTGTGGGACAGGGCTCACGAAGCTGTCAAAGATGACAAGTCGGGATTAGTCTTAGTTTCACAACCATTTACTGTGATTAAAATTGTGGCTTACAAGATAAAGTTTCATTTTAGTACTTAAGAGTGTTTGACTTGGCATGAATGGCAAAACTGAAAATTGGTACTTAAATTCAAATCTATAAGTTCAGGAACAACACCACGAGTTAAGAAGTTTTCTTTTATACGATAGCGGTACCATTGGGGACAACATACCATTTAATCGATACATATTGCTGCTAGTGTGTCCCTGCAACTGAACTCTAAATTCGGTCGTGCGTGGGAAGGTCTGCCAGCAAGTTGCGGATGGTCGTGGTTTTCCCCCCGGGTTTACTCCAGTTTCGTCCCACAATAATGTTGGCCGCCGTCGTATAAGTGAAATATTAGTGAGATTGGTTTAAAACTGCAATCAACTCCTTGTGTTTGGGTGTGTTTCTTTTTAATTTCAGAACAAAAGTTCCTTATGGCAGACAGAGGAACAGCACACTACAAAAACTCAGTCCTTGATGAGATATCTGGAGTAAGAATTAACATTCCGTACACACAGCGATGATTGGATTCAGTATCACGGCTTACGGCGCCAAAAAACCCTCGGAGAACAGCGTTGTTTGGGCCGACATCATGCTGTCGTAAGCGGTGCCGGCTCCCGGCCAGGGTTAAAGACGTTTTCTCTATACACTGAGAGAAATGTGTGGGTCAACCGACTGAAACATCTGAGTTTTCCTGTGGAGCTAATTCAACTCAGAAAATTGATTCATATGACCAGATCGGCTGAGTCACTGAAGATCCCCTTTTCTAACTTACAGACTCATAAATGGGCGGTGAGTCCTTTGATTTCTCTTGTAAGTCACCCCAACAATCCGTTGAATCTTTAATGACTCCGTCGATCTGGTCACATGACCCTGAGTTGAATTAGCGTAAAAGTGTGAAATATAAGCGCTATCTACTCGTGGGTGAAGTCAACAAGTCAGCCGTGCAACTTACCCTTGTTGACTCGCCTCTTTCATCCCGTCAGTTTCCACGCCGATGGTGTCACTTGTTGAAAAACGAGCAGTGCTCTTTGTCTGAACGTCGCCATGGGGCACAAAGCAAAGGTCAACGCTTTCGAATACCCTAAAGACCATTGCTTTCGATCAACCCAAGTCCGGGTTTGTTTTTTTTTTTTTTTAAATAAATGTGTATCATCGACACCAGGAATTCTCACAAAACAACGTCCACACAGAAAGTCCGTTTTTAGCAATTTAGCAGTTTCTGTAATATCAGAGCTAAAGACAACAGTTCAGATACGAGTCTGGTCTTACTCTGAGATTACAAGGCTGGAAGTTCTGGTGCACTTCTGTTGCTCAGCATGGCATTGCTCACCATGCTGTCTTACTGTCGAGTCCTCACTTCAAAATCGTTGACTGTATAAAATTGTGACCTATAATAAGAAGTTTTATTTTAGTGCTTAATATAGAGTAGCAGGCGTGACTTTTAGGACAGAATTGAACATTGGGGTTCAAATTCAAATCTATAAGTTTAGGTATAAGACCACAAGTTAAGTCAAAGCCTGACGAGTTGAAGACAGCTTCGTGACCCTGGAACCTAGACTACAAACACTCAGACCATCCACGAGGACACACTGGTGATATAACCAAAATATTGCTTTAATATTAACCCTATGACAGGACTGAATGATTTCTTGATTGTTGCTTGACTCCATACTCAAGACTTTTTCTCTTGCATGATAGCGGTAAAATTTATTGGTGGAGAAAACAGCTTAATTGTTAAGTCTAACGTTCGTTAAAGACCATTTGTGTTCAAAGAGGACTATGAGAATATCAGAGTCACACCTGGGAAAGTTCGTCAGTACCCTTCCAAAGGTGCTCGGTCTTCCCTAGTTGCCGCGCATATCTACAGAAGGCGTTACCTATGAGGTCAGGGTATGAACTAAATGATCTCGAAAATACATCTTGTACAATATATTTCGTAAATTCGCTATCTAAGTTTATACCCAAGTCTAAAATCGAAAAAAAAAGACTTGGTAAAAACTCCCCGAATGACACCAAGCACGGTTCTGGAAACAGAACTCCGTTCGTCCTCCGGAATATATACGGTATCTACCAGAGTCTGATGCCAGCCTGGATATCGACGTAGGCAGGCGCGTGATGGCGCTATAGAAACTTATCGCGGGAATTCCTCTTCTAATGCCAATAAACGTCACCGAAGCAAATTTATACAACCAATTAACATTTAATGAGCTCTTCTGATCGACAACTACCTTGGAGCATTGATCTGACCCGGGCGTCGAGGGTTTATGTGTGTCAAGTTATATGCCGTAATGGTCAATTTGAATGCTGAAGGACAGCCTCGATGAACGCTGTTTACAATCTGTGCGAGCGTCAGATCTGAGCAAGTGTCAGCGGGGTCACTGGCTCTCCAGAGAGGTCAGTTTGACAGTAAATTTGTGATTACCAACGCCGACAGATAGATGACCAAGTGGACAGACAGACATGTGGTCTGATTGACAGACACGTGGTCTAACTGAAAATCAGGTGGGCTTATCGACAGATATATATTCCGATAGCCAAATAGAGGTGGTGGAGGGGTAGTTCTATTCTGCGATATTTCCTTGATTTTATTTATTTATTGCCTTACTCTTTCACTTATACGACGGGGGCAAGCACTATGGTGGGAGGAAACCGGGCAGAGGGGGAAACCCACGACCATCCGCAGGTTTCTTGCACACCTTCCCACGTATGGCCGAAGAGGAAGCCAGCATGATGTGAACATAAAGTCACAGTGTTAGGCTGCATGGCGAAATATTCCACGTTTGACATGCCATATGTCGCATTGCCGGAAAGGAACTATCTTCATCGAAAATTTACTTTAATCGAGAATTGTCCCGCCTCCAATTAAAATGTAAACATTTCAACCTACTTATGTTAAACTTTAAAACCTTTTTTGCTCCATGAAAGCGTAAATTGGTGTTTTGTCTTGACAGTTCTGAGCAAAACCTCCTACAATGTGTTTACAGATCCCTCCTCATGAGATGATTAAGGTTGTTGTTTAGTTACTTTAACGCCCTGACTTTATAGTCACTAATGAATTATCACCCGATTTTGTGGAATTTGAGTATTGGAAGAAAAAGAGTATTGAAAAATAGCTAACAGTATTGATAGAAAGCGTTCCACTGCACCAATAGATATAAAGAAATCATATGAATATTTCAAAAGTGAGAATGAACTGAGAAAGCATGATGTTAAACCGATTGATCGCACGGAAAATTGTTTGCGTACTCAACCGATGAAACTGACATTCCCATTCATATGGAAGAAATATAATGCAGCTATAACCAACCGTAAGAACAATATGGCGTCGGGACACGATAAAATAATAAACGAATACTTCAAAAGGACAAACCAACTATGCTCCCTATATATCACAAGCTCTTTAACATTGTTTTTGACACAGGGTGTATGCCAGAAAACTGGTCAGTTGGGACGATAAAAGCTAAAATTATTTAAGCATCTAGTACAACATATTTTACTGTATGGCTGAGAAATCTGAGGACTGAAATACTGAAAAACCATGTTAGTCATGAAAAATAATACACCAAATTTTGCGGTGTATGGTGAATTGGGAAAATGCCCACTTTGTACTGATGTCAGCATTAAGGTGTATGGTGAATTGGGAAAATGCCCACTTTGTATTGATGTCAGCATTAAGGCGTTGTCATTTTGGGTAAAGGTTTTACAAGGTGAGGAAAGTAAAAGTTATCCTCCATACTGTATAAATTTATGTTTAATAGTAAAGACTGATATAACCCCAAATGGATATGTTATGTAAAAGAAATTTTAGATTGATCTATCTGTTTATCAATACATGTATAAATCTAGCAAGTCTATAAATCACCATAATCGATCCTGTATGTGCAATAATTTTCACGCCACGTTCTGTACTGCTAGAAATGTACCTCTCGTGCCACCATGAGTGGCTTTTGAGCGAAATAAATGTTGATGATGATGATGAATAACCACCTTACAACCCAGGTTCCCTCCTACACCCAGTCCCCAACGGTAACACCGTTTCTTGTGTCTGCCTCCATACGTAGTGAAGGCTGCAGCCTGTGTGTCTGGCACAACGCGGAAAAACTTGTATGAGAAAGAGTACGGGTGTAGGGGGTATTAGAGAACGGGAGAACGTGGGAGTACGATATAAGAGTGTACAGGGGGTGAGATGTTGATTACGCAGCATCTAGCCGATTGCGACCAGTCCTTCGGTTCCAGTAACAGTTTCATTTGCCGGAATTGGTACACGGCAAGCTGTCCACGTGGGAGGGCTATCTCGGCGTATAAACCAATTGAACAGAGCTACCAATAATGGAACGGCGTTCCCAGACCGTGCACAGAATGTCTACAGCAGTCCGCAGGCGGGGGCGGGGGAGGGGAGAGGGGGAGACTGTCCGGAATACAAAAAACCTGGCATTCAAAATTCTATTTCCTGCAGAACTCTTGGTGTTTTAGCAGTGGAATAGATTTATTTCGATGATTATAAGGTCGGTGCCATCAATGCTTTGATGATTTGAGTTGGAATAAACAAACGAGCTCTTGATCTGTTGTGACCACTGGACTTTTTTTTTTCTGGTAGCACACCACAATGTTGCACTATTTCGATGGCCGTTTTAATATTGACATTTTCCGAAGTATGTTGCCTGAAATGAGATTTCCGGCCGGCCGTCCGTGGCAGTGTCTGTCAGCCACCTGCGGATGGTCGTGGGTTTTCCCGGGCTCTGACCAGTTTTTCTCCCACCATCAATGCTGGCAGCCATTGTATAAGTAAAATATTCCTGACTATGTAAATAAATTCCTAAAGTAAGTCACATTTTTGACGCAGTAAACGTGATTTAAAGCTGACACCAAGTTTGACATACGTCTATGAAGAATTCGTGATCCTGGTGTCAGAAGTTCTTCGGGGATTCCAAAATAGGCTTTATAGATTCGAACTCGGATTTGTCTGCGTGTGTTTGTGCTAGGACAGCCCGTCCTGTGCAGAAAGGGTAAGCCAGACCGCCCAGTACACTTGAGAAACTGTTCACGATTCACACTGATTTATGGCCTGTAGATAATGGACTATACATTTATTCGAGTCAAGTGAAAAGCCTTTACGCCGAGTAATAATAACGCATAAATCTTGAGGTGTGAATAAAACAAACCATTGGGAGAGCGCTATATGTGATCTCCATTATGGTTAACGGTGATCAGAACCTCTGCTAACCCCCTGTGACCGGCCTCGTTAGTCTTCGACTGATTGATTGGTTAATGCACTTGCACTTAAACCGGAGACGCCCAATGGGAAACCAAGACTATCTGGCAAATTGCTTATAACTTTACCGTTGGCGTTGGCACTTTGTGATTTACAAACTGATACTCACACCAAGAGGTTTTTATAATGGTGAAGAAAAGCACATTCATCCGCTACGTGCGCCTCTGTGGAATTTTCTGCTCAAAAGCTTTCTTTTGCCTCAGATATTTTGCCACAACTACATGGGCTACTTAGCCTCTTTATGAGATGGCCAATTCCCCCAAGTGACCACGTCGCAGCTAAGCATGTCAGCAGATGTGATGTATAAGTCACGTCTACATGTATGCCCCCCCCTTCCGCAGAACGGCTCAAATATGCCCCTCTTCTGGTGTATCAGGATACAACTGCTCTTTATCAGGGTTAACCCAGAAATTATATTATTATTATATATTATATTAACGCATGTCAATTCAGATAGACGTATAACGACACGATAACCATAGCGTAGTCTCTATTTGGTCCTCAATTTGGGAGTTTCTTGAAAATGGCTACTGAGTGCATGTTGTTAGCTACACCAGAAAGGGGACAAAAGAAAGCGATGCTGATGTCGGTCCAGTAAGGAAACGGTTTCTCAGTCTCCAAATGACAAAGACTATGTGTTATCTGTAAGATGCTGAAGAGAGTGTAGGTTTGTTTATAAGGATGGGGAGGCGGTGTCACCTTCTTTCGGACATTTTTGATGGTCGCTGATGCCTTCTCAAGTTGGCATTCGTTGAACCTCGTACAAAATTCTGTGCCTTGTCGTGTGTTTTCCCCGAGCTCTTCTCCGGTTTCCTCCCACCATAATACTGGCCGCCGTCGTATACCTGAGATATTCTTGCATACGGCGTAAAACGTGAAACAAGTAAATAATTTAACGAATAAATCATATCCAGTTCTCATGAAGGATTGCTCCTCTCCTTTATGTCGGCCTGGTCGCACGGGTATAGAGCAAATGCAGTTCACTTCCCTACACATCTTAACCGTTGCTTTCTTTAAGTTTGAAAGATTTCATCCCTGAATCACAACTTTATGTTCTGTCGGATATCCACATTTGTCTTCATCGATTTATAGACAGAAGCATCATGTGGGTAATGTAAGACCCTACTCCAAAATTTACTCTATAGTTCGAGGTCGCTTTCCTTTATTTTACACCAATTAATTTGGACAACTTATAACCTGCTCTATTACTACACACTACATCGTCGCATGATTGTTTATGACATTATTTTCACAACTGCGCACCATTAGCCTAGGCATACTTTATCTCACATTACTTAGATAACATTATCGAAATAAGTAATAAACAGAATATTACACAACAAAAAGTGAAGTTTCAATGTCATTTTATTTTTTGACTGATTTTTATAGCCGCGATCAAGAATTTTGGACTTACAGAGGACCAGTTCAACACTTCATCTTCTGCATTATAAAGGGGACACAATAAGTGACTTTTTTTTCTAATATGAACCAAACCTGTCCAACCTATACACCGGTGAAACGTTTTTGAGAGTATTATGGTGATTACCTGGACATGTCTGTTGTGTACACTGTATCTCTGTGTACCTGGACATGTCTGGTGTGTACACTGTATCTCTGTGTACATAGACATTTCTGGTGTGTACACTGTATCTCTGTGTACCTGGGCATGTCTGATGTGTACACTGTATTTCTGTGTATCTGGACATATCTGTTGTGTACACTGTATCTCTGTGTACCTGGACATGTCTGTTGTGCACACTGTATCTCTGTGTACCTGGACATGTCTGTTGTGTACACTGTATCTCTGTGTACCTGGACATGTCTGTTGTGTACACTGTATCTCTGTGTACCTGGACATGTCTGGCGTGTACACTGTGTCTCTGTGTACCTGGACATGTCTGTTGTGTACACTGTATCTCTGTGTACCTGGGCATGTCTGGTGTGTACACTGTATCTCTGTGTACCTGGACATGTCTGGTTTGTACACTGTACATCTCTGGAACTATAGATTCGCCAGGACAGGTAAAAACAGGCGTTTTCTCTCCAAACACAAGACCGTGCGTAGTAAGCTTTGCCACCAACCTGCGGGTGGTAGTGGGTTCCCCCCGGGGTCTAGCCAGTTTCCTCCCACCACAATGATGGCCGCCATCTTATAAGTAAAATATTCTTGAGTACGGCATAAAACACCAATCAAGTAAAATAAATAAATAAACAAATCCAAACACAAAATGGAAGAAAAATGAAGAAAAGGTCTCAATGTAGCGATGCAGACGTACAGGTAAAATTTAAGTTTTCGAAGGCAATGGCTGAATCAAAAAAAATGGAGGAAAGATATCTCATTCTAACTACTACCTTGCGCATTTATGGCGTAACCTTGAGTAAGTCCGGCGTTTAATAGCTCCCGCTGCCGACAATTGACCAATATACCCGACGGTTTCCGAGAAAAGACGTGCCCGTTAATGGCGGAAAAACGGGACTCTTTGGCAATCGCAGGATCCGAATGAGAAAGCTGGCTTGGTGCAAAACGACAATTATCCTAGCAAAGTGCAATTTTGTTGACAAATAGCTTTTTTGTTTGTTTTTTTTATGCCTATGTGTTTTTCTCAATACAGATGATGTGCGCTAAACTCTTTTGACGTGTGTGAGTGTGCAAAGGAGCAGAGAATTTCGGTTTATTATGTTGCTGACATTCCAGCGAAGAAAGAGGTGTGACCTTTACATAAATTTAAACTTTAGTCTCCAGTTAGCAGAAAAGTTTAATGTGTATTCGAAGACTGGATGTAAAAGAACAAAACACCACCGGATCAGTTTACCTTAGTATATATATTCCATGATGAAGTAAATCCGTAAGTAGGGGTCAGATGCGGTCATTTGCACTTTCTTAATTTCGACCGGAAAGATATAACCCTGAAAACGTGAAAACACGAAAGCACAAACATCAAATAGCGCGAGGCTAAAATCGGAAAATGAAAGCGAAGACACGAAACTGCAAAAGCTGGTACAGCTTCTCGCGTTTCCGACCTACCCACTTTCTACCTTATACCTGTGAAGCCAAAAGTAAGAAAGCGCGAAACGCCGCATCCAGCTTCCATATAAACCACTGTAAGAGTGCAGACGCAGTCAAATTGAGAACCTACACTGCTGGACGACTCGCAGCCTACAGTAATGTTCATGAAAAAAAAAATAGGAAACTAGAAAACAGCGTACCATGCATAGCACCGTAACTGCCACACACTAAATCGGCAGTATATACAGTTCAGTACTGAGCCTTTTGAATTTACCAGACTCTACGCTGTACTGTTGCATGGTTGGTACAGTAGGCCCATACCCTCAAGGTTAAATCTGTGAAGTAAGCCTACACCTGCACAGGCCTATCTGCATACATTGTTTATTCCCTAATACTCTGTGCAGATATTTCCGTTCACCTTCGTTTAGAATCATTGTTTAATTTTTAATGTATAATTCGTATACAATAATTTGTATATCAGAGGAGATAAATAATTAAATTAGAATCATGACTGTTCGTAATCTTCCCTGAACGACTTTTCCAGCGACTGTCTATTTTCAGCACGAACAGGAAGTATAATCATCAACAGGAAGGGCAGGATTCATTAACAGGTAGCAGAATCTTACACGGAGTACTGCAAACACATGGTACGCCCTTAATACTGTGCAGCAGAGTACAGTATACTTCACATTTACTGATATAGTCCAGTTGACGGTTCTATCGATATACAGTACTGTGTGTGGCAACCACGTTGTACGGTAATTTTTCAAAGAACAATGTGTTATAGTGGCTGTTTTTCTGTGGGAGCCGATCTTTTTCAGCGGCTTCATACATGGCGTCATTATCTCGCGTGTTTGGTATCTGCTTTTCACAATAAACATCTGAGAAGGAGGTATAAGCCACATAGCGGTTCGAGTTGCGCTACAATTGCGCTTGAGCAGAATGCATCATACAATAGACAAACAAAGCACATGGCCATACATGTCTATCTCAATATTACAGACTTCGGCAACAGCCAATGTAGAGCTCAGTTCAAGTTTTTTTTTCTGTGTTTTTCACAGTTTTCCACTTGAAATGGCCCTGGAGCTCACTCATAGTCTCAAATGTCACACAGACACATAACATGTGCAAAATAGGCTGGATTGTGTGTGATTTCCTACGGTTAGATAGCCTTCAACACAGCCACGAGTGTCTGTTTATCTACCAACGAAGGAAGTCCGGTCATGCGCAGTCGAAACAGCTATCTGGCTTATTCAACAACATGTCCAAATTAGTGACGCCATGCCCGAAGCCACTGGAAAAAGAACGGCTCCCACTGTGTAGCACCCTATGGTTTGAAGCTGTGCGATGCTACATGCATTGACCTTTAGCAACGCAGTATTAAGCGGAAAGGTTTTTTGTTTCTTTTCATTTTTTCATTTTTTATTTTTCTTTCATAATTCTGTTGCAGCGACGGTGCTGAGGATGTACGAGTTACTACTGTTTAAGTATTCGCATGAACAGTCAGAATAAAACCCTATAACTGAGGTGAACTGACAAGAGGCCGTGTACTCCACCGAACGAGACCATTTGTCACACTTTCTGGTTTTCTCACTATCCCCTTTTTTACTACCTTGCTTTTACTCTACATGCTACATACATCCTTTGTACATTATATTGTATTCCAGCATAAGCCAGCATTCAGCTGCTGGAGTAGGCCTGAGCATCCCCTATCGAAGTCTGGTCCTTCAGCATTGTTTTCTTGCGTTTGCTCATTAAATTTAATGACAACTCAATATTCTGAGTAACTCTAGCATAGCGATATCTCATAAAATGTAATGAAAACTCAATAATTTGAGTAACTGTAGCATAGAACGTCTCATTAAATGTAATGACAACTCAATATTTTGAGTAACCCTAGCATAGAGATGTCTCGTTATTATTGCGATTAATACCACTGCAATTTCTTTACCTAATTCTGATTAAGCCGAGGGGCGTTCAAGATGTTATTATTTCATCCTTTACATGAATGATTAGAATAAAACCTTCATTGATATCGGGGCCTCAGTGGCTCAGTCGTTAGCCCGCTATCGCAGCACAAAGATCCGAGGCCTTCCTCCAATGCGGTCGCTGTCAGTTCAAGTCCAGTTCATGCTGCCTTCCTCTCCGGCCGAAAATGGGAAGGTCTGCCAGCAACCTGCGGATGGTCGTGGGTTTCCCCCGGGTTCTGCCCGGTTTCCTCCCACCATAATGCTGGGCGCCGTCGTATAAGTGAAATATTCTTGAGTACTGCGTAAAACACCAATCAAATAATAAATTAATTGATGTCACTGACCATGCTTGACCATTTGCCAACAATATCACACTGTCATCGACTCTCTGTTTTTGCTCTCTGCGCTTTGAACGTCGGTAACCAGATCGTTAACACGACAGTGTGTATACGGAAACATAACCAGGATTGCCTGACCCAGGGACTGTTATCTATTGCCACAGACCGTCTAGGGAGGGTTAACAATTCATGTGACACGCGTTACAAGCTCTCGGGAGGGCGGGGCGACGGAGAGTGTGTAATTACAAACCCTGTGTGTGTTGTTACATGCTCGTCATTCCTTCGTTATTCATGACCGTTGCGAGCCCAGATCTTGGCCATCGGTCGTCCTGGTCAGCGACTCGACCTTCAGGGGCCATGAACAAAGAGATGGCTGTCACCTTTCCAATATTAGCAAACGAGATCCGTCAAAGCTGAGACTATTCTTCGTTTCAAGTGTGTGTATTGGAGGGGGGGGTATTAATGTTCAATGCACGCGCTCTATGTTTTCCGGGGCCGCCGTGGCCGACGGCGCTCATCTGTGTAGTATTACATGAAGATCGTTTCGTCTGAGGCCACTGTGCTTCCCCCTATACCAGTTCCATCCGTCGACGAATGTATTAAAGTGGAATATCAAGGGTGGTACAGCTTATTCTAGGTAACATATACTTTAGTATACATATAACCGAGTGTAATCATTGACTACATTGCTATACGGAAAAAAAAGCTTATATATTCCCATCGTGGAACTTAGTAACAAAATACGACCGATAACGTTCGTGAAGCCGAGTGCATATTTATATAGCTGATTGGACATTTACACCGTACTCAAGAATGTAGCACTACTACGACGGCGGCCAGCACTATGGTGTGAGGGAAAACCGGGCATAACGTTCGTTGAAGATGATTTGTCCTCAAACTACACATGTAGGCGCCCAGGCTTGTGGAGTACTCCAGAATGTGACGTTAGACATTGATCCATAAACGTATGTAGGTGATTGTCGCGATGAACATATACTTCAATGTAGACTGATGCCAAATTGCAGGCGTCGCCGAGAAGCTTGTCTTTAATGTTGTCTGTTTATTTAAGAGTGGGTGTTCAAATAAATTTTGACACAATTATTTGAACATTATTTGGAACCAACCAGCAAATTCTTGAACTGCCTCGGTGGCCTAGTGATAAGATCTTCCGCCTCGAGGGCAGAGGATCCGGGATCCTTGATCGGGTCATGACAAGGACAAAAAAAATCTTGCTGCCTCGCTTGGCGCTCAGTATGAAGAGAGCAGAGCAAGGGAACAGGACTGGCCAGCCCGGTGTCATTATAATGTGCGCCGAATTTATAACGTACCTAAAGGTTTAGAAGGAATCTGGTTTTGTTTAGTGCAACTGCAGGATCATACGGCATAAATTGGCCTCAGGAGTGGTGGGGATTGTTTAAAATTCCGTTTTGCAAATTGTATGTGAATACAAACATTCTCGAAGCATTGTGATTAAAATATATGTTTCCTGTTGGTTTCAGCGATCGGAACTAAAGCTGGTTCAGGAGCTACAACAGAACAGATATTATTTCGTTCAAAGTGGACGAAACTTACCTAAGTTTGGTAAAAGGGAAAAAAAACAAGACTAAAACAGCCAGAATTTGTCTGCCATGGACGAAATGACCAGAAACTCTAACTTGAGCAGTGAGTCATTATGGTGAAGATATGAACATAGTTTCAGTTGAATACACTATTGTTACAGCGTTCTGATTAAAGTCGGCAAAAGTGTTTATGTCCAGATCTGAACAAAGACAGCCGTAACTTTGTGTAAATTGAATACAGGGGTGCGAAGCTCGAGTTTATCTGTAATTAAACTTATAGTCGGCCTCAGGACGGCCGTCGCTGATAAAATCTGTACTTACTATCAGCAATATACAAGGAAGCCTGACTCATTTCATTGTAACCGTTCAATTTACAACACTGTAACAAATAAGTCTTGTAACCTTTCCAAGTCCAAAATGGGATAAAAACGACAGGGATACTGCGGGAAATTGACGAAGCGGCCCAAAATTCGATCTTGACCTGAAAGTCACCATGGCAAAATAAATCTGCGCCTACACAAGAGTAAGATTTGCCGCCAAATCTTGCCCAGCAGACTGGCTTTCATGAATTTACATATACGTGCACGATGAGTTAATGTAGTTTGATGTAAACTCTGAATTGATTTGTACATGTAAGTGCAGGCTTGTTTTTTCTTTTCTTTCGTTTTTGCTATCCATAGGCCTACCATTTCAGTGAAGCCTGACACACGAGATGCAGGCTCATTGTCGGTCTTGAGCAAGGGATTTATACCTTTTCTTCTCTCACTACATTTTTGTGGGACTTAATAATAAGCGACTGAAGGCACAGGTGAAGCTTGTAGCTCTGTTTAACGTTGGTTGAAGTGGGCTTGTGCACATTCAGTATTTGCATGTCTATGCGTAACACGAGAAAGATCAGCAGTAATTTATCAAACACTGATGGTTTGTCCCATACTCTCGGTTTCCTGCGCCAAAATTGACGACAAAAATTGGAATATTCTTGAATATCGTGTTAAATTATAATGAAAAATTGTATGCACAGTTGTCGAGGTTAACATCTGCAAAGATGCCGAAATACAGGCTACACTCTAGATTTGTCCTTAAAAGATTTTCCATACAATTTTCACAGAATTATTTCAGCATCATTTGGAACCCCTCAAAGGAACGCACATTTAACGACATCGACAGCTGAGGTAGTGCATTCGGCCTTGTTCGACTCCTTAAACCTACTCTCAGGCAGATAGAACTTATACACCAGAAAATCAGGGGCATTTGCACCACAGTAAAACCAAGTATGCATACCAACATCGATTTCAGGAAATAAACGTTATACTACGGTTTTTGTTATACTCCAGCTTCATGCATACCAATTGTGGTACAACCGTAACGTAATTCTTGGAATATGGTACACACCCCTAATTCATGCATTCCACCCAGTATAATATATATATATATATATATATATATATATATATATAGGCCTACGTTATAAAGACTCCTCGTCATAAAGCTGAAAAATTGTTGAGTACGACGTACAAATCAAGCATACACACATACCAGAAAATTTAGCATATTTACACCACAGAATCAGCTATTCCGTCGATATACCACCGCCTGTTCGACGAATGAACGTTACACTGCATCTTTGGTTCATCCAGCTTTATGCATACAAGCTGTGATAACAACCACAAAGCTATACCTGGAATAAACTATATTTCCCTTCTTCCACATGTAAGCATTCGGCCCTCAACTCGACAAACAAAACCATCTTATTTGTGCTATTTCACAGGTACGCGTCACTCGTGGAAAAGTTCGTGCATGTACAGTACGAGACAAAGCTCTGGAGTATGGAACTGCCGAGTTCTTTGCGTAATGAAATCGAAAGTGTAAGCAACATCGTATTGGATTATAATATATATCCAGAGGAATGCATGTAGAAAGGCCATTTACTGAAAAAAAATATCATGGTCGACGTGCATGCATAGTAACAACACAGAGTATGTTGATGTGAACTGTTATATGATATGGAAAACGCTTATTAGGAGCGCCGAAGGATCATACATGCGTCTCGTACACCCGACAGCTGTCATTCTGGGAAATTTATGCCGTGGATTAATCAGCTAGTGAACTGTAAACCAGTTAAGATTTCCTGCATAAAACCTGCTTGCTGCTGTGCAACTTGGGGATTTGCACGCGTTCTTAAATACAGCTTGATCTATTGCAATTGATTTACTCATTCTGGCATGTATAGAGCTGGTTTTATATATTACAATGGATTTACCTTCCGTTTGCTTGATTGTTCACATAGTGGTTGTTATAGTGGCTATACACATATACAATACTCACTAGTGCTGAGCATTAGTTCTGTGTAATCCGTGAGAGAATATATCACTTCAATAATGGGGGTTCAAATACAGCTTTTAATTTGGCGCGATGATTTTTCAAAGGTGCGTTAGGAATGTGCTGCAGCCGCGTTTTCGGTTGCTAACCTCACAATAATATCATGGCGTCATGTATAGAATTAATGTGAAATAATCTGCTGGGCGGCCTAAAACTCAAAACAAAATTCTAGGGTTTCATATCATTTCACTGTTTCCACTTTCATCTGTGGAATATTGTATATTGCATTACATTAAGTATAACATTTAGAATCGTTTTCTTTTTATACGGATTAAAATTGCACATCTGTGATTGAACTCTTGCCCCTGCTACTGTGTGTAACTGAAAAATTGTTCTATAAAATGTTACCGTTAGAGTGGAATATGTAGCCTGGATAGTTCAGCGAGATGAACGATGGATTTCGAAGCTCGTGTATTCGTGGCATCGAAACCTTGTTCGAGCGTCCACACATGTCGTAAAAGCTGAAACAAACTCGTGCCGGAGTAGGACACAGGTAGCCACACTGCACCCAATCAGCCTCTAACTGCCAAGTGTCGAATCTTGAAAAATAATCCCCAGTTCAAACTATGGTATCACGTCACAACCAGCCATAGCACTTAAGCACGCAGGTCAGTTTAATAAATTGTCTTCTTATTTATTTATTTATTTATTTATTTATTATTTCATTGGTGTTTCACGCCTGCGCTCAAGAATATTTTACTTATACGACGGCGGCCAGCATTATGACGACGGAAACCGGGCAGAGCCTGGAAGAAACTCATGACCATCCGCAAGTTGCTGGCAGGCCTTCCCAGAATGCCAGCGAAGAAGATGTCAGCATGAGCTGGGACTTAAACTCACAGCGACGCATTGGAGAGAGGAACCCGACCCATTGCGGTGCACTAGCGCGCTATCCCACTCTGCCAGAGAAGCAACGTTTGGCAAATTTGTTTTGCGGTGTAGGATATCTTATATATCCACAGTGTGACACGTAACAGTCATTGCGGTTCGAGATATTAACATTGCTTATCTACATGCAGCTGTACAGGGATATAATCTTCCTTGTCTACAGTGTGACATGTGACAGGCATTGTAGCACAAGGCTGATACAATATAGGCTACACACTGTTTATCTACTTGCACTTAGGCCTGTAGCCTACATATAGGTCCAGGGGCCCGTTTCACAAAATGTCTCAAGGCTAAGCTAACTCAGTTCGCCGACTTTCAGTTTTGTCTAACCCATATCACAAAGAAAATGTCTGACTATCGGATAAAGCTTTTTGTCTTAGATTTATAAGGCTAGCCCGAAGTTCTTAGTCATATCCCGACGTGACCAGGAGGACGCGAATTCAGCTTTATATGAATCCCATTTTTGAAAGTTTACTTGCTGATTGCAGAAAAATAGGAATATATCAGCTTCTTGCAGCACATGAACTGAATGTCGTCTTAAAGCGCGTAAATCACTAGAAACCGCACGTTGTTGTTTTTCTCCATTTGAGTCTAAGCTTAACCTTAAGACTTTTTGTGAAAAGTCTTAGCCTGTTCGTTATCGCGTTGACCTCTAGTTTGATTGTACAGTGTTCACATCATTGTGCGCACACATGCACGCATATATACACAAAGCGAAGGCGTGCGGGAGGGAAGCCGTCGAGGCGAGAGTTCAGTCTTAGAGCATCGGTCTAAAAGTGCGGAGGTAAGTCAACCAAACGAGAAGACGAATGGCAAGGCGGAGACTTTGCATGCCAAGCTTCAATCGCGTCAGGATCATCAAACTGTCTTACACTTAAAGGGAAAGACAGCGCATGTTCAAAGTTAAGTTTGCCAGAAAGGTTGGACAGTATTATGTTTATGTCGGTGAAGTATATTTGCTAACAGCCTCTACGGCAGCGGAAACAGACATTAGACCCTGCTCCGTCGACTAGCATGAAACGCAGCCATTCTGTGCGGGCTGTGTCGTAATTCTTACAAGCTTGGAACACTCTTGCCACCTGAGACTGTAGTAAGCTGCTAGTGTTCTGTTTGTAACTTAAGTATATATGTAAATTTATAACATGAAGTGATCAAGAAACCTACTCCCACTTCAGCACAATGGTCTGGAAATACTTTGCTGTGTTGTTCAGACGTAAACTTGTTAAAATTAAAAGCATATAACATTAAAACAGTGTCCTTTCCCTATGTTATTACATGTTACATTGACAGTCTATAATTAAGCTTAATGGCACGCATGCCTTCAGATGTCCAGTCGGCAGCAAAATACTCCACTCTTCAAGCGAAGATAATTCAGCAACGAATTCATACAAATTTGAACAGGTTTTTTTGCATTCAAGAGAGAATTTTACAATCTCTTTAATGAATAGTACCTTAGTCATGCGTTGTTTTTTACTTTAAGTTAGTCTTTGTCTTGTGGTTTTATTCCTGGGCGTGTATTTAAGCCTCAACACTAGTTGTCGGTTTTATCTTGAAAATCCTATAGGACATCTCTGAGTATTAAATCAAAATTCCGAACGTACTGTTGCAGTTTTAGAACCTGTAAACTGTAGTTTGAAGTCACGGCTATATGTCTGACTTTAGTCTAAGACAACTTTGTGATTCTGATACCAGATGTATGTTGTTACGTGCCTATAGTACATTCTATAGCCAGATAAACTGGCCACTCATCAGGTGGCCGCCTTCGTATCAGAGAATTTGTCCTGGCAATGCAGGACCGTATATACAGGTATATCACAGGCAAATACATTGTTTATGTAGGGAGGCTGTTATCCTACATGTCGATGCGGATTGCTCAGTTGTACAGCGCGGAGCATGTCTCTGACTGAATTACCGTGATCATATGCAGCCACGTTATACATACACTGTAAAATGACCAACACCCAACGCGCTAAATGGGTGATAATTAAACTTCAAACAAGCGTGTTTAATAAATATTCTCATGTATTTAAGTATTATGCACAAGTGTCTAAACCGTGGATACATAGGCCTATACTATATATAAAGCTTTATGTCCAAGTGTTTAATATCTGATGCCTGAAAGTGTTTATAAAGTTAACCATCGAAATTTTCAGTGTAGATGTTTTGACCTGAAACGCCAGTGCTGAATCGCTGTACATTCACAATGATTTAACTAGGTTGTTTAAAGTCTGTGTGAGAGTCTTGACATATATAAATATATATACAGGATATATGTGGAACTGAGTGCACCCTAGCTTTCATTGATAGTCGCCATTATACATGCAGGCCAAGGCCTACGTGTATATGTTTTCATTTAACAAAGATGCATGGCGCACATTAACAAACTTTGCTGTAATGAATTAACTTGTTGTAAACGTTTCCATACATCATGTCGTCCAGCGCTGGGCTTCCCAACAACGCGAATTTTCTTAAAACGTTGCTTGGCTGAACATAAACATAAGGTCAATTATAGAAGAGGATTTTCATGCGGTGTAAGGGACACAACTCTGCAGAGATTGCCTTACAGCTAGCCGGCTGTGCATGCACGAACGCCTCGGAAGAAAGCATGCACGCGTGAACATACATAGTGTTCTTTCGAACGTGACACAGCGACGTTAGGCAAGTAAACGGCGTATTTTTAACGTTTTCAGGTCTGCTGGTGTTCTTGTATGGTGCCGTACTCCAAGTGAACCAGTTTATTTAGATGGACTCACGGTGTTGTTTTAAAAGTCTGACATTCACATCGCATTGACTAGCATGCACTGACGTAGCGTATTCAGAACTAAGGAACTGACTTTAATGATAACAGCTGTCCTGTGAACGATATATCGGTAACGGTATATTTGTGATGTAAGGGGAAAGTCCGGCGTGTCGTGTGTCGTAGCATGACATCTTATAACATGTGAAGGCCAGATTAATTTGCACCAGAAGAAAAAGGGGGCGTGGCATAACGGTCACGTGGTTGTCACGTCAACCAGATGCGATCAGCATAATTTAGTTCACAAGCAGCCACATGTATCTGGCGAATGTAGGTCTTCAGGTATGAAAACCCTAAAAAAAAAAAAAATAGCGTTACTATTTATGTAGTAATTTCACAAAGAACACCCGCCTAAAACTGTATTCCCTAATGTTTGTTGCCTTAAATGACACATACTGTTAAATAACTAGATGCCTGGTCTATAACATGTCCACATATCACCTGAGGTTGACTACCATTTTCTCAAAATAAATCAGCTGGAATGCAGGTACTAGCGTCCTACAAAGCCATAGAAACAAGGTGTAGGAGGCACTTGCTCATTGGATAATATTTTTTTCTGTTTAATTGTAGCCACAAGTAATGGGCTTTTTTTCAAGCATTATTTGTCGTAGTTTATACCGGCAAAATTACCCGACAGTGCTTCAACATACTTCAGAGCTGCAGCCAATCCCTACCTGTCCCCACCGTTTTCTGTGCGCCTGAATTCAGCGCCTGAATATTGCGTACAAAGTGCTTTTAGTGTCTTAACACTTTCAGCAGGATTTAGTTGAAAAAGTTTCACCGGAGGCATCAGAGTTGAGGGTTATCGAAGCTGACAAATGTAAACGACAGTATAAGCCTACTTTTCCTTAGTCCGAGGTTGCTCCAACGTTGGAATTTGCATTATAATATAAATGATGCAGATGCTCATTTAGCGACCGCGGCATTCATAACGCAACGCCTGAGCAGCCTCCGACTGACTTTTATTTAGCCCGCTGTAAAGGCTTTATTCTCAATTTTTCATATTTTTACCTTACTTCTAAGAATTCTAGAGTATTTTTTAAGGGAAAGACCACACAAAAATGAGGTTAAATTGAATGAAAAGAGCATTAAAATCTGTACATGTACCTTAGTACCTTCACTGACTTTTTTAGATTTTTTTTTCCCATCAGATTAAATGCAGTCAAATATTATGATTGTATGGTGGGTTTTTTGGACCATACTGAGAATGTGGTTCACCAGTGGCGCCACACATAGTTTTCAACCCTAAATCAGAAATTTAATGTAATGTTGGCTTTTTCATACACAGTACAAACAGTACAGGAGCACTTTTCACAAGAACTTTATTCAGAGAGGAGCATAAATGAGTACAGAAAGGTTGGTGACATTGCTGGTGAACCACATTATCAATGTGGTCCATAAAACCCACCATACAATGATAAAGTTTTACTGCATTTAATTTGGTGAAAAAAATCTAAAAAAAAATTCAGTAAAGGTAGTTTTGCGTACAGTTTTTAATGCCCTTTTTTTTCACCTCGACATCATTTTTGTGTTTTCTTTCCCTCAAAATTTTACCTGATAATAGTAAAAAAATCCCACCATAAAGCCCCATGAAAACTTCTAGAGGTTGGATGCCCACCAACGTACATATTGTTGGCCTATTGGATGGCCTACATGTTGTTATTTTAATTTTAATTTAGGCTAAATTGTGGACCTGTGTTATTGTTGTAAAATAAATACAGGACATGAAACTTTGTCAGAAAGTACATATTAATACCCAGTTACAAGTATCAATTTAAAACCATTGGCATTAATTTAATGATAAAAAATCACAAAAATGTATAATAAAATGAGCCGTCGTATGTAATTAAGATGTATATGTATGCTGCATGTGAGCCTGTTAGCATCATGATTAAGTTCATGATTTTCTTCCTACAGGTACACATAACTTGTTGTTTACAATGGCTGCTGGCGGTGAAATGGGATTTAAATTATGTGACATTCCAACGCCGAGTTTTGTGGTAGACATTGACAAACTGAAGAGCAATGCAGAGCGGATGATCCGACGCTGTGAGGAGTTTGGAGTGAAGCTGAGGCCCCACATGAAAACTCACAAGACTTTGTAAGCCATTGTTTCTGTACAGTTGTTTGTAGCATCTGAAAAGAGTTGGACTACGTTTGAAAAAACTGTTTGTTGGGCGTAACCCGACCCCATGAGCAAAAAAATGGTCGGTTGGTGGGGAAGTACTTTATTTTTTTTTTTTCATTCTGGCTCATGAAAAATATTTCAAAAAAACCATTATCAAAATACCACTAAAAACTTTTGAGTAGGGCCCATTTTGGGAGGGTCAGTCGGGGTATGCCCAACGAACATGTTTTTAAGGATAGCCTTTTATGTAAATGGAAGAGATGACATCATGGCTGTCTTGTTGAGGAGCTGGCTTTTCAATAGCTAGGCCACCCGATACCTGGGTTGAGTCCCAAAGCACATAATTTTTGCAGATTCCTCCTTTGTCATGTTTGCTCTTGAGAAGGTGTTTGATTATCACACCCTTTGCAGAAGACCAGGGAACCGCTCTCACAAACAGGGTGTACGCTATGTAAATGTCATGACAACACATACAGTAGAGATACATGTACGTTGCCATGGTAGTTACGTTTGCCCCTGGCATCCAGGGGTGCTCCACCCATAAACCTGAACACCGTCATATGCATGTGAGTGATATATTTTTGATTATGGCATTAAAGATCAATCAATGAATCATTCTGTCACTGTTTCAAAGAGAGGCAGCAGTTTTAATGACCAAAGGAACCAAGCGGTGCATTGTCGTTTCCACACTCCAAGAGGCAGAGTTCTATGCTGAAGATGGCTTTGACGATATTCTGTACGGATGTCTGATTACAGAAAGCAAAATCGAGAGGTAACGTTTGGGTCGGAGATCGAATAATACATAACTAAGTGACAAGATACAGAAGAATATGGTGTCAGTAACCCTCATACTGGGCAAGGCATCAAATTTATCCTGTAAAAGACCAGTCGATTCATCCATGAATTCAGTGCAGTGTCAGCCAATCACCTCAGAGACATCATTGTTTTCATCACCGAAGAAAGTGAAATAATCTAGTCAACAGACACATACAACATTGACTTTTTCTGTCCAATGATAAATGGACAAATGACTGTAAATGACCTAAAATTTTGTCCTGAATAGTATCTTTAGACGCAAATAAATGTGATAAAATATTCTTCTGCTGATGAAACTCACATTTTTCCATTGGAATATCCTCCAAACTCTTTTAAAGAAATGTTAAAACAACTTTCTAAAATCAATAGAACTCTCAGAATCTAAAAAATAAGCAACTTTATGATGGACAAAATTTGAGATTATTTAGGGTATTTTGTCTCAGGCACGATAAATACATCTTAAATGTACATCTAAGATCTGTCTTTATCCTGATGTCAGAAGTTGCCTACTATCTACAGACATGACAGTTGGAGTAGAGATCTATGATTTGTAATCACCAACATTGATTCTCAAAAAACCCGTAGCCTGTGGCATTTGTGCTGAATATATTTCGAGCTAGGTGACATGTAGTTTGCAGGTAAATGCGGAATATAATTCTGGGCCAGATCAATTGTCCATTTGTCATGCTTACTTGAGTTTCATGCAATATCTCCTCAATATTGTCTGCAGCGTAATGACTCAGGTGCCTCTCACCTATGCTATCTCTGCGAGTTCCACTCATGCATGCCATGCTGGCTTCCTCTCTGGCCATACGTGGGAAGGTCCACCAGCAACCTGTGAATGGTCTGGGTTTCTTGAGTACAGATTAAAACGCCAATGAAATAAATAAATAAATCAATATTGTCTGATTTTGATTAATGTTTGTTTCGTAGAATAAACCTCAGATCAAGTCTGAAAATCAGCCTGATCTGTCTGAGCTTTCCATATGTTAAATTTTGCGATTCTCATTGGTCGGTGTCTGTGCAGTAACTGCTCCAAATATTGTTTAAAATTCATGAAAGTATTTGTGCAAGCCTTATACTGTGTGGGACATAAGATAAAACTTGAAAGCCAGTTTGATTCAATCCATTATTTTTCATATTCTTTGTGATGAAAAATAAATTTTGTTTCTATTTTACACTCAGGTGCAGAAAGTTGGCCAACCGTCTGCAAGAATTTCATTTACTGCTGGACAGTCAGTATGCTTTGGATGCTCTGAGGAAATCTTCTCTAATTGGCGGGAAGAAATGGTCTGTTTATCTGAAGGTCAACTGTGGGTATGGAAGAGGTTTGTGTGAACAACTCAAGTAGTTATGCCAACAATTGTTCCATGAATTTTGTTCTTATATGTAGATCGGTTAGTACATTTTCCCAATATATATTGATTTGTAGTGTTTTATCCCTATATAGACTGATTAGTGGTTTTCCCTGTATAGACTGATTAGTGGTTTCCCAAATATAGAATGATTATTGTGGCTTTCCAGATATAGAATGATTATTGGGTTTTCCCCAATAGAGATTGATGAGTGGGTTCACTGATTACGGGATGATTATTGGGTTTTCCCCAATATAGATTGATTAGTGGGTTCACTGATTACAGAATGATTATTGGGTTTTCCCCAAGATAGATTGATTAGTGGGATTACCGAATATAGATTGATTAGTGGGTTTCCCCAATATAAAATGATTTTTGGGATCCCCCCCCCCCCAGTATAGAATGATTATTAGGTTTCCCTCAGTATAGAATGATTTTTGGGCTTCTCCCATTACAGAGTGATTATTGGGTTTTCCGCTGTATAGATTGATGAGGGGGTTTCCCCAATATAAGACAACAACAGTTGTCTTTGCGTGACATATTGTTCATGATGTTTGACATTTGATGTTGGTGTTTCCTGCAGCTGGTGTGGACTGGGCCTCGGCAGATGGTGTTAGACTGGCTAAAGCGGTTGTGGGGTCTGAGAATGTGAAACTGCACGGCCTTTACACCCACTGTGGGAACTCTTATAGCGCCAGGTCTGAAGATGCTCTTCGGAAAGTGGAGGTAGAAACGACTGAGCGGCTGGTATTTCTGAGAGACAGGTATTTAATAGGCATATAGGTGTTTGTCGAGTCAAACTTCATATGTACTGATGGTTCATTGAAACTCTGACTTTATATCAAAGAGACATTCCCTAAACCTCGGAGAGTAAAAACCCAAAACCCAAACCTGAAAGATGACAAACCCGAAATCCCAAACCTGGGAGATCAGATAAAACAAGGATATTCTGGAAAACCAAAACCCAGGGGGATATGAAAAGCCCAAAAACCAAAACCTGAGACATGAAAAAAAAAAACAAAACCCAAACCTGGGAGATGAAAAACCCCAAATCCCAACCCTGGGAGAAGAAAAAAACCCAACCTAGTTGGCGGGGGGGGGGGGGGGGGAAGGGGGACCTCAAACCTGGGAGATGGAAAAACCAGACTGAGGTAAAAGAAAAACAGAATGAGAGGTGAAAGAAAAACTGAGAGGTAAAAGGAAAACAGGCTGAAAAACCAGGTTGGGAGGTAAGAAAACCTAGAGCTTGGGAGCAAATGTTATCCTGCTGGAATTGCATATACAGCTTCCTCACCAAATGTAGTGTTGTGTGACACGCGTTTGCTTCAAAAATCACACTGAAACACTGTGGATTGATTTTTGTGACAGGTTGAAAGGAGAAGGTATTGAGAATCTCGAAGTGGGGACTGGCTCAACTCCCTCATGTAGTCGACCTGTGGAAGAGTTGCGAGTCCTGACGGAACTACATCCTGGCAACTACATCTTCTACGGTGAGGACACGCTATGATATGGTGTGAGGTAGTATTCTCACAGCAGTAGGGGTAGAATGCATGCAGCTTGTCTATTACCAGCTGTTTAGTCTTTGTGGTAGAAGTCCAGGCTGCAGTTCCGGAGGTTGTTGGTTCAAATCTCAACAGTGTTGCTCCGTCACAGATCTGCTTTTTTCTTTGCCTACAGAAAATGTTTACTGAAACTGAGAAAACTTCTTTGTTTTTTTTTTCTTATACATCTTCTCTACACAAGGAAAACAAATATTTAGCTGCATTTTTATTTATTTCATTGTTGTTTAATGCCAAGCTCAAATTTTTTCTCTTATTTGATGGGAGTCACTGATGTGGGTGGAGGAAATCCAATAACCTGGCATCAACCACTGACCTTGAACAAGTTGCTCATGAACTTCTCAAGCATTGGTTGAAGCCAAGTGGGCGCTGCCGAAGTGGGCGCTGCCGAAGTGGGCGCTGCAGAAATCAACAAATTCATAGGAAATTCATGAAGGTCCAAGTCCAAGAGTAGACATTGATTTCATTTTTTGACTACATAATACATGATGGGTGTTCCACCCATGTCTGTCAATACATCAGTCGTATAAGTTTGATTGGATTAACAGCAAATGAGGCGGAGTCTAGATCTGCTTGTGATGATTGAATGGTCAGTGTTGATAGTTTCGAGGTGCTTTGCAAGGAGCCTGAGATGGTAAATAACACTGGGCTAAATGGGTGAAATGTGGATTTTTGCAGATTTCTAAAGTTTGATGAACTGCAGGTCACTGAAACTGTCATGTTTAAAGGGTGGACAAATTGCGAATAATTTTCCACAAAAAGTTCTTGTCTAAAAGCTTTATTTTTCATTTTTATTCCAAAGTCTTATACAAGACCTATCTCACCTGGGTAAAATTTGCTTTGTTTTCACCTTTGGTAGCCTAGTCACACGACCAAAGACTTCTGCTGTTGATTGGCTCAGAGCTGCTATGACATTACTTCAAAACGACGATCAGAGCACTGCTGCCACATATTTGACTGGTGTTCTATGCTGCACTCAATAATATTTCACTTGTATGACGGTGGCCAGGACCCTGTTTCATGAAGCTCACTCAGCTAAGTATTTGGGTAACTTCCATGACACTTTCATGAAGTGCACTTAGCTAACGGCTACTTAGCACTAAGTATGCTGCATGAAACCGTGCCCAGTATTATAGTGGGAGGAAACCGGGCAGATCCCGAAGGAAACCCACGACAATGTGTAGTTTTGCTGCTTATGCATGTACAGATGTAACTTTAACAACATTGTATGTATACATGTATCTGTACAAATAAATCAGGGCCTGGTTTCATGAAGCATACTTAGTGCTAAGTAGAACTCAGCTAAGTGCTCTTCCTATCTCTACATCATGCGTTGTCATGGCAGTGAAGGGAATACTTAGTTAAGTGTGCTTCATGAAACTGGGGCCGGATGTTTTCAGTATGGGATAAAAATATGACCTGAGTTCATGAACTTAAAAAACAGGACGTGAAATTTGATTGCTTTATAGACTGGATGCAGAGTTGCTTAGGTTCTTGCTCATTGGATGATGTTGCTTGTCGCGTAGCAACAAGGGTCATAGGTCATTACCCTCAGAGAAAACAGCTGTTGATTGACGCGGGGTTTACGGCGCTCAGCCATGATGGATTGAAAGATGACTTACCAATGAGAACAGGGTTTACCTTCATCCAGGGTCATCCAGAGTTGAAGTGAGCACATTTTACAGTTGACAAGTTTGTCTAGTATTAATTTCGACCTTCTGCTTTTAGCTGACTGCGGTGAAATGAAAGAGACTTCTCCCAATCTTCATTGTAAACTTGGCAAAATAACTGCAATTCTTTCGTTGATGTCTTGTGTTATTTTTTTAGTATTTACACCCAGAGATTTGCTAAAATTAAATATTAACACAAAGGTACACTTTGGTGGAAATTAAAGTGATTTTTCACGATTAGTTTTGGAGATGCAGAACTAATCAATGCAGAAATAAATATTTACACCAAGCCTCATTTATCAAGCAGTCAGTCCGTCACACTGTTCAATCGTTGCACATCGTGCCAATCAGTTAATCATTGATCACTGTTCGTTGGGTTGCAGAATCACTGGCATGACACAGGAAGTCGGGTACGTGCGAGCCGTGGAAGGAGATCTGGACTTTGACAGATACCCTTTGGGCTCTCTGCTCTACGTCTACCCATTTCATGTGAGTGTGCAAATCACTCTCTGTTGGAGTGATTCATTTGGAACCATCTTTAGCAAACCTCACATTTTGACAGAATATTGCCGTACGGTTATTATACCAGAAATGGTGTCTCAAAAGAGGCGATGCTCAGTCATCAAAAGATATCTTTTTTTTTTTAAATACATGTGTAATGCCATACTGTATTTTCACGTATATGATTGCAGCCTGTATATTATGGGCGTAAGAAACCAGAATGACTAGAATAAACCACCCACCTTTGGGAAGTGTACTGATGTACTTTCCCATGTATAATACAGCTACATGTCCATGTATGTGATATTGATGGCCGCCAAGTGGTCTCCAGACAGCTTTATGTAAAACCACACGAGAACAGGGTCGACTGCTTATTGTTATTTATTTATTCACTGTAATTTCTGCATATTTCGGAACTCGAGATAATGGAGAAACCCTAAACTAAGCTGGGAAGATCACGCAAGTCCGCCACGAAGCACTCACAGCAGGTGATATTGGCCAGCCAAGAAGACTATACACTTTTCGGGCAGTTTATAGTCTATGTATAAGGCAACTCACCATGTGTATTTGTTTGATTGCTGTTTTACGCTGCACTCAAGAACACCAGTTACATTACAGCGACCAGCACTACAGTGGGAGGAAACCCATGAGCATACGCAGGTTGGTGGCATACCTTCCCAAATATTATAGAGATGAAGCCAGCTGGAACATCATGTCGAAGACACCAGACATGATACCCCACCCAGTCATATTATACTGACACCGGGCTGAGCAGTCCTGTTCCCTTGCTTTAACCTCTCAGGGCTGAGTGGCAGGTGAGGCAGGAACCTGACCTGAGATTGATCGAAGTATGATCTCCCAACCTCAAGGCGGACACTCTAACCACCAAACCACTGAGGCGGTTACTCAGTTGGGGTAGTAATCTGGCGTAATAAACAATCAGTACATGAACAGCAGATCTGAGGTGATTAGAGATTCTAGGTTATAATAAATGTTGTCTGGTGTTTGGTGAAAAACAGACGTCAAATAGAAAAAAAATCATGAAATCCATTCTCGTCTTCTCTCCCTCCCCACCTTGTTTCAGTCATGTGCCACGGCTGCCCTCCACCCTGTGTACTACATCCATTCTGGTGACATTGTACAAGACGTGTGGACACCAACTCGTGGGTGGTAACAATCCTTAGTATGACAATCAGGACTATGAAGGGCCCCATGTCGCTGATCCTGTGAGTGGTAACAATCCTGAGTATAACGGGCCACGTGTCACTGATCCTGTGAGTGGTAACAATCCTGAGTATAACGGGCCACGTGTCACTGATCCTGTGAGTGGTAACAATCCTGAGTATAACCATCCTGAGTATGATGGGCCACGTGTCACTGATCCTACAGGTGGTAACAATCCTGAGTATGCCGGGCCACGTGTCACTGATCCTACAGGTGGTATCAATCCTGAGTATGACATTCCTGAGTTTGACGGGCCACGTGTCGTACTAAGTGAGCAGGACAAGGCCCTAGGATCTCAGGGTTTTCTCCCCTGCACTGACAATAATTTATCAACCAATCAGAATACATTTCAAACCACAAATGCCATGAGAAAGATTTTTAAAATTAATATATGTTTTTGAACTGAAGTGTTGTAATAGTGATGCTACATGTGTGTGGAGGGACATTTTTTGATTTCATCCCCATCATTGGAAAGACTGGGACAAGATTTAATCATTACAACAGGCATATATTTTATACGGAACTATTGCGATACTGGTTGTTCAATGAGTTACTATTTAAGCCACCTTCAGGAGTTTAACATACTAAGATCACATACGATCATACAAAGGCACTGTCAGATTGGCAGCAGCAGAGGTTTATTCTCTGATTTAAGCCACCTTCAGGAATTTAACGTGCTAAAGTCACATACGATCGTACAAAGGCACTGTCAGATTGGCAGCAGCAGAGGTTTATTCTCTGATTTATTCCACCTTCAGGAATTTAACGTGCTAAAGTCACATACAATCATACAAAGGCACTGTCAGATTGGCAGCAGCAGAGGTTTATTCTCTGATTTATTCCACCTTCAGGAATTTAACGTGCTAAAGTCACATACAATCATACAAAGGCACTGTCAGATTGGCAGCAGCAGAGGTTTATTCTCTGATTTATTCCACCTTCAGGAATTTAACGTGCTAAAGTCACATACGATCATACAAAGGCACTGTCAGATTGGCAGCAGCAGAGGTTTATTCTCTGATTTATTCCACCTTCAGGAATTTAACGTGCTAAAGTCACATACAATCATACAAAGGCACTGTCAGATTGGCAGCAGCAGAGGTTTATTCTCTGATTTATTCCACCTTCAGGAATTTAACGTGCTAAAGTCACATACGATCATACAAAGGCACTGTCAGATTGGCAGCAGCAGAGGTTTATTCTCTGATTTAAGCCACCTTCAGGAGTTTAAGGTACTAAAGTCACATACGATCATACAAAGGCACTGTCAGATTGGCAGCAGCAGAGGTTTATTCTCTGATTTAAGCCACCTTCAGGAGTTTAAGGTACTAAAGTCACATACGATCATACAAAGGCACTGTCAGATTGGCAGCAGCAGAGATTTATTCTCTGATTTAAGCCACCTTCAGGAGTTTAAGGTACTAAAGTCACATACGATCATACAAAGGCACTGTCAGATTGGCAGCAGCAGAGGTTTATTCTCTGATTTAAGCCACCTTCAGGAATTTAACGTGCTAAAGTCACATACGATCATACAAAGGCACTGTCAGATTGGCAGCAGCAGAGGTTTATTCTCTGATTTAAGCCACCTTCAGGAATTTAACGTGCTAAAGTCACATACAATCATACAAAGGCACTGTCAGATTGGCAGCAGCATAGGTTTATTCTCTGATTTATTCCACCTTCTGTATCAGTAAATGCCAGTTTTGACTTCGCTCTAAAGCTCTTGAATTTGATGAGTTCTTTTAAATCATGGATTCAGCTTCGCACAAGCCCTCTACAGAGCACAAGAGAGTTTCCAGTAGTTTTGGCTCACAACAGAAATCAGGTGCTAATCCAGGTGCGTTGCATTGGCGAATATTACTGATTGATACGCTGCCCCATATCATATTGATACATTTACCTCGCAGATGTTTGTTTCATGCATACAATGATTGGGGATCGCCCTTCTCATCTGTACTCCCCTTGTACAAAATGCACAGACGCCGTCTCCCTTTTATGGACGTACATACTTTATGGATGGCCAGCCGCCGTTGTCGTATAAGTGAAATATTCTTAAGTACCACATAAAACACCAACAAAATAAGTAAATTTCCATGGAGGGCCTAAAGACCATGAATAACAGTTCCTTGAACTGAAGCATTTAGTTTACAAATGTACCCGCTGATGATATCATTTATAACACGCACGGTGAACTCGACTGATTTATTGTCGCTCACTAGATTCACCACACCTTGGCAGTTTTTCAACCACTCGTCACCTTGTCCACACACCAATCTGTCCACACACCAATCTGTCCACACATCAATCTGCCGACACATAAATTTGTCCACACATCAATCTGCCCACACACCAATCTGCCCACACACCAATCTGTCCACACATCAATCTGCCGACACATAAATTTGTCCACACATCAATCTGCCCACACACCAATCTGCCCACGCACCAATCTGTCCACACACCAATCTGCCCACACACCAATCTGTCCACACATCAATCTGCCCACACACCAATCTGTCCACACACCAATCTGCCCACACACCAATCTGTCCACACATCAATCTGTCCACACATCAATCTGCCCACACACCAATCTGCCCACACACCAATCTGTCCACACACCAATCTGTCCACACATCAATCTGCCCACACACCAATCTGCCCACACACCAATCTGTCCACACACCAATCTGCCCACACATCAATCTGTGGACACACCAATTTATACTCACACATTCAGCAGCACTATACCACATAAACCATAGACAAGCCAGTAAGTAAGTACATGTGCACTACAACTACATACACATTAACATAAAAACATAGGCATTCAAGGACAAGTTTTTTATTTTAGATAAAAAGCATTTTAAAAACTTGCAAATAAGGACATAAAAATTGAGATTCCTAATGTAAAGTAACTCCATGTGAACGGCAGAATTCGACAAAAGCTGATGTTCAATTTCAACCTACTGCTGATGTTCAACGTACTGCATAGATTTTTTCATTATTATAATTGAACCCTTGTCCATTTCATAGAAAATACATATACATATATGACAGATAAATTTAATGACTGAGACAAAAAGGCACACAGTCCTATCTAAAATTACTGTTTCCAATTTTCCTTAACAGACTTTACATCCCATTTTCTTCCGAACACGACGCCTCAAAATTGCATATTTTCACATTTCAATGATTTGATTTGTTGACCGTTTGATCGATTGGGCTGTTGAGCGCCCTGCTGGAGAAAACTTCCATTGTACGAAAGTCGTCAATTCCAAATCAGGTATTAGGAGTGCACCACAGACCTTTGTCAACTCTCAAAACTGACACACTATTTCACATGCGACACGCAAGTTTCTGACTCGCAGATTTATATAACCTTAAATTCTGAAACAAAAGGGTATAGAGCACTTTTATAAGTATACCATTCAGGTTAAAACAGGTATAAGCCTGCATGTTATGGACTAATGGCAAGTAGCAGCAGTCATGAGTGTGAGCGTGCTTGTCTGTCAGTCCTCCCTGAGAAGACACCATCGAGGCATCAAAACCGTTAATAGTCTCAAACAAAAAGCTTTCATCTTTCCTGATCTGCCTCCACTACGCACAATGCCACGGTAGCTGTATGAGTGATTAGCAACGCTCCTATGGCCATTGACAAGAGCAGCTTTGTCAGAGGCTAAATGTTAAATGACGAGCCGTTCACTAATATGACCTTGAACTTCATCAGGGGGACTGACTTGTGCATCGCGTGGGAAAGTGCATGAGTTACCTGCCAAAGGTTGGTAGTTTACTATGGCCACTCAGAGTTTTCTTCACCCATGAAACCAGTCAATTATCAGAGTTGCAAGAATGAAACCTGTTGTTCAAAACGGCACACAACACCAAATAATCAAATATAAAATGTAATTAATACGTTACATATGGACACATATAATCTTCATGTATAGACATATATATCAACTTTTCTAACTACACATCCTCCACCAAAGGCAAATAAATTTCAATCATCTGGTGAACAGTACATTTACAAGTAGTGTTAATGTAAAAAAAAGGAAAACAATCCTCAAAATGTATTCATTAAATGTCCTGTTTGAGCAGAGATTTTGACATAGCCTCCCTTTGCTTATATGCTCTTCATAAGTGAAGGTAAAATGAAGTCATGAAGAGACATCAAGACTAGTTGATATGCTGAAGAGTCCTAGTAAATGAAAAAGTACAAAGGTAAATTCACCCCACCTGACTGATTGAGCAACACACTACGAGTAGGTCTACCTCTAACAGAAGAGCTCGAAGGTAAAATCTGAGTTATTGCACAGAAGATTGAGAACAGTGTCAGTAAGACTAGCAACGTAGAAGATATGAATACCTATATAATATATAAAACTGTTTGATAACGTGACTCATTTTTACTTAGTCTTACGACTGGGCCATAAGAAACATTTAATCACCATTTAGGCCAACTTTGGTGTCAAAATCTTTACCCCTGGCACCACCATTTTGACCCCCCTGACACCACGATTTCAACCACATGACGGCACCATTTCAACTCCCTGACACCTCCATTTGGACCCCTAGTGTGACTATTTCAACCCACTAGCACCACCATTTTGACCCCCTGGCGCCACCATTTCCGCCCTTTAGTGCCACCATTTCAACCCCCAGGCGCCACCATTTCAACACACCCGTGTGCCTCCATTTCGAACCCCTGGCGTCACCATTTTAACCCCCTGACGCCACCGTTTCGACATCCTGGTGCCACCATTTCGACACCCTGGCATCTTCATTTCTACCCCTCGCGGCTCCATTACGACCCCCTAGCACCACCATCTCAGCCTCCTAGCACCACCATTCCGACCCCTGGAGACCACATGATGCCTCCTTTTGCATCCCCTAGCACCACCACTTAGACCCCTTGCACCACCATTTCGACCTTCCGGTGCCATCATTTCGACCTCCACAGTTTACCCCCCCATGGTGTAACCAATTCACTCTTCTTGTCACCGTTTTATTCCACCACCACCACCACCCCCCACCTCCTCCGGTTTAAAAATACAGCTGCCAACCTTGTATCACTTTTTTTACGTCATTCAGAAAGTCAACAACATTCTATAGCACCAAAAATAATTACATCATAAGTGTGTAATTTACACCATAAGTAACACAGCAGTGTCATTTTAGCACTAAAGACACCATTTTCCCCACAAAATAGAACAAAAAAAGAAAACAAACCTCCCATCAATTCAAGAAATTATTGAGGTATAAATTTTTATCCCTGATATCATTAATCTTCCTATTAAACATCGAATGATCCGTAACCATGGTAAAAGAGGAAAAAAATGTATAACGTGGTAAGCAAAAACTGCGAATCTAAAATCCCTGAAAAATCTATCTGAACATACACATATCTCTAAATACCTTCATTTTTCTATTTTACGTTTTTTTTATTTTTATTCTTTTTTTCTGAATTAAGTACGATAAAATGTTAGGATTGTAAAGCAGACTTTATGGATCACATTGATCTTCATCTACACCTTTATTTTCAGCTTTGAGTAACAGTTCTTGAAAACTGTTCCATACTCATACAATGACTGTATGCAAATACATCGAAAAGCAAATCTGACATTCAATACATATACCTGTTTTAGGGCAACAAAGAAGCTGATGTGATGCCAACGGTGACAAAGTGACTATAGTCCGTAAAGCCCAATGTAGAATACAACCATTTGACTGCAGTTTATGTATTCAGTGAAAACGTTTCTGAAAGTTAGAAAAGGTATTTTAAGATAAAGTCTTCCATGGTCTTCCTACTGATGCTTACAGGCACTTAGTTTTTCCAGCTTCTTTCCGTGTAATTTAAGAGCAGAACATTTTTAACACCGATAGCCTCATGGGCTTTGCGTTATACATTCTTGAGGTGTTCAAAATGTCAGTATATATATCAACAAAGAACAGTACCTGGAAATGTCCACCTGGAGCTGCCATATCAGTGTTGTGTGCTTGTGTTATATCAAGACATATATCAAGAGGTGGAAGCTGTGTGTTCAATGCAAGTTACACTCACATACATCTCTGCCTTGCCGTAAGAGTACGTCTCACCTACACGCATAACCAGTTTTACCTCAGCCATCTTAGTTTTTACCTCAACTGAGGTGCACTTAGGTACTAATTTGCATAACTGGCACAACCTCAGGTACACCACAAATACACCTGAAACATACCTCAGATATACCTCAAAATCAAATACATGCTATACCTCAATGGTACAGTGAAGCACACCTCAAGTATACCTGAAGTACACCTCAAATACATCTCATTACAATATTATAAACAGAAAACAACCCAGTCATTTGCTCACTAATTTTTCCTGGAATAGAATTAGTCAAAAAAACCTAGATGGCATAAAAAAAATGTGCAGCACTAAATTTTGGACATGAAACACCTCAACAGATGTGTACTTGAGGTACTAGTTTGAACATGAGACACCTCAACAGAGGTGTACTTGAGGTAATAGTTTGAACATGAGACACCTCAACGGAGGTGTACTTGAGGTACTAGTTTGAACATGACACCTCAATGGAGGTGTACTTGAGGTACTAAATTGAACATGAGACACCTCAATGGAGGTGTACTTGAGGTACTAGTTTGAACATGAGACATCTCAACAGAGGTGTACTTGAGGTACTGGTTTGAACATGAGACACCTCAACAGAGGTGTGCTTGAGGTAATAGTTTGAACATGAGACACCTCAACAGAGGTGTGCTTGAGGTAATAGTTTAAACATGAGACACCTCAACAGAGGTGTACTTGAGGTACTAGTTTGAACATGAGACACCTCAATGGAGGTGTACTTGAGGTACCAGTTTCCACGACATGCCTCAGGTATACCAATCATCTACATCTAAAGTTGGTGTAGGCCTAGGTCTCGGCCAGAGTTCATTCGTGTCAACAGATGAAGTATCAGCAGATGCAGTATCAGCAGATGAAGTATCAACAGATGAAGTATCAGCAGATGAAGTATCAGCAGATGCAGTATCAGCAGATGAAGTATCAGCAGATGCAGCATCATCGAGCTTCTCCAGCTCTTCTCGTAGGCTGTTGACGACAGAGCGCAGACGTCCTTCCTCTTCTTCGTTGTCGCATTCTCTCAGCCAACTGGAGCACAGTTTGAGAACTGCGGTCTTTTGAATAGCAAAATGCTGATGAATCAATTCTTCAAAACCTGAAAATGCAGAATGTATTATTTACTCATTTGCTTATTTATGTATATATATATATATATTTGATTGGTGTTTAATTCCAGGAGCCTAACAGAACAAAGCCCTTGTGGACAGGGGCCCTTATGGGCAGGATACCTTATGGACTGGAACCCTCATGGACAGAAGCTTTTATGAACAGGGGCCCTTATGGGCAGGAGACCTTTTGGGCAAGACGTCTTTTGTTTATATATTTATTTATTTTTTTTGATAGGTGTTTAATTCCAGGAGCTTAATAGAACAAAGCCCTTGTGGACCAATCCCTTGTGGGCAGGAGACCTTATGGACTGGAGCCCTTATGGGTAGGATCCCTTTTAGACAGGTGCCCTGTTGAACAGGAGTCCAATTGAACAGGGGCCCTTAAGGACAGGAGCTCTTAATAACATGAGCCATGATGCACACGAAACCCTTGTGGACAAAAGCCATTATGGAGCCCTTATGGACAGATTTTAAGTATAGCAGCCTTTGTGGGTAAGAGCCCTTCTATACAGGTGCTCCTATGGATAGGAGCCCTGATTGGGATCAGATAGTGTGAATAAGATCCCTTCTAGACAGGTGATCTTACAGAAGACCTTACAGACAGCCCTTATGGACAGGGGCCTTTGTGGATAGGAGCTCCTGTGGGTAGGGCCCTTCTAGACAGGTGACCTTATGGACAGGAGCCTTTGTTTACAAGATCCATTCTAGACAGGAGACCTTATGGACAGGAGCACAAGGAACCTCACTGAAAGGAGACCTTCCAGACAGGAACACTTATAGACAGGAGACCTTGTGCACAGGAATCCTTATGGGAAGTAGCCTTTGTGGATAAGAGCCCTTCTAGGCAGGTGCTCTTATGGACAGGAGCCCAGCAGGAAACCTTATGGACAGGAGCCCTTATGGATAAGACCCCTTCTAGACAGGAGCCCAACAGGAGCCCAACAGGAGCCCTTCTCGACAGGATCCCAAAAGGACACTGAAAACATCCAATAAATCCCAAGCACCTACAGATATACATGCAATTACAAGCCATCCCTCCAGTTGTCCATAGTTTTTTTTGAATGCAAAAGCAATTACAGGTTTCAGGAAATACTGAAATCTGAATCAGAGGAATGAATAAGCCATTAGTCTGACAACGAATGCTAATTGTTTTAATGTGTTTCATGGATGGTTATGTTAATGTAGTCTTGAGATTTAGGGGTGGGGGTGGGGATGGGAGGGGGAGGGGGAGGTGTACCCTCCTCATAAATCTTCCTCAGTGTCCATTAAAGGAACAACATCTCTTTGATGCCATACCTGTGTCAAATACGGTACATCTCGACCTAAAATTTCGCCATTGACTAAATTTTGTCTACCTGTGAGGATTCTATTTATATTAGAGAGGTATTGACATCTTACATGAAAACTGCAAATTTCAGCACCAAAAGATATGAAAACATTTATTTCCTCTTAAAAATGTACTTTTTGGGGCAAAATATTAAATCATTTTAATACTCAGTATTTGCTCTAACAGCCTACGTGAAAAAAATGACTTTTATAGGCAAAACAATTCTTTAATTCTTGTAAACTCACATCTCATCGGTACGATATTGCCTCACCTTCCAAAAAATTAAACCTCAAAACATCTCTCAGAATCAGGCTAAATTTGAAGTCACTTGCAGTATTGCGACACGTTGTTGTTGTAACTGACCTGCAGGGGGAGACCGGAGTTGGCCCAGCATAGCATGACGTACGGTCCACAGCCTAATGTTACTGTTGTAGCTCTTGCTTCTTGACTGCAAAGGAAATTAAAACACCATTACATGTACGTACATGTACCGGCCAACCTATCGGTGAGCAACAGTTCTCCGTTCACAGTAAGTGTAGCTAAACCTGCTGCTAAAGTGACAGTCCGTCATATCCAAACATACATGTCGACATGTGGACATGTGTACAGGTGTAAGTGTCAACAAAGTCATCCATGTCTTAAATCAGGAATGTCATGCCACAAATGGCTGTCATGACGTCCCTTGATAATGGGGTGACATGCCACGTTGGGATCACGCATAAATAGAAAAGCTGTACGTCCCGCCATAAAGGACTCTCATGCCATAAAGGGATGACGCATAAAGAGAAAAGCTGTACGTCCCACCATAAAGGACTCTCATGCCATAAAGGGATGACACATAAACAGAAAAGCTGTACGTCCCGCCATAAAGGACTCTCATGCCATAAAGGGATGACACATAAACAGGAAAGATGTACGTCCCACCATAAAGGACTCTCATGCCATAAAGGGATGACACATAAACAGAAAGACAGTATAATAATAATAATGGCTTTACTTCAAGAGGGTAAAATACAATACCTATTCTCAGTCAACACTGGGTTGATCTACCCTCAGGCCCTCAAGACACAAACAATTTGAAACAACCACTTGCAACAAGATTTTGAAAACAATATATATAGATATACAGTGGCAAATTAAATCAACACAAAGTACATAAACAGTGAAATAATCATAGAAGCAAGTGTGAATTGTGCCATCATAACTATCCCAACCAATGGAAGAGATAGGTTAGTGAGAGATGGCCCATTACCAACACCTTCCTATCCCCTCCAGAAGTTGGAACCTCATGATACACATGTTCAAAGCCTAACACTCATGAGCTCATGTGCAGATGAGAGGGGGAAGGGAAAGGGCCATCACCCACTCGCTCATTCTGTGCTTGTGGCATTAAGTATCACTTTCAGTATATAATCCTTTGAGGATATCGATTCTTAAAACATTGAACCGAGGAAGAACATTGAATTTCTTTACTCAAAGCATTCCATAGAAGTGGTCCTGAGTACGATAAGGATTTTTTATAAAAGGCGAAAGGCGTTTTTAGTTTAACAACAGTAGTAGGTCTTAAACTCATGGTAGGGTTTAATACAATTGAGAACAGAGCAGACATATATGCTGGGAAACAGCCATTAAGGGATTGGAATACATTGATAACCTTGCAGTAATCTACAAGTTGACAAATAGTGAGCCGTTTTAACTTTTGGAAAAGAACTTGTTGGGGTCGATCTGTCCACGTTCAGTATAAGACAGGCAGCAGTTTTCTGCAGTCTGAAGACCCGATGTAGAAGGTCGATAGAGCTTCCCCCAAACACTTCAGCAATAATAAAAGTGGGGTATTACATAGCAGATATAAAACAGCAGTCCAATGTTTTCTGGGAAATGTGTCCTGTTTATCCTTAAGATAGAAAGCTATTTTGAAACTGCAGTGCATACATGTTTAACGTGAAAATTAAACCTCAGGTTTTCATCCAGGTGCAAACCAAACAGCTTTTGGCTATACACTCTATCAATTGGTACTCTATCAATGCTTATTGATGGTGTACAGTCAATTGTACTATTTTTTATATTTCTGGCAGAACCTATCAACATGAAGTTTTATGTGGATGAATAATCATCTTATTCTGAAAACACCAATTTTCAGCACTTTTGATGTCAGGTTGAAGTTTTTATTCAAGCTCTAACACAGTTTTGGATAAAACAGACAAGGTTACATCTGTTACATCTGCATAGTTGTCAATGTTACACTCATTTATACAACGTACCATGTCATTTAAAAACAGAATGAACAGTAAAAGGACCAGTACAGAACCCTGGGGTACCCCACTCTGAACAATCAGAGGTGCTGAACAGACGTTAATAACTGACACTCTTTGCATCCTTGATGTAAGGTAAGAGGAATACAATGTGAGGGCTGTGTTACTAAATTGGTATCCTCTCAACTTATTTAATAACAAATTGTGGTTCACCAAGTCAAAGGCTTTTTCAAGGTCTATCATGATAGCACCTACAACTTCTTCATTATCCACTGCACTTGCCCACTGTTCAGTTATCATCACAGCACCTATAGCTTCTTCATTATCCATGGCACTTGCCCACTGTTCAGTTATCATGATAACACCTACAACTTCTTCATTATCCATAGCACTTGCCCACTGTTCAGTTATCATGATAACACCCACAACTTCTTCATTATCCATAGCACTTAACCCCTGTTCAGTTATCATGATAGCACCTACAACTTCTTCATTATCCATAGCACTTGCCCACTGTTCAGTTATCATGACAGCACCTACAACTTCTTCATTATCCACAGCACTTGCCCACTGTACAGTTATCATGATAGCACCTACAACTTCTTCATTATCCACAGCACTGGCCAACTGTTCAGTTATCATGATAGCACCTACAACTTCTTCATTATCCACAGCACTTGCCCACTGCTCAGTTATCATGATAACACCTACAGCTTCTTCATTATCCATAGCACTTGCCCAATGTTCAGTTATCATGATAGCACCTACAGCTTCTTCATTATCCATAGCACTTGCCCACTTCTTCATCATCCATAGTACTTGCCCACTTCTTCATTATCCATAGCATTTGCCCACTTCTTCATTATCCACAGCACTTGCCCACTGTTCAGTTATCATGATAGCACCTACAACTTCTTCATTATCCACAGCACTTGCCCACTGTTCAGTTATCATGATAGCACCTACAACTTCTTCATTATCCACAGCACTTGCCCACTGTTCAGTTATCATGATAGCACCTACAGCTTCTTCATTATCCATAGCACTTAACCACTGTTCAGTTATCATGATAGCACCTACAGCTTCTTCATTATCCATAGCACTTAACCACTGTTCAGTTATCATGATAGCACCTACAGCTTCTTCATTATCCACAGCACTTGCCCACTATTCAGTTATCACGATAACACCTGGAACTTCTTCATTATCCACAGCACTTGCCCACTGTTCAGTTATCATGATAACACCTACAACTTCTTCATTATCCATAGCACTTGCCCACTGTTCAGTTATCATGATAGCACCTACAGCTTCTCCATTATCCACAGCATTTGCTCAATGTTCAGTTATCATGATAGCACCTACAGCTTCTTCATTATCCATAGCACTTGCCCACTTCTTCATCATCCATAACACTTGCCCACTTCTTCATCATCCATAGCACTTGTCCACTTCTTCATTATCCATAGCATTTGCCCACTTCTTCATTATCCACAGCACTTGCCCACTGTTCAGTTATCATGATAGCACCTACAACTTCTTCATTATCCATAGCACTTAACCACTGTTCAGTTATTATGATAACACCTACAACTTCTTCATTATCCATAGCACTTGCCCACTGTTCAGTTATCTTGATAGCACCTACAACTTCTTCATTATCCATAGCACCTTCCCACTTCTTCATCATCCATAGCACTTGCCCACTTCTTCATCATCCATAGCACTTGCCCACTGTTCAGTTATTTTTGTAAGTGCTGTCAGACAAGGGTGTTAGGCTCTGAAACCAGATTGACTGTTGTGGAGAAGATCGTGAGACATGACGAAAGTGTAAAGCCAGTTGTGTTCGTGACGTTCTGATAGCTTGGAGACAGTTGGCAGGATTGAAATTTGTCTGTAGTTTTCAGCTTTACTTGTGGATTTGGCTTGTTTCCACAAATCCCGGAAAAACACCACTGGCAATGCTTAAATTCAGCATACAAGTCAGAGAATGGGATATAGCATCTGTTCCGAACTACAAAAATTTTGCAGTTGATACCATCCAAACCTGCAGTGTTCTTTGTGCCCACTGACTAAACACTCTGACACAAAATGTTCGGTAATAGGAGGTATAGAAAATCTACTGCCTGGAGGGATTTTGTTACTGACATACGCTTGCAGTTTTGCAAGGGATTCAGTTGGGTCATGGGGGGGGGGGGTTCGCTTTCGGGATTATTTAGTGTTTTTAAGATTTTCCAAGGGTTATTTTCTTTATCATTTTCGATTAGTGATGTGAAGTAGTCTTTTTTTGGCTTTATGACTCTTGGCGTTACTGGAATTCTCAACCTTTTTATACAAAGCATCTGTTTTACTTTTGACAGTTTTTCTCTTTCCGCCATAACATAAATAATATCTTCAGTCAGCCATTCAGGTTGTTTGATGTGGTTCACACATTTTTCTCTAAGTGGAGCATGTGTGTCTAGTATTTTGAGAAAAGACGATATCCAGTGGTCAAGGACCTCATTGAGATTTGTATGGGACTCTACGCTTGACCAGCTTTCCACCAATAAGCCAGCACAAAAACTATCAACATATCGAACTATTCTTGTTGGTTCTTTTATCAATTGGGTGTGTGTGTGGTTATCACAGCATTCAGCCCACCTGTTTGGGGCTCGAGACAGCATATCGATATTGAAGTCTCCGAGAATTATCATTTCCTTGTTCTTGAGGTAAGCTTTGTCGATCATTTCCTAGTAAAGCTCTACCCACAGAGCAGGAGCATTTGGAGGCCTCTACACAAAGCCAACAATAAAAGGCTTAGCTGTGTTCGGTTGCATGTCTAACCATATAGTCTCAATGCCATCTTGTTCCAGGTCTAACCTTCTCACACATGGTATTGTTTCAGAAATGTAAGCCATCACACCATCACCTCTGTGTTTAGGGTGATCTTTTCTTTCGGCTTTAAAACCAGGAACCAAGATCAGTGTCGCCATAAAGGGTTGTCATGCCATAAAGGGGTGACTCGTAAACAGAAAGGCAGTATGTCTCGCCATACAGGGTTGTCATGCCATAAAGGGACGACTCATAAATAGAAAGGCGGTATGTCTCGCCATACAGGGTTGTCATGCCATAAAGGGAGGACTCGTAAATAGAAAGGCGGTATGTCTCGCCATACAGGGTTGTCATGCCATAAAGGGAGGACTCGTAAATAGAAAGGCGGTATGTCTCGCCATACAGGGTTGTCATGCCATAAAGGGAGGACTCCTAAATAGAAAGGCGGTATGTCTCGCCATACAGGGTTGTCATGCCATAAAGGGAGGACTCCTAAATAGAAAGGCGGTATGGCTCGCCATAAAGGGTTGTCATGCCATAAAGGGAGGACTCGTAAATAGAAAGGCGGTATGTCTCGCCATAAAGGGTTGTCATGCCATAAAGGGAGGACTCCTAAATAGAAAGGCGGTATGTCTCCCCATACAGGGTTGTCATGCCATAAAGGGAGGACTCCTAAATAGAAAGGCGGTATGTCTCGCCATAAAGGGTTGTCATGCCATAAAGGGAGGACTCGTAAACAGAAAGGCAGTATGTCTCGCCATAAAGGGTTGTCATGCCATAAAGGGAGGACTCCTAAATAGAAAGGTGGTATGTCTCGCCATAAAGGGTTGTCATGCCATAAGGGGATGACTCGTAAATAGAAAGGCGGTATGACCCACCATACAGGGTTGTCATGCCATAGAAGGATGACTCGTAAATAGAAAGGCGGTATGTCCCACCATAAAGGGTTGTCATGCCATAAAGGGTTGACTCGTAAATAGAAATGCGGTATGTCTCGCCATAAAGGGAAGTTTTTCTTGTGATGTTGGGTTTATTTCCTAGCAGAAAAAAACTTAAATGCTTAAAGTTATCATTTTGAAGCCTTTTTTATGGACTACAATTTAGACGATGTTGACAGTAATCATGATTTTACGCTCCACCAGTTGAGGTAGGAGGAGCCCCGATATCACAGTGATAAAACCACCAGCGAGATCATTGTAAGGTTGAACTGTATTTTTGATCACAACGTACAAACCAAACGCAGGCCAACAACACAACAGGAAGAGAGGGAGAGGGAGAGCACGCCCATGCAGGCAGGGGGGTTAACTCTGCACAAACACTGACGTAATGTAAACTACATAATTAATACTTTGACTTACCTCCCCTTCCTTGGTCCCACTGAACCCCTCATACCCAGGCTCATTGAACATGGGGTGTGGAATCAAGATCAGTGACTGGATGGAAACCAACACCTAAAAGCATAGGCAGCCAAATCTGGTAAACTTAGGTTTTACGTCATAGCTACATGAGAAGACTGGGAACGTATTGGAAACTTTGTGGTAAAAGAGTATGGTTTGCAGAGTTAAAAACGACCATTAATGTGTGTTAAATTTTTTTTAGTTCCGAGGCAACAAATGCAAGGTAGGTCATAGCAAACCCTCAATCAAGAATAATAAATACCTCCATGTAAAAGAAGACATTACAGTGAAAATAATTTTTATCAATCAAATTGCTGGATTATGTAAAGGCCTACTAGGGGATATGACATGAATCGGAGCCATGAATCGGGGAATTGACACTGGGCCAACCAATTCTGTTTCCTTGCTCTAACCTCACAATGCTGAGCACCTAGCCAGGCAACAACAAGTACAATTTTGAAAGACTTTAGCATGACTCACCCCAGGGCCGATCTCAGATCTCCCAACCTTGAGACGGGCAGAGACACATTCTTAATCACTAGGCCACTGAGGTGGTCTGTAATTAGGTAAACTTTTACCAAGCTATCTGCCTTTTTGACGCATTGGAAAGTTCTATATGTAGATCCCTACACATGCTACTTTGGAAGGTGGTGGGGGTAAGGAGGCAGTATTTATTTGTCTGTTGGCAACTTCATGGAAACTGTAACACACAGATTAGAAAGAACTTTTGCGTAGAGGTTGGTGTTGGATTAAGAGCGAATCTATTAAATTTGACCGCCAGAATTTTTACAAATTGTTCTTCACCTTATGGAGATAGGGCAGCAAAGCAGATATACCTGACCCTAGCTTCTCTCGTGTGGCGAATCCCACAGCCTACTGTACAGCAAGAGCTCACCTGATAGAGCGAGGACTTTGTGGCGCTCCATTTCTCGCTGGCGTCTCCAGCATGCCATGTTCCCAGCAAGCTCAGGCACACCTTCCCATCGGAGTAAAGATTAGGGTTGAACCTGATTTGTCAAAAATCAGTATATATAAAATGAATGGTAAACAACAACTCTCTGAACTCTAACTACTGTCTTTATATGTGACTAACGATTTCTCCATCACAAGTTTTGCTGGAACATTACTGACCTCACAGGATAATGCCATAAAAAGCCAATCCTGCGTCTAACTCGCATGAATTCCCTGCTTCCTGGCTCACTACTTTCCTGGTGGGGAATCTTTGCCGCCAGCCCTTCTGAAGCACATCACCCAACAGTCTCCAGGTAACGAGTTGAAATGGACATGGAAAATAACACCACCCTTCAGGACCATGAAGGGATAGTATCTACTCCTCATTTAAAACATCATTATGCAGTTAGGACCCATATATACGATGACGTTATATCAATGACCTTGTCTCAATGACATTGTCTCAATGACCTTGTCTCAATGACATTGTCCCAATGACATTGTCTCAATGACATTGTCTCAATGACATTGTCCCAATGACATTGTCTCAATGACATTGTCTCAATGACATTGTCCCAATGACCTTGTCTCAATGACATTGTCTCAATGACACTGTCTCAATGACATTGTCCCAATGACATTGTCTCAATGACATTGTCTCAATGACCTTGTCTCAATGACATTGTCTCAATGACCTTGTCTCAATGACCTTGTCTCAAATGCCCACCATATAGAATATGTTTCGAGTATAACAGGACACAACATACAGAACAAGACAAGAACAGCATCAGGGCAATCTGCCATCATTTTATATCTGAACTCCAAACAACTGTGCACTTCCCCACCTGACTGTTCCATTGCCTGTGGTGATCAGTTTGACGAGTGGAGGGATGTTGGGATAGTTGTTCGGGAAGTAGATGTCGAAAGCAAAACATCCCAAGCTGTAGGGTGTGTCCACAGGGCCTGTTATGATGGCTCGCATCAGATCTATCCTCTCCTCATCCTGAGTGACAAAAATGATTGGTCGATTGGTTGAAGTAATGACTGATTGATTGGTTGAAATAACTGATTGATTTATTCAATTAAATGATCCACTGCTGAATTGGCTGAAATAATTGAGTGATTGGTTGACATAACTCACAGACTTATTGATTGGTTGAAATAACGACAGATTTGATTGGTTCAGATAACTGAGTGACTGATTACTTGAAGTAAATGATTGACTGCTGAATCGGTTGAAATAACTGAGTGACCAGTTGACATAACTGATACACTGGTTGGCTTAAATAACTGACTCGTTGATTCCATGAAGTAAATGACTGACTACTGAATCGGTTGAAATAACTGAATGACCAGTTGACATAACTGATAGACTGGTTGATTCAAATAACTGAGTGATTGATTCCTTGAAGTAAATGACTGATTGTTAAATCAGTTGAAATAATTGAGTGATCGGTTGATATAACTGATAGACTGATTATTTTGTTCAAACAAGTGAGTGATGGATTCCTTGAAGTAAATGACAGACTGGTGAATTGGTTGAAAAAACTGAGTGATTGGTTGACATAACTGACAAACTGATTGACTGTCTAATTGACACCACTGAATGATTGATTGGTTGAAACGAATGACTGACTGATTGGTTCAAAAAACTGACTGATGGATTCTCCAAGTAAATTAAATGATTGACTGTTAATCCAGTTGAAATAATTGAGTTATTCTGGTTGACATAACTGATAGACTGCCTGATTGGTTGAAGTAACTGACTGATTAAATGGCTGAAATAATGGGCTAAAAATAATGGACTGATCGATGGACTGACACACTGATTGAATAACTGATTGAAACATCTGACTGCAATAATTAAATGAATGGTTCATCACAGGTTGAAACAACTTCCTGACTCTGTATGAACTGGTTGGTTGAAATAAATGACTGGTTGAGTGGTTGGAACAAAAGTTCATCTGACAAGTTTAAATAACACTGACTCATCCACTGGCCACAATAACTTACTGATTGGGTTACTGAACAACTGACTAAATACAACTGATTGACCTTTGTTGGTAGGCTAATTGAAGTAAATTATTGATTGATTGATTGAAGTAACAAAATGACAGACTGTCTCATGAATGAATGGCTGAAATGACAGATTGGTTGATAGGTTGAAATAACTAACAGATTGGTTGATAGGTTGAAATAACTACGACAGGTTGAAATAAATGAAAGATTAGTTGACAGGTTGAATTAAATGACAGATTGGTTGACAGGTTAAATTAAATGACAGATTGGTTGATATGTTGAAATAAATGACAGGTTGGTGGATAGGTTGAAATAAATAACAGATTGGTTGATAGGTTGAAATAAATAACAGACTGGTTGATAGGTTGAAATAAATAACAGATTCGTTGATAGGTTGAAATAAATAACAGATTCGTTGATAGGTTGAAATAAATAACAGATTGGTTGATAGGTTAAATTAAATGACAGATTGGTTGATAGGTTGAAATAAATAACAAATTGGTTGATAGGTTGAAATAAATAAAAGATTGGTTGATATGTTGAAATAAATAACAGATTGGTTGATAGGTTGAAATAAATAACAGATTGGTTGATAGGTTAAATTAAATGACAGATTGGTTGATAGGTTGAAATAAATAACAGATTGGTTGAAAGGTTGAAATAAATAAAAGATTGGTTGATAGGTTGAAATAAATAACAGATTGGTTGATAGGTTAAAATAAATAACAGATTGGTTGATAGGTTAAATTAAATGACAGATTGGTTGATAGGTTGAAATAAATAACAGATTGGTTGATAGGTTGAAACAAATAACAGATTGGTTGATAGGTTGAAATAAATAACAGATTGGTTGATAGGTTGAAATAAATAACAGATTGGTTGATAGGTTGAAAAAAATAACAGATTGGTTGATAGGTTAAATTAAATGACAGATTGGTTGATAGGTTGTAATAAATAACAGACTGGTTGATAGGTTGAAATAAATAACAGATTGGTAGACAGGTTGAATTAAATGACAGATTGGTTGATAGGTTAAATTAAATGACAGATTGGTTGATAGTTTGAAATAAATAACAATTTGGTTGATAGGTTGAAATAAATAACAGATTGGTTCATAGGATGAAATAAATGACAGATTGGTTGATAGGTTGAAATAAATAACAGATTGGTTGATTCAGATTGGAGTAATCTCAGTTCTGGCACAGCTTGGGCAGTTTTGTTAGCAAGAAAATACCTGATGTTCAACAGGAGGTAGGCTTATTAAGAAAGTTTTTATTTCATTATCGATCTTCATTTCAAAAAACTTATGGATGATCGTGGGTTTCCCCCTGGCTCTGTGCAGTTTCCTCCCACCATAGTGTTGGACACCTTCGTATAAGTTAAATATTCTTGAGTATGGGGTAAAGCACCACTCAAATAAATAAATGACATCAAAAAATTCCAGTTCAGGCTGGCTTCCTCTCCAGACGTATGAGGGAAGGTCTGCCAGCAACCTGTGAATGGTCATGGGTTCTGTCTGGTTTCCTCTCACCATAATGCTGGTAGCTATCATACAAGTGTACTTACCTGTCGCACAAACACCGCCGCGTCCGGGTGCACGGGCAAACTGCCACGCAGCTGCTTCATCTCTTTCATCAGAGCTTTGATTTTCGCTGACCTGCAAAGACGACGTACCAGTGTCAGCATCATATCTCCATACACTTCCTGATGTCGTCTTCTTAATTTGTGTTTTGGAGATTTTAAATATATTGAACTTATAATGATTGTGCTCATCAACGGGACATACAGTGTGCCTTTTTTAGCCGATGTAACTGTAACAGAAATATACAGTTTCTCTTTCCCCCGAGTTTATAGTAGTAATAATATCTTTACTTTCAGAAGGTAACAAACTCGGTCAATATGACAGTATTGATCTTTCCTGAGACCCTCCATTCACTCACACAGTCACTCGGCAGTCACACGGGTGAAAAAAAAAAAAAAAGAAAAGAAAAAAAAATACACAAAGCATTAATTAGTTCAAAGTTATACATATGTATATATATACATAAAAAGATACAAGGCTTCACTATCTGCCACATTTTTTTAGCAAATTTTTCAAACAATTTATCTGAGGATCATCTGATGAGCTACATGTTTACTTTACATCTTTACTTTTCATAAAAAAACATGGGAGAGAAATGTAACTTTTGGCTTTCAGCAGTTCTAACATCCGTCCCAATAATTAGAGGGATTAGAATGCACTGTATTCAGAAATTGACTTAAAAGCCTCGTATAATGTATCTGATTTGTTGTAACAAAAAGCATTTTTCAGTTTACAATGGCAGTCAGTTTTATGGGTTAATTAAGGAAACAGGAGAGCAGACGGAAAGAACTCTAACCTTTGGCAAGGTAAATATGTATAAACAGGCTTTCTACATGTGATTTCCACTTGGTTTTCAGAGAGTATTGAATTTTGCAAACTTTTAACAGCCTATAGAGCCTCCTCCAATGTTTACTGTCACCACGTAGCTCTGCAAACAGTGAATGTGGGGGAAATTTACAAATTCCCTGTCCATGGCCCGGATTCAACTCTTTCCTAGTGAGTCCTTGAAGTCACTCTCTAACATGAATGGCCCGGATGTCCAATCAAGTGATCTCATGGGAGACAAGACCTTGAAAATGGCTGAATGCAACTTATGAGTGTGATATCAGTTGACAATGCTTTCATAAATCCTGATCAATGAATCAAACTTGTCTGATTGGATGAGAGCCTTTAGGAAAGGAAGGAATGATTTCTTCCAATACATTTTACATTTCCACATATTACTTCCTTGTTTTCCCAGATGTTGTAAAAGGTAACAGCATTGGGAAGAGGTATTCTCTCACAGAATATCTGTCCACAAACTGGAAATGAGCAAATTCTCTTATATTTATCTGTGTCGTATATTTCTCTTCCGATTTATCTCCAGTGATTATTTGCGGGGTTTTCGGTTTATGCACTTAGTGAGTAAGGCAAAGAGAACTCCACTGAGTCCAGCGAGGCATACTCCTGCTTCCTCCTTTTTTTATGGACAAGGACCAGTTAACTACACAAAAATGTTTGTTACCGTAACCATTTTCAGTGAAAGATGTGCATTTTGATGCATAGAAAAGGGTATTTTCATGAAAAAACCTACGAATTATGTGCATCATTCAAACAAGGTCTCATATATCGTAGCTTCTCAGGTCGAAAACTAGTCTTGCATTTGCCTTGTTTGCCATGATGACAAGGGAGGTAATTCAGTGTATAAGACTAGCTGTTGAAACATCCTGGATTTCCATTACCTTGGGTCCAGCGCTTGAGTGTTTTCTTGGAAACTGTGACTTTCCTGGGAAAAAAATAATTAGTAATTTGACGTGTGTCAGAAATTGTATTGCCTTAAATGCATAAATTACCCAAATTAGGCACTACCTTGAGTGACTTGATTCGGGACTGAACCCTGGACCAGCTTTTTATGAGCTCTGTCCATTACAAATCAATGCAGCCAGGTGTAAGTCCTTAAGATAGAGCCATGTACCATGTTTCAATTTAGTATGATAAACTGGTCTGAAATAAAGTCTGTAAAAGTATCAAAGTCCATAACAGGACAAAAACTGATGTAATTTACATGAAAAAGGACAAAATGGCCAGAAACTTAGTCTGTAATGTGGCCTGGTACAACAATGTAGAATTTGATAAATGTTATGGTAATTAAAAAAAAAACAAATACAAAGTTGTTTCATTACAGCCTTATGGACTGACTGACAAGGTGTAAAAACTTATATCCCCAACAAACCACCCACCACCAAACGACTGCCGCACAACCCACATGAGAAGGAAGGGGAGATAACTACTGTCTCACCCAGAGATCCACCGTATCAAATCTTTGATCAGACAGAGCTTCTTTGTACTTCTCACATAACGCTGACTGATCAATCCTCAACTTGTCTATCTCAGCCTGCCACTGTCTGCAAGAGTTATCTGCCTTGTCTTTCCTCAACTTTTCGTTCAGAGCTTTCATCTGCAAATTACGTTAATAAACTTGCTGTCAAGGATCACAAAGCAGTGATCAAAGCTGTTTTCTTTCCTTATATTGAGATATTTCAAGACTACCTAAGTTAGTGTATTAAAATACAGTACAGGATGATTATTCAGAAATCTTATTTTTTCACCAATTACTCCTGAAATACTACATTAACTTACATATTTATTATTATTTTAAGTATTTTTCAGGAAAATTGAAATTCTGAATTTCAGACTCCAAAGCACATGTACATTATAGCTAATGTATTGCTTATACTGATTGGTTATTGATTGATTAGTGATTGATGCCCAGCTTAAGAATTTTTAAGTTATTACTGACATACTGTGGTCAGGTTTATAGGTGGATGAAACAGGTATGTCCCGGGTAAAACCACGGACCTTTGTCATGTATCTGATAAACTCTGATAAAACTTTGATTTAAATTGCAACAAAACAGCAAGTAAACTGCTTATACGTCCTTGGTTCAAACATGGAGCTGTACAAGAAACTGAAACAGCACAACCTGTCATTATTTAAATCACAGGAAATGTGATAAATATATGCAATTCAGAATATGCAAAATTAAAACAATCAGCATTAACACATTTTTCTCCACAGCAAATTAATAAAATGAACTTTTAATTACAGTTTCAATGAGCTTCTGGAAAGAATCCAATGAGTTTTGCCCCACTAAATTCTGCCTGGTCAGCACAGACAAAGCCCTCTCTAGGACCGGAGGAGAGAAATCCGCATCTGTTGCCATGGCAACCACAAATCCTTCTTTAGATGAAGTGTCCTGTTTGGCAATTTTTAAGATGAGGTTGACGATTTTAATGAGCAATGACTGCGGGTCAAAGTTGTACCTGAAGTGAAATAAACGTATTATCACGAACTGATCTTACTAACTAATTTCAGTACGTCTGCCACCACCACAGATGATGGAAATTAAATGTTGCTGAAATAAAACGAGCATAATCATTAAATTCGAACATCTACCAATCATAATTAATGCACGTCACATTATCATAGTATCATATGATATATATATATATATATGTATATATATATATATATAATTATAAATGCACGTCACATTATCATAGTATCATATTATAATTATATATAATTAATATGAACACATAAATAGCACAGTTGAGTTAGCTAACCTAGTAAATTTTTGAGAAATCGTGCCCCCCAACTTTACAAGTCTTTGTGAGAGGGCCTACTGAAAGAAGAACACACAGCAGGATGCCCCCTACAGATCTGTGGTGGCATAGGGAGCAGGGGATAATAAATAACTAAATGTACAAGAGCCTTGGGAAATAAAATGACCTTACTTTGCCATATCCTTCACTTTAAATTCCTTAGACTTTGGTCCACACAGAGATCGGAGAAATCCAGAAATCTGAACATTAAAAATAAAACAAAACACATGGTATGAGTTTTAATGTGGGGAGTCATGTTATAGAGCTCCTGAATGTACAGACTGTTTACAGGATACTGGGGCAGTAGCTTACTTTGATTTAAAGCAATAGAAATATATCTATTGGGTCGACCAACTTTCTCTGAAATTAAAATACAAATATAACCTGGACAGCTCTTTGATTTCCTCATCTGATTGGTGTTTTACTCCGTAATCAAGAATATTTGACTTATACGGCAGCAGCCAGCGTTATGGCAGGAGGAAACTGACCGCTCTTGTGTCTTCGTTTTCTACCACATGTAACTCTTCTCCAAAAACAAAGCCACAGCCTCAAAGAAAGACACAATATGACTCAGGGAGACTTATTACAAAATTTAGCTCATTTTGTGGTGTCTGTACTTCAAAACAATGCTTTAATATCCGCCAGGGTTAGTAATCCAGTGATTACTTATGTATTCAAGAACTCTTCACTCATCTGAGGGTCACTTTTATTCCTCAACCATTTGATTGTAGTTTAACGCCAGACTCGAGGATTTCATTGTAGTTTAACGCCAGATTCAAGGATTTCATTGTAGTTTAACGCCAGATTCGAGGATTTCATTGTAGATTAATGCCATACTCAATGATTTTGTTACATAATGGTCACTTTTCTGGAAGCGGGAAACCAGTGAGCCACGAGTATTAGCAAGTTACTGAGGCCATCCTTAAAAATATGTTTGTTGGGCGTAACCCGAGAGATCTTTCAAAATCGGGCCTTATAAACGTCTCTTTCTTATATTTCTCTCCATGTAAATTTCTTTAAAATTACAATCTTCTTCAACAGCCAGAAAAAAATTCCCTATCGACGGACCATATCTTTTCTCAAAGGATTGGGCTACGCCCAACTAACAGATTTTTAAGGATGGCCTGATGAGCTTTCCGAGACTGGTGACGTGACCATGTACAAGGACATCATACTGATGAAGGACGATCTGGTCCTTAACAAACCCACTAGCACTACCAACCTCATCCTGTCACATGCACAATGAGAGCTAGTGTGTGTGAAGCTTACAAATTCTGTGCACGTCCGAGGCTGGGATTGAACCGCCTTACTTAACTCAGCCACCACCCTGAGCTCTCCCTAAGTCACACATACCAAGTACACAAGCTTGAGACTATCCAGTCCCAGTCAACTGTAATATTTCTAACAAACCAGGCTATTCTGAATATTTTCTTCCACCAGTTCAATTGCCTTCTTTGGAATGATTCAACATCATATCTCCGTGAGCCGGATTCAAAATAATATAGGCCTGATTCAAAATAACACTGGCCTGATTCAACATCATATCAGTCTGATTCAACATCATATCAGTCTGATTCAACATCATATCAACCTGATTCAACGACATTTCAACGTCATATCAGTCTGATTCAATGTCATATCAGTCTGATTCAACATCATATCAGATTGATTCAATGTCATATTAGCCTGATTCAACGTCATATCAGCCTGATTCAACATCATATCAGTCTGATTCAACATCATATCAGCCTGATTCAACATCATATCAGTCTGATTCAACATCATATCAGCCTGATTCAACATCATATCAGCCTGAATCAAGCTCATAAAAGGAATATTATCACCCGAAACCAGGAAATTTTTAAGGGTACTGTCAAAATTTTGTTTTGTGAGGAAGATCTTCACTTGTAGTGAAGTTCTTACTCCAAGGGCTGGAGACTTTGTACTTTAAGATTTCTAGCCCAACTGTTCTCCCAACTAAGCCAACATGCCAAATGGGAAGAGCTCACTTGCTCCCATTTGGAACTAGTGGCAGTGAACGTAAACACCTTTAGTCACGGGCGATTGTATCAATTTAGTAGATTGCCTATGCCTTTACAATAACTATACCCGACCCTATACATTATATAAAGCAGATCCTGGAAATGCCGACCTGCCTACCCCAACCTCGACCCAAGCTGAATGGATCGAAATGAAACTTTCTGCAGCCAATTCTGACACAGATCACCTCTAATGGATGGCATCCAACATTTTCTGTCGTTCATATACCCAGTCCAGCCTTATTTTTCACATAAACAACTAAATCCAGCCTAAAACGGAGATTAGACCACGTGACTTCTAAATCAGAGTCAATTAGTATCCCATTTCCTCATAAACTATACGGTAGGGTATAGCTATTGTATAAGCATAGGCCATCTACTAACTTGATACAATGGTCTGTGCCTCTGGCTGTGAGTTCAAGTCTAACTCAAGCCAATTTTTTTTACAGGTCTTTTGATCTATTCCTGATGATCATTACAGATGTGTTTTAACCAATAAAATTGAAGGAAATTAATAAATAATGACTGTGTATGACCTAAAGTTTGGCTCATGACTGACTATAAGGTCGTATGCTTAGCCTGATTCTGAGACTTCTCTTAATCTTAGAACTGTGTTTTGAGGTTTGTTTGGAAAGTAGAACTCCTACTGGTAAAAATTTCACGACCAAAAGTAATATTTTATGACTTTTTGATATTCACCTCAAAAAATGCACTTTTGGGGGAGGGGAGAATTTACATTGCAAATTCACTAATTAGCGGAGTGAGAATACCCAAAGACCTGAAATTTCGTCCATGAATTAAGTTGCGCATTTTTCCTGACCCTGGGAGTTCTATCGGTTGTAGGAAGGCATTTTAAGGTTTATTTGGAAGGTACGACCACATCATTTCGGAAAAATGAATGTTTCGGCACCAGTTTAAATATTTCCTGACATTTATTTGCCTGTAACAACATACTTTTTTGGGTGAAGTTTTAAGTCATTTACCATACTTAAGGTGCAAAACAAAGTGTGTGACTTCAGTGGACTTACTGCTCCGGCTGATCTAATGGCCAGAGGGGTTGTTGTGAAGCAAATTGCCACCTTCTCGGCCCTCGTCAACAGATCAAGAAAATCCAAGGTGTCATTGGCCTGCAAAATACATATTTTTGACCAGAGTTTTACACCTTTCTCAAGAATATCTCACTTATATGACAATGGCCAGATTATGGTGGAAGGAAACAAGTGGAAATCCACAGCCATCCAAAGGTTGCCGGAGCTGGAATTGACCTCGTTGCTACTGCAGAGACTCTTGGGTCATTGTTCTCCGCTAGCACGCTCACCCCTCATCCGCAGAGGCCCCCAATGTTAACTATACAAGCAATTAATCAATATAAAAATATAAACAAGATATCCAAGATAAGTGGGAATATGAGGGAAACATAACATCACGTCGCAAAGGATTGTTGACACAAAGCTGTAAATAACGCATTAAGTCATGGCTCTCAGATCGCATCCTGGTCATTTGACGCTCCTTGTAGTGACAGGAAATTACTGTTGAGGCTTCGTTCCTTTTTCAAGAGACAGACTTCAGTGCAGTTCAAAGCTTATTTCGCAGGATAACTTCGTTACAGTGTTACTGAGTGACAAGATGCCTTACTAATGGAGTTATGAAGACTCTATCTTCAATGCGATTGAGGAGATCTACAGTTTGCCAAGGCTGAACTCCACCCACCATTAACATGAAACCCTTGGCCACACGCTTCTCTTCTCTCAAGATTTTTTCCTTCTCCCGTCTCTCTGCTAAGGACAATCTATTCCATTCCACTTCTGAAATAGAAACAAAACATAAAAGCCATAATGAAATGACTGAATTATAGATTGATTCACTTGTAGTATCTTGTACATTGATTTATTCATTTGAATTGAGCTTTCAAGGGGCACACAAATGAAAAGACCATGAAAAACTGTCATGAAATTAGATTTTTTTTTCACTAAATTAAATGAAATCAAATATTTTGATTGTATGTTGAGTTTCATGGACCATACTGCCAATGTGGTTCACCAATGACATCACACAACTTTGTGCACAGCTTTACATTCAGCTCTGAATAAGGCTTTTGTGAAAAATACTCCTGTAATGTTTGCCTGTGTCTTAAAACCCTAATTATTACATTACATTTCTGCTTTGGAGTCATAAAAGGGTCGCCATGACGTCACTGGTTAAATACATCATGAATATGGTCCATAAAACCCACCATACACTCAAAACATTTGACTGCATTTAATTTGGTGAAAAAAAATCTAAAAAAAAATTCAGTGAAAGTGTTTTCAGACACAGTTTTAAATGGTCTTTTCACTCGCGACTTCATTTTTGTGTGGTCTTTCATTTTAAAGCCTTAACAGTCAAATCAGACATGAAACAGCCTGCAGTCAAACATGGTTGTGACAGCGAACATGGGTATGCTGGATTTAGTCCAATACAGTGTTCTGTATGACTTATGTATGCTGTATAGCGTGAATTCTTTAATAATAATCCCATGACACAACACACTTCATTTACCCTACATCTTGCAAAACTGCATGTCTTGTCTTGCATGGAACTGTACTCACACTGAACTGAATCCAATTGAAACAAATTTCTCAATTAAACTGCAGATGTATGTTGATTGAAATCGTTACGCATAGACCATATATGAATATTCATTGCAAATCAAAGCACACTTTGTTTTGGGGTCGCAATTCATGCACAATTCATTCCTCAGCAAATACTTTGCTTTGCTTGGTGTTTTACGTCGTACTCGAGAATATTGCACTTATATTATGGGTGAAGGAAACCGGGCAGAGCCTGGGGGAAACCCACGACCATCCGCAGCTTGCTGGCAGACCTCCCCACGTATGGCCGGAGAGGAAGCCAGCATAAGGTTGTCTTGAACTCACAGCGACCGCATTGGTGGGAGGCTTCGGGTCATTGTGCTGCGATAACGCGCTAACCGACCGAGCCACGGAGTCCCTCTCAGCAAACATCATCCAGTATCTAAATATACATCCCGATAAGCCTCATTCACACACACACAAACACTCACACACACACACACACACACCCAGACACACAAACACACACACACACACACGCAGACACACACACACACACAAACACACACAGACACACACACACACACACACAAACACACACACACACAAACACACACAGAGACACACACACACACACACACACACACACACACACAAACTCACACACACACACACACACACCCAGACACACAAACACACACACACACACACACACAAAAACACACACAAACACACAAACATACACACACACACGCACACGCACACAGACACACACAAACACACACACACAAACACAAACATACACACACACGCACATGCACACACACACAAACACACACAGAGAGAAACACACACACACACACAAACACACACAGACAGACACACACACAAACACACACAGACAGACACACACACACAAACACACACACACACACAAACACACACAAACACACACGCACACAAACACACACACACAAACACACACAGACACACACAAACACACACAGACACACACACAAACACACACACACACAAACACGCACACACACACGCACACACACACAAACACACAAACACACACACAGACACACACACAAACACACACAGACACAGACACACACAAACACACACACACACAAACACACACAGACAGACACACACACAAACACACACACACAAACACACACACACACACCCAGACACACACAAACACACACACACACACACACGCACAAACACATACAGACACACACAAACACACACACACACACACACACACACAAACACACACACACACAAACACGCACACGCACACACACACGCACACGCACACACACACAAACACACAAACACACACAGACACAAACACACACAGACACAGACACACACACACACAGACACAGACACACACACACACACACACAAACCCACACACACACACACAAGCACACATCAAGCCAAGTCGAATCTTTTTTTACCACTGACCCGGTCACTTCGGGTACCAGGGCCCAAATATTGTTTGATTGACTGATTTATACTCTTGATTGATTGATACCATAATATAAATTCAATTTAAATTTTTTTTCACACCTGTGTACAAGGTACAAGTTCAAGACATTCTGTAATTAAATATTCAATATCAGGAATGATCTCATCAACTGTCACACTTAATCTTTAATAACCAGGCTCATTGAAATCATGTAATTTTACAACTAAATTTAGGCATCTCAGCTACACAGATTTTCATTCTTTTGTATGTTTATGTACAAAATTATAAAATATGAGAGTATCCAAAGTTACCTCCCTTGCAACAATTCAGCTGAAAGACCGCTCCAAAGATGAGGTGAAAGAAAAGAGAATAAATTAAAGGCAGTCTGACGTTTCGATTGTATGGTGGATTGTATGGACCGTATTGAACAGGCTGAAGAACAATGACATCACACATTACTTAATGGCCTCTCTGACATTTCCCCATTAAATACGGAGACAGGTGTACCACTACATATATATCCATGTACAAGTGTAAAATGTAAACATATAACGACCAGAGGCTGTTTAGCAGCTAAACACAATGTGTGACATCACTGCTCCTCAGCCTGTTCAATATGGTCCACAAAGTCCACCACAGAATCAAAACATTTGACTGCTTTTAATTTAGTGGGGAAAAAAATCCGTGAAGGTATTTTTTCAGATACGGTTTTTTCTGCTCTTTAACCTCTCCACCGCTTCATTTTTGAGAGTCTTTCACTTTAAAACATCTGCTGTCAACAGCACAAACTTTTCAATTATTCATACGAGGAAATTGAAACTTTCATTTTATCAACATTTCCTTTCATCACAAAATCTCTCACTGTTATATCATACCACACCACTTGATAAAAATACAGGACACACATGTTGTACCAATTACCCTAAATGATGTAAAATGTCATCCATCACTGTGTTCCTAAATTTTTCTATTTCTGTATTAAGTTGTGTTGATTTTAGAAAGCTGGTCTAAGGGTTTGCTTGTGAGATAGAAAAATACCCCATTTGAGAAATACAAATTTCAGCTCCAGAAATGCTATTTCACGACATTTATTTGCCTCAAGGAATGCCCTTTTTTGAGCGACATTTCTGTCCTTTACAGTAACCCAACACTCTCCCATCTGGCAGGTTTCATGCTGCACTCAGAGGCCAACACTCTAGTTCAAACACTTTAAACACTCTCTGGCAGGTTTCATGCTGTACTTTGAGGTCAACACTCTAGTTCGAACACCTTAAACACTCTCTGGCAGGTTTCATGCTGTACTTTGAGGTCAACACTCTAGTTCGAACACCTTAAACACTCTCTGGCAGGTTTCATGCTGTACTCAGAGGCCAACACTCTAGCTCAAACACCTGAAACACTCTCTGGCAGGTTTCATGCTGTACTCAGAGGCCAACACTCTAGTTCAAACACTTTAAACACTCTCTGGCAGGTTTCATGCTGTACTCAGAGGCCAACACTCTAGTTCAAACACCTAAAACACTCTCTGGCAGGTTTCATGCTGTACTCAGAGGCCAACACTCTAGCTCAAACCCATTAAACACTCTCTGGCAGGTTTCATGCTGCACTCAGAGGCCAACACTCTAGTTCGAACACCTTAAACACTCTCTGGCAGGTTTCATGCTGTACTCAGAGGCCAACACTCTAGCTCAAACACCTTCAACACTCTCTGGCAGGTTTCATGCTGTACTTAGAGGCCAACCCTAGCTCAAACACCTTCAACACTCTCTGGCAGGTTTCATGCTGTACTCAGAGGCCAACACTCTAGTTCAAACACTTTAAACACTCTCTGGCAGGTTTCATGCTGTACTTTGAGGTCAACACTCTAGTTCGAACACCTTAAACACTCTCTGGCAGGTTTCATGCTGTACTCAGAGGCCAACACTCTAGTTCAAACCCATTAAACACTCTCTGGCAGGTTTCATGCTGTACTCAGAGGTCAACACTCTAGTTCAAACACTTTAAACACTCTCTGGCAGGTTTCATGCTGTACTTTGAGGTCAACACTCTAGTTCGAACACCTTAAACACTCTCTGGCAGGTTTCATGCTGTACTCAGAGGCCAACACTCTAGTTCAAACCCATTAAACACTCTCTGGCAGGTTTCATGCTGCACTCAGAGGCCAACACTCTAGTTCGAACACCTTAAACACTCTCTGGCAGGTTTCATGCTGTACTCAGAGGCCAACACTCTAGCTCAAACACCTTCAACACTCTCTGGCAGGTTTCATGCTGTACTTAGAGGCCAACCCTAGCTCAAACACCTTCAACACTCTCTGGCAGGTTCATGCTGTACTTAGAGGCCAACACTCTAGTTCAAACCCTTCAAACACTCTCTGGCAGGTTTTATGCTGTACTCAGAGGCCAACACTCTTGTTCGAACACCTAAAACACTCTCTGGCAGGTTTCATGCTGTACTCAGAGGCCAACACTCTAGCTCAAACCCATTAAACACTCTCTGGCAGGTTTCATGCTGCACTCAGAGGCCAACACTCTAGTTCGAACACCTTAAACACTCTCTGGCAGGTTTCATGCTGTACTCAGAGGCCAACACTCTAGCTCAAACACCTTCAACACTCTCTGGCAGGTTTCATGCTGTACTTAGAGGCCAACCCTAGCTCAAACACCTTCAACACTCTCTGGCAGGTTCATGCTGTACTTAGAGGCCAACACTCTAGTTCAAACCCTTCAAACACTCTCTGGCAGGTTTTATGCTGTACTCAGAGGCCAACACTCTAGTTCGAACACCTTAAACACTCTCTAGCAGGTTTCATGCTGTACTCAGAGGCCAACACTCTTGTTCGAACACCTTAAACACTCTCTGGCAGGTTTCATGCTGCACTCAGAGCCCAACACTCTAGCTCAAACACCTTAAACACTCTCTGGCAGGTTTCATGCTGTACTTTGAAGCCAACACTCTAGTTCAAACACCTAAAACACTCTCTGGCAGGTTTCATGCAGCACTCAGAGCCCAACACTCTAGCTCAAACACCTGAAACACTCTCTGGCAGGTTTCATGCTGCACTCAGAGGCCAACACTCTAGTTCAAACACTTTAAACACTCTCTGGCAGGTTTCATGCTGTACTCAGAGGCCAACACTCTGGCTCAAACACCTAAAACACCTCTCTGGTAGGTTCATGCTGTACTCAGAGGCCAACATTCCAGCTCAAACACCTTAAACACCTCTCTGGTAGGTTCATGCTGTACTCAGAGGCCAACATTCCAGCTCAAACACCTTCAACAGTCTCTCAACTCACACCTTACTCACACTTGGTTTATGACAGTTATATAACAAATTCCTTATCCGACAATTCGTTACAACTTTGTGTACGCCCTACCATTGTCCCTGGTGTTTTCTAACTTCCTGACGTTGGCCACCCGATCGAGACTGTCGTGGAGCTGGTACAGTAGGGTGTCCAGGATAGATCCCAGAAAGTCCTGGGAAATGAAAACCAAACATTCTCAATGGTGAAATGTGACTAAAAGCCCCATGAATCTACCAAATTTAATAGTTTGGCTATGAATTACCTCCTCTGTCAAATGCAAGATTACTTTCTGAGGCATTAACGTACAAGAAATGGGACCTCACATATAAACTAACTAGCTGTTTCAAGTGGAGCATCACTGCAGGTGAGCAGAATGGGTCATGTGTGCGATAAACAACAGCACACAGTCATCTGTGTGTATGCTTTAGCATTACAGAATTTAGCAACAACACAGCACTGCGCTGTTAGAGAGTTCCAATTTTCTTGTGTGTATTTTACTATGTTGCCGACTTGAAACTGTCCTCCAGCCAATGTGAAATCCCAGACGTCACAAAGACTCGCATAAAATGCCCGAAATGGTCTGGTATGAGTGTGACCACAGGCGGTTACTATGCTTTAGCACAGCCATGTGGGTTTGTTTGTCTAACAGTACAGAAATTCCGGTCATGCGGACTCAAAACAGCTACATATATCTGGCTTATTACAGCAGAGAACTATTATATGTTTTTCTTAGCTTTTAATAACAAAACAAAATTTTTGTGCCTATAACCACTATAAATGGCTTGCGTTTTTCCAATTAGAAAGTACTAAATGTGCAACTCGCAAACCTGTATTTGTTATTATTTTTCAGTTTACCTGGAAAAGTTTCGTATTGCTCAAGTTCAAAATGGAGGCTCTTGAGTCAATTTTATCCCATAATTCTGACATCAGAAAGCTGATTTCTTCCCTGAAATTAAAAAAAAAAGACCGAAAAGCCTGTGAAAAACATAAACCTGACTTCTCCAAGCTGCCGCCAGCTCTGACATTCGAATAGATGTATGTATGCTTGGGTTCAAGGGTTCAACACCACCTTAGCGGTGTTTATTGTGCAATCAGACATTTCACCTCTATATAACTTATATAAACGATAAAACCAAATCTACCAAGTGTATAAGTTCAAATTCTTTTATAAATAAACAGCATGACATACTATTATTCGGGGCGGTAAATGTACTGGTGGGTATGTTGCATGAGAAACTCAATGTTGTTTGAAAGGTCATCTCTATGTAATATGTATATTTGCACACACCAGGGTAGAATTCACATCGTACTCAATAATTTTTCAGTTATGCGACCATGAGGAGTCCTTAGAACGTACACATGCTGTGTCTTCTTGTGGCAGGGTGAGTCCACGTCGCAAAAGTGCTGCCGCCACGGGAACACCATGCTGAAGACACCAGACATGACACCCCACCCAGTCACATTACACTGACCAGTTCTGTTTCCTTGATCTAACCTCTCAGTGCTGAGCGCCAAGCATGCCAGCAACAAGTATCATCTTTAAAGTCTTTGGTATGCTTTGGCCTGGGACTGAATCTGGATCTCCCCACATAGAGACTCTCTGGCATTTGTACAAGTTGCTCTGGACAGGCAGTATACATAGGTTTTTTTCATTAAGTTTCAAGATTTGAAGAATTAAGAAATTACTTTAATTTTTCTCTATATTAACTTGTAACACACGTACCTAATTTACTTAAAGACATTTCATGTTCAAGGCCAAAATGTTCAGCGCACTAGTGCAGGTATTCAGCCACTAACCAATACGACAGTTCAAGTCCACCTCATGCTGGCTTCCTCTCAGGTGGACAGGTCTGCCAACAACCTGTTGATGGTCACTGGTTTTCTCCCACCATAATGCTGGCCACCGCCATATAAGCGAACTATTCATGAACACAACATGAAACTCCAATCAAGTTAAAAAAAAATTTGAAATGAATAAATACGATGAAGTCTACAACATAACATCCCTTCAGACCCATTTTCATGATTTATTTGTCTACTTGACTGATGTTTAACACCACACTCCAGAATATTTCACCTATGAGATGCTGGCCAGCATTATGGGCAGAGGAAGCTGGGGCAAGGCGTGAGGGAAACCCATGACCATCTGCTGGCTGCTGGCAGACATTCCCCCATAAGACCAGAGAGGAAGCCAGCATGAGCTAGGCTTGACCTCACAGCGATTGCATTGATGAGAGGCACCTGGGTCATTATGCTGCCTTAGCACACATTTTCATGAAGCCAAGTCTTGAAATTAAAACTACTATGTCAATGCAATGGCTACAGTGCTGGTTACTATGGTAACTAGTTAAGTGCAGGTAGCCAGAGCCTATTACAAACCCTCTGGTCTCACCTGTTTGACCTATGAACTACCACACAATGTCTCTAAACACAGAAAATGTGATTTTAAGTCCCAGCGCTACTTGTAGCTATCCAGGCGCTAGAAGGGTAAACAGGCCAAGTAATGGGGCTCAGTGTTTGATACGGTGCGACGTAACGCTTTACATGAGAGCTTCTTCATGAATCAGACCCCAGACAACCTCTGAAGGTCACGCAGACACCTGGCTGGGATGGGTTCATGTTTGATTGATTCAATGACAGGTCGATGCTTACCACCATACTGATCGAATCATTTTACTCTGGTACAGACAGTTTTATGGGTGCAGGAAGCCTGAGTACTCAGCGTTTCCGACCGTACTCAAAACTATTTCACAGTGGCCAGCATTATTATAGTGGTTGGGAAGCAAGCAGGGCCCAGGAGGCAACCCTTGACCGTGCATTTGCAGGTTGCCAGCAGGTCTTCCCACGTACAACCAGAAGGAAAGCCAGCATGAGTTGGACGAGCTCTCGGCAACTGCATTCCTGAGTCGTTGTCTCATACTAGCGAGGTTACCATCTAGCCTGACCACAGAGGCCCTGAAAATGACTTTAATTCCATCACAAACTTGCCTGGTCGAATATTTGTCAAAGTTGTCCCGATCCACGTCCAGCCCCTCCACGATATCGACGCTGACGTAGAGGCGAATGAGGGCAGGGCCAAGCTGGTCCTTGACTGATGGACACGTGTGCACCATGACTGTAAGGTCATACAATATGTTTGGCCTTCGCTGTCCCACAGACCTGGAAATTGAACACATGAATCTTCCATTCCTAAAATATTTATTTGTTTATTTGATAGGTGTTTCATGCCCTACTGAAGAAGATTTCATTTTCCACTCAAAAAATAGAAAGAAAGTAAGTCTTGAGCATTCAAGTCGTAGTCAGTCAGTCATCATCAATCAAAATGTCAGCTATGGTGCTATTTCCGTGCCATCAGTACATGTATATTTAATTACATTTATTTATTTATTTATTTATTTGATTTGTGTTTTATGCCATACTCAAGAATATTTCACTTAATCTACAGCTGCCATCTTTATGGTGGGAGAAATCCAGGTAGAACCCGAGGGAAACCCATGACCATCTGCAGGTTGCGGGCGGACATTCCCAAGCATGACAGGTGAGGAAACCAGCTTGAGCTGGGCTTAAGCAACAGTAGACTGGCAGCAGGAGAGTATCAGAAGCTTGCTCCCCCACCAGACGCTAGCTGCTCCTGTGGTTCTTCAACTTGTCACGTTTGCAAATGTAATATTTAAGCATATTCTGATGACATAATTATTCCGTCTAGACTGATAAAATTATAACTTTTTGTAAAACCCTGAAATTGCACGGTGAATCCAACCCATGTACTTTCTTCTCCACAATTTAACTGAGAAGACTCATATATCTTGCACTGAAACTTGGTCGTTCAAATGCCAAGAAATTTATTTGATTGTTGTTTTATGACGTATTCAAGAACATTTCACTTATACGACAGTGGCCAGGGTCATGGTCAGGCAAAAGTGGGCAGTGCCCTGGGGATACCCACAACCATCCACAGGCATCCGCAGACTTTCTCCCGGGCAGTCAACCAGAAAGGAAGCCAGCATGAGCTGGACTTGAACTCACAGCAATTCCATTGCAGTGCGGAAGAAAGTTTGAATATTTAAGGTACTACATACGATAAATCCTTTGCCAGATACTGACCATGTCTGGCGTCTTTGCGATGTGCTGGCAAACACCCTGAGAGCGGAGACAACTTTACTGGCACATACAGGCCCCGGCATCAGTTCTGGCTGAGATAACAATGCCACACAACAATCCACAAATGGATACAACTGCAAACGAATAATTAAAACCTTGATCACATTCCTTGGTTGTTGTTGTTTTTTCCTGTGTGGTAACATAAGTCTTTCGCAACCGAATATTTAGCTCTCTACCACCAAGGATTCTTCGACAGTAAGGAATCTTTAGAATACAACCAACTTTAATGTACCAACAACCAATCAGAAGACACTGAACAACAGTAACTAAACAAGCCGAAAAGAGTCAGGCCAGCGTACATAAAACTGGAGCCACTGTCAGCAGCGAGTCGTCAAAAAAGAGTTCAGGAATGTATGTGTCTGTAAAGTAGAAGATCAACTTTTCAAGGTCGTGTCCTAAAGCATCTGCACAAGTGAAACAAGCAAAGAAATTTGGGACAATGAAAAACAGTTCAAAGGTGACTTTTACACTTTTACATTTTGTCATCGCACTTTTTGCTTCAATGAACAGTTCTAATGAGACAAAGGTGTTGCGGTTGTTGATGCTGACCGTCCACTTGTCCTTGGTTGAAGTGGTTAGCACGCTAGCCCCAGAAGCCTCTCAGCAATGCAGTCACTGTGAGTTATAGACAAGCTCATGCTGGTTTCCTCTCCGGTCGCACATGAGAAGACCTGCCAGGAGCCTGTGGATGGTTGTGGGTTTCCCCTGGGTTTCCCGGTTTCCTTCCCACCATAATGCTGGTCACCATCGTATAAGTGAGATATTCTCAAGTATAGCGTAAAACACCAATAAAATAAATCAATACTTAAATCTTGTTCTTGATTGTGATGTGCATTTTATAATTTGTGTATGCATCGACGCTTGTTCCCACACACCATTCAATAATTTGTTCCTTTTTTTTTTTTTTAACAAATATTAATTAACAACTGACTGTAAATTGCAGTGCATCTTCAGCCTGAAAACTCCGTAGAGAGCTTCATGAAAAACTGAATTAAGGCCTGACATGAAATACGTTTCACAACATCTAATCAATGATCCACTCGTAAATTTCACAAATCAAACTTTGTCCCTGGACTCACCGGAATGCCACTCAGAACATCTTCATGCCTGTTGACCACGTACCAAGCAACGAATCGGAACCAAATAGCCATGTCCTTCACACAAAACTCAGGAACCCTCGACAGATGTTTCTTTAGCATCCTCCGAGAGCTCTCTCCCTTTAAAAACAAGTAAAATGGCAATCAAGGATTTAAAAAAAAAAAAACATATGAAAATAATGTTACATCTCTGTTACACAGCTCATTAAAAACCCATTTACATCTTATGGTCCACATGAAACTCACAATCCTAGAATTACTTTACATATGAATGTACTGGTACACAGATTTCAACCCACTAAATGGGTAGAAGGAAAAAACAGCATGTTATGTAATATGTCCCCCAGCCCTTGTGGTCTTTCATGATATCTGACCATGATCTAACATCGCATCTGTTCATGCTATTTGAGTATGTAGGCTGATCATTTATTCAGCCTGAGTGTGACCTGACCATTCACATGATCTGAGTATGACCTGACCTTTAACATGATCTGAGTATGACCTGACCTTTAACATGATCTGAGTATGACCTGGCCTTTTGACATGATCTGAGTATGACCTGATTTCTCACATCATTTGAGTATGACCTGATATTTGACATGATGTCAGTGTACCCCGACCTTTCACATCATTGGAGTATGACCTGACCATTCACATGATCTGAGTATGACCTGACCTTTCACATGATCTGAGTGTGACCTGGTCTTTTGACATGATCTGAGTATGACCTGACCTTTGACATAATCTGAGTATGATCTGACCTTTCACAAGATCTGAGTATGACCTGACTTCTCACATCATTTGAGTTGCTGGCAAACAATACAATATGGGTACCATCACTGTTTAACCAGTTGTCACTGCATGGCTGGATGTGTAAAGCGGGTGTTGCTAAATTTTTTTTAAACTGAAGATCAGTTCAAGTAACATATTTAACACCTTACTCACATACATACAAAAAATCTCACACAGTCAACCAATGCTTGTATATGTATTTTTGTATGTGTTCCAGCCCTGATCTGAGTGAGTATGACTTTCACATTGTAAAATCTTAATCAATACTAAAACAGACTGCCACAATGTGGATACAGAAGTTGACAGTAAAGTAAGTGGGCGTGGCCTCACCTTTTCTGAACTGGCAATCAGTTGGAGCAGCAGTTGTGATTGACATATGTAAAACTGTGAGACCTTCCTAACCAGTTCTGGGTCAATCAAACTGGCATCCCACATGAGGAGCAGTAGCTGGAACAGAAATATCAACTGTAACACACACTACAACTGTAACAAGCAGAACAACTGTAACACAGGCTAAAGTGGTTACAAACTAAACTGTAACACACACAACAACTTAACACAGACTACAACTGTAGCAGGCACAACAATTGTAACACAAGCTACATTGGTTACAAACTACAAATGTAACAGCACAACAACTGCAACACAGACCACAACTGTAACACAGGCTAAAGCGGTTACAAACTAAACTGTAACACGCACAACAACTGTGACTCAGACAACAACTATGACAGACACAACAACTATAACATAGTCTAAAGTGGTAACAAAATACAACTGTAACAGGCAGAACAACTGTAACACAGACTACAATTATAACAGGCACCACAGCTGTAACCCAGGCTACAACTGTAACACAGAATACATCTGTAACACAGAATACAACTACATGTATAGTAAAGGCTATAACTTTAACAGGCACAAGAACTGTAATTAGGCTACAAATGTGATTACAAATTACAGCTGTAACAGGAACACAACTGTAACAAGGCTACAGCTATAACACAGGCAACAACTTTAACAGAAGCTACAGAACAGTAACACAGATTAGGGCCGTGACATGGACTACAACTGTGACATGGATTACAACCGTAACACAGACTATAAATGTAACAGACACTGCAACTCTAACAAATGCTACCTAAATGGTTCCAATGTTTGGGACAGACAGTAGTACTGCTCACACCAAAGAAATATACTTTTCTCTCCCAGTTTGTCAGAAAAGTAAAGGAACAGATATGTTGTTCAACAGACGGACTAAGCACGTGGCGACAAAGGAACAATAAATTCCTGCTACACCTACTGGAACACTAGCTAAACAGGATACCTCAAGTGTCAGAAAAATTAGAAGAATTACGGTACTCAACTGTTTCAAACTACAAATGTCATTTTCCCCCTGAAGAAGTCCCAAGAGCCATGTTAAACATGTCAGTAATTTTTTCTAAAAACCTAAAAATTCTGTTTAAAAAAGTGCATCTTCAGAAGCTAATCATGAAGTGTCATATTATGTAGTATTATGTTTTAGTACCTTGCTCGATGTGATAACTTAACAATAACAAACTATCCCACATGGAGTACAATGTACAGTGAAAAATCAAAATGCATGGACAATTTGGAAAGAACTTACAACTCGAGTGTTCTTGAAGACTTTTTCTTTAGGAGTCTCTTCTACTAGATTCAAAATCTGATCGATCTGCCTGCAATATAGCAATTTATTGTTCACCTTAATGAATGATTAAGATCTGTTCACTTGTACCACAGCAGTGTACCCAGGGTATAAAACCTCCGACCTGGGCAAGTTACTGATGAACTTTCCCACAGGTGATGTATGGACTCGTATACCATACTGATGGAAGACAATTAAGCGGTCAGAAATTCCTGCTTTTTTCTCCTATTTTTCTGGCTAATGAAAAAGATTAGAAGTTTATAGTTGCAGTTGTCGTCACCTGCAGCGGGCCTTTAAACACCTGCAGCGGGCATTTAAACACCTGCAGCAGGTGTACCTAACCCCAAATACCTGAGCAGTCTGTAGAAATGTGAAATGGTGGGGATCAATCCCACACTTAAGGCACGCTGTGTAAAATGGTACCACTCTGTCAGGAAGTTGAAACGACCTTGAAGCTCTGAGGGCAAGGGTCCGATCTTCTTCTCAAAGCTCTCTTGTGGCACTGAAAAACACAATTCATACAATTATGAGGAATTTATTAATTTATTTATTTATTTATTTATTTATCTGATTGTTATTTAACACCATACTCGAGAATTATTTGCTTAATATGTATATGATATGGTAGTCAATTATATGGGTCAAGGAAACCGGAGAGCTCAAATAAAGCCGTAAATAAACCACTGACTATTGGCAAGTCACTGAGAGTTTTTCCACGTGTGACATACAGAAGTTAAGGACATATTGGTGGAAGACAAGATGGTCTTCAGTGAATGTTAAGACTGTGCAAACACTGACCACTTGTTGACATGAAGGTCCCACAAATATTAGAGTAAAAAACATAAAAAAGTAATAAAATCAAAATAATAATCTACAAACCATTTTTTCTTTTTTCATTTTCAATTTTTTTTTTTCTTCAATTTTATGTGACCTTGTGAAAATGTATAGCACAGGTTTGAGAATTAATTAATTAATCAATCAGTCAAGCGATGGGTTTTGCCCATGGTAAATCATGTGTAAATTTGTCACAGTTTACCGCACAGAAATAATATGACTATACAGTAATTTATCTAACAAAGTGAGAGGAAACTGATTAGCAACAAACCTTCCCGTCTGTAACCATAAATTATTTTTAGATGGATTTCTGACGCACTATGGTGAATTCTTTAATACAGACGTTCTTACCTATCTGTCCTCCAGCCAAGCACGTTTCAAAGATAAAATTCAGGCGACATGCATCACTGGCTGGGTAGGACATGTCCACTTTTGATTGCAGATCACTCAAGTTGATGGCAGGCAAGAACAACTCAACGAGGACTGAGCAAAAATTCAGCATAAATCCTGCGAGATAAAAAAATATCTTAATATTTAAATATTTCTTTTTCATATATTTATTTAACTGTTGTAAAACATGAATGTTTCACTTATTAGATACTTATTAGACAGCACGCAGAGAACAGGCAGAATCTACAAATTCCTTTTTAGAGACTTGTTTTGAACCCACACCCTGTGTGTCGCAGTGACAGAAAGGCAAGCACCATGAAGGGGGAAGGTGAGGAAGAAAAATGAATTTTAAATGGTCTTTTAATTTATTATTTTTTTATTTATTTGATTGGTGTTTTATGCCATACTCAAGAATATTTCTCTTCTATGACGGCCGCCAGCATTATGGTGGGAGGAAACCAGGCACAGCCCACGGGAAACCCACAACCGTTCGCACGTTGCTGGCGGATCTTCCCATGAAAGGCCAGTGAGGCGGTCTTTCTTTACACCATGACTTCACTTTCACTTTCTCTTCAACAACCCTTTAACTCTCCATAAAATAGTTAGACATTAAGACAGTTTTGCATTAGGGCCACAAAATCACTTACATATGTACTGTAAATCTTCAACCTTTTCAATCACTAAAGCACTTTTTTCAGTGGAATTTACGGATGCATCAATTATAAAAATGACATTAAAAATTATTTGTTTGTGTGAATGAAGATCCACATTTCATAAAACTGTGTGAATTATTTCTCTACAACCCATTGGTCTGTCAGAATGTTTGAAAATATTGGTTGCAGAGGTGGTTGGTAAGGTAGAAGAATTAAGGTAGTCCAAATATATAAGCATGGAGAGAGGTAATGAGGTAATTCATTTTCATTTTCAGAAATAACTGCAATCTAAAACTATCTATTAAATTAATTATTATAACCCATTCTGAATTCCACCTGGCAAGATCTGATTGGTCTATACCCACCGTCAGAGCAGCAAATCCCATTCTGATCATCGGGGTCAGGTGACCAGTTGGTTCGCATATCATTAAGCATAATGACGGCCGCTATCCAGGACAGTGCCGTTTCCCGGGAATCTTTTGCAGTCAGAACTTTCTTAATGGCTTTGAAGACGATGTCTTGACATTGGTGGAACGTGTTTTGGACAACAGACTTGGAGAGCAAAGAAAAACAAATAAATATAAATCGATTATTTTATAAAATAGCAGTATATTAAGTATTAAATCTAATATGCATCTAATATATATTTATTGCGTAATGTGTGCAATCAGCATCAATTTGCTTTTTGGGGATTAATTTTGTAAGGGGGGGGTGTTATTCATTTTTTGGTTGTTGCTTGTTTGTTTTTTTGTTGTTGTTGTTGTTTCTTTTTTCTATTTTCCTGTTGAAAGTCAGTTGACACTTCTAGCCTGCCTGGACTATACTAAAGGGGCTGCCGTCCGAAACACTGCAGCCAGTCACTTGCCTGGACTATACTAAAGGGGCTGCCGTCCGAAACACTGCAGCCAGTCACTTGCCTGGACTATACTAAAGGGGCTGCCGTCCGAAACACTGCAGCCAGTCACTTGCCTGGACTTGCATTCCGAAACACTGCAGCCAGTCACTTGCCTGGACTATACTAAAGGGGCTGCCGTCCGAAACACTGCAGCCAGTCACTTGCCTGGACTATACGAAAGCGGCTGCATTCTGAAACACTGCAGCCAGTCACTTGCCTGGACTATACTAAAGGGGCTGCATTCCGAAACACTGCAGCCAGTCACTTGCCTGGACTATACTAAAGGGGCTGCCGTCCGAAACACTGCAGCCAGTCACTTGCCTAAAAGGGGCTGCATTCGAAACACTGCAGCCAGTCACTTGCCTGGACTATACTAAAGGGGCTGCCGTCCGAAACACTGCAGCCAGTCACTTGCCTGGACTATACTAAAGGGGCTGCCGTCCGAAACACTGCAGCCAGTCACTTGCCTGGACTATACTAAAGGGGCTGCATCCGAAACACTGCAGCCAGTCACTTGCCTGGACTATACTAAAGGGGCTGCAGTCCGAAACACTGCAGCCAGTCACTTGCCTGGACTATACTAAAGGGGCTGCATTCCGAAACACTGCAGCCAGTCACTTGCCTGGACTATACTAAAGGGGCTGCAGTCCGAAACACTGCAGCCAGTCACTTGCCTGGACTATACTAAAGGGGCTGCCGTCCGAAACACTGCAGCCAGTCACTTGCCTGGACTATACTAAAGGGGCTGCATTCCGAAACACTGCAGCCAGTCACTTGCCTGGACTATACTAAAGGGGCCTTAGTCCGAAACACTGCAGCCAGTCACTTGCCTGGACTATACTAAAGGGGTTGCCGTCCGAAACACTGCAGCCAGTCACTGCAAAACTGATTAACCTTTCAAAGGCCATAACTGTATGCAAAGCCCCTCGCCCAATAAACTGAAAAAATCTTGTCTTAACTTTACACACCTCAAGTGTTTGTCAAGTACTCAAGGTTATTAGTTGTGACAGAAAGAGAATCATAAATGAATTTTGCATGCATCACTTTTTATACGTGTTATTATGCTGTAGTATTTATTACTTCAGATATGCTAATTTAAAAGATAAAAAAAAAACTCATACCTATTGCTGTCAATGTTTTTGCCTTTGTTTATTGGGGTTTTTTTCATCAAAATTCAGCCATCATTCCATTTTCAGCAGCCATTAAATGTCACTATTTTACCATGAATTCATACTATCCAGCTACATTTGTTCCCAAGTGCTAAATTCTTAAAGAAAAGTCCATGCATATAACTGACATCGTTTTGGTTTCTTAGCCTCAGATATGAAGTGCTCATTCCTTATAATTACATGTCATACCTCTATCTGCCTCACATCTGACACTGTTACTTCTGGAAACCTTCTAATCTCCAGATATGGGATGGCGGCCGGTGATTTACTCAGGTTAGGAGTTCGAAGGCCCGCTCCAGATGTTGTTAGGGACAACAATGTCCCAAAGATTGATCGATTCTCAAAAAAGTTTCCCTGAAAATTACCACAAGAAAATATGATATGATAAGAAAATCAGAGACACAACTGACAGGCAGGTAAAGCATTCAGATTGTCAAAGCTAGGGTTTGCACTCCAATCTAACATGCCTTTATTACATGTTCCAAATATGACTACAGAACTTTTTAAAGTGCAAGACCATTCAAATCTGAAATTGTGATGCATGAAAAGAACATGTAAAACTGCGTCTGAAAGTACCACAAAGGTGAACTGTCCCGGTCCTAATTTTTCACTTTCACTAAGTAATATATCTATGATAATAAATATGATGGAAACAAAAAAATATATATCTGCCAAGTATTTTTACTTGTAGAAAACTCCAAAAATTCTGAGAAAAAAACTCAGCCATCGCTTGTTTGCCCTTGAATGGCACTGGTGTGAGAAATATACATGTCACTTAACTGTGGCATTTCCAATTTCCAAACTCTAGTTTAAGTCTAATCAAAACATGTTTCCTCAAAATGGCTATCTGGAACATAATTTAAAATACTTATTTGGTTCCAAATGGTTACATCTGGCATTTTTTATTCATAAAATCGCTTTGCTTCCATGTTTCATATACCTCTAGGATATGTCAATTTTTGCGCCCCCCCCCAAATAATCAACTGAGACGAATCACCTTTGATTAATGTTTTTAGCAGTGTTTCCCTAAGCACCAAGTTAAATGCAGTCAATGTTTGGACTGTATGGTGGATTTTATGGGCCATATTGAATAGGCTGAAGCACTGTGATGTCACTCATTCCTTTTCTCTGATGATTGATTGATTGATAGGCTCATGTGTCCATTCTACATGAACAGACTTGGATACACAATACTACACCTGTACCTGTATTTAATGTGGAAATATAACAATCAGAGGCTGTTTAGCAGCTAAAAGGGATGTGTGACGTCACTGTTCTTCAGTCTGTTTAATATGGTCCATGAAGTCTACCATACAATCAAAACATTTGACTCTATTTAATTTGGGGGGAAAAAAAATCTTAGAAAATCAGTTACAGTATTTTTTTCAGACACAGTCTTTATGTTCCTTTCACTCACCATAACTTCATGTCTGAGTGGTGTCCCACTTCAAGAACTTTTAAGTTCCCAATCAGTCCAAATTCAAGAACCTTGAACTGCAAATGGTACAGAGAGTAATTCTTCCGAACAGACCCGTGACGTACATCATTTTATTCTATTCATTTGCATGTTTGATATTGTTTAATGTCATGGTCAAGTATGACAGCCTGTTACACGTACATGTAGATGACATCAAAAGTGCCCAGGGTAAACCAATAACTTTTGGCAAGTTTCTGACGAGCTTTTTCACTGTTGACATACAAGTAAAGACATGCTTGTCAAGATCTTGGTGGAGGACTATGCCAAAGGCCTCAAAGTGTGCTGGACAATTATTCATCATAATAGCCCCACTGACAGTGAGCCAATTCATGTACAAACTCCCTGTCAAATGTCTGATTTGAACCCATGCCCGATGTGTCCTTGTGACTGAAAGGCAAGCACGTATGACCACTTTGCCACTGCGTCCTTGTTCAGTTACAGTTCACGAATGTAAAGTCTCTCACCAAACCATCCGCAGCTTCCTTCACTTCCTGAGCCATGAGAGAAGCGAGGACACTCCTGGACAAAGGCTGAAAGAAATTGAAACAATTTCTGTGGTAAAGGTGGAATTTCTCAGCTCCCGCCATTGTACATATACCACTTAGTATAGGAATGAGAAGGACAGTGTGTTGAGGATGTAAGCATTAGTAGGAAGGCCATCTATTTCCCTCTACCATAACGTTGGTCGTTGTTGTAAATATATTAAGTGAAATATTCTTAAGTACGGCATAAAAGAACCAATCAAGTAAATAAATACATAAATAGTCATTTAAGACACTATCCAAAAATACCTTCACCAGAGTTGGTTTTTTGGGGGTTTTTTTCACTGAATTAAAATATGCAGTCAAATGTGGGTTTTCAGGTGGATGTCATGGACAATATTCATAATGTATGTTGTCCTTCACATCATCTTTTCCCTGGCCCAATAAACAGGCAGATATTTCATGCCAGATTTTCATTTTCCTACCAATGACAAGTTCGATGAGAAAAGTTCACAGGATTTTAATATTCAGGCCTGACCATAAAGGCGTAGAAAAAATGGTGTGTGACATTCACTAGGCAACACACACTATCAGCACATCACAAAAAACTCTTCATACAATCAAAAAACCTTTGCCTGCATTTCATTCAGCCAAAAGTAAAGGTATTTTCAAATACAGTTTTCACTGCCTTTCTACTGAAGGTCACTTCATTTTTTGTGTCTTCTTTAGTGTATGATATAAAGTATACTATGCAGCAGTGGTTACCATTACATATACTTGGACTTATCTGAGTACAGCTGGTACACATTCTTGTCACTGACTGGTTAACACCATACTCGAGAAAATTCCACTTATACAGCAGTGGTCAGTTTTAGCACAAGGAGGAAACAATAGTAAACCACTAGTCTTTGAAACCTATAAAAGACAAAGATTTCCAAATGTAGCTGACATGCATTCCCACAAGATACTGTCAAACAATTCCTCAAGAATCTGACAAACATTCCCACAAGATACTGTCAAACAATTCCTCAAGAAACTAACAAAACATTCCCACAAGATACTGTCAAAGAATCCCTCAAGAAACTGACAAAACATTCCCACAAGATACTGTCAAACAATTCCTCAAGAAACTGACAAAACATTCCCACAAGATACTGTCAAATGATCCCTCAAGAAACTTTCAAAACACTCCCACAAGATAGTGTCAAACAATCCCTCAAGACACTGACAAAACATTCCCACTAGATACTGTCAAATAATCCCTCAAGACACTGACATACATTCTCACAAGATACTGTCAAATAATCCCTCAAGAAACTGACATACATTCTCACAAGACACTGTCAAATAATCCCTAAAGAAACTGACATACATCCCCACAAGACACGGTCAAACAATCCCTAAAGAAACTGACATACCTCTGCACAAGATAATGTCAAACAATCCCTCAAGAAACTTACATATACTCCCACAAGACACTGTCAAAAAATTCTTCAAGAAACTCACATACATTGCCACAATATACTGTCAAACTCTCAAGAAACATTTCCACAAAAGTGACAAACATTCCCACAAGTAACTGACAAAGATTACCACAAAAAACTGTCAAAGATTCCCACCAGAAACTACAAGGTAGTTGGAATGTTGAAAACAATAAAAAAAACTCACATATGAAATGATATAATTAACAGATATGGTAACAGTCACTGAAATCTCAGTATTTAAAATATAAGAAAACTACAGTTTTAACGCACATTTTCCAGCAGAATTTTAACTGCTCGCAAAGTGGCCCCTTCCCGTATAAGGATGTCGTCCACTCTGAAATCAGACAAACTTTCATTTTGTATAGTCGTTTCCGTGCCTGATGTTTAACGTCAAGAAAAGCTAATAAAACCAGAAGTAAATTTCATCACACAGGCAACTGATAACTAAGAGTAAAAATACTTTCAATTGCTTTTTTTCTTTTTTGGTAGATATTATTGCAGAGTTATTAAATGCATTATTCAGATGTCTGATTTGTAAGGAGGGAGAATTATGAACCTTATATTTGAAATTTAATTTCATTGATGTCACAAGAAGTTTTCCTCACTCAGGACACAGCTCTTAATGTCGGAATAGCTTTCATCACTTATGAATAAATTACAGACCAACCACAAATGAAACCTCTAAGTGAGTGTACACAGAACAAAAACGTGGGGTTAAGTCAGAACACCTGTCATTGGCTGTATTGTCCATACAACTTGCCATACTGTTCAAACTTTTTGATGTCAACAATTCTGTTTTTAAAAAGTCTAAATATGTGAGTAAATCTATTTTACGTTTATGTAATTAATGTCATTTAAAATGATTGAGTTATTCGATTAGCGTGTTAGGGTCAGACTGAAGAATATTTCAGTTGTTTCATGATGCCAGCCAGCATTATGGTGGGAGAAAACTGGGCACTCTGTAAGTGTCCATATGAAACCTACGACAATTCATCTTGATTTTTATCTAATGACAGCTTCTACTTTACAACTACTTCAGTTACTTGTAGTGCGTTGTTATTTAATGTTGTACAGTACTCAAGAAGTTTTTCCTCACATGCTGGCAGTCAGTTCCATCCATGGTTAAAACTGGTGGTGCCAGGGATAAACCAATGACCTTTGGTAAGTTACTGAGAAACTTTCCCCACATGTGAAGTCCACATATGCAGACTGTACTGATGGAAGACAAGAGAAGCTCTGTCACCAACATATGCCAGACTGTGCAAATACATTATTTCATTATCCATTGTAACTCTGACGTAGACTGCCATTTTGTCCCTAAGCCAAACTGAAAAAACATTTTTGAAGACACCCATTTGGTAGAAGTGGTATGACCCAAAAGACCTTGGCCCAGTATTTATGTCTTGGACAAGATAGTCATACCATTTCATCAAAAGGGGTGTTTTCAACTCCGTTTTTTTTTTTCAGCATTCCAAAATCAACCACATTTCCAGACCATATGTATATGAAGATCATTGCCTGCTGTTTTCCAGGCCAGTATTTCTCGGCCTGTGGCCATTGTTCACGAGGGCGGCATACATTTACATATTATTTCACACGCTGTATTTAAAATGACCTAAAATTTCGCCCCAAAATGCAGTTTTAGTGTTATTTACTTATTTCATTGGTGCTTTACACTGTACTCAATAATATTTCACTTATACGACAGTGGCCAGCATTATGGTGGGAGGAAACCGGGCAGAGCCTTGGGGAAACCCACGACCATCCGCAGTTTGCTGGCAAACGTTCCCACGTATGGCCAGAGAGGAAGCCAGCATGAGCTGGACTTAAACTCACAGTGACCACATTGGTGGGAGGCTTCTGGTCATTGTGCTGTGGTGGTGCGCTAACCGACTTAGCCCCAGAGGCCCCAGTTTTAATGTTATCAAACACCACTCAGATCTGGTGCAGGAAAATGACATTTTTCCAGCAGGGTATAATCCTTCCAAACCATCCCCAAAACATCATTCTAAAATCACCTGAACTCTCAGGATCAGAAAAAAAAACGAGCAACTTTTAATCATTGATGAAATTTTAGCTCATTGACGACAAATCCATAATCAATCAATCAAATATAAATGAGTACATGCCCATATTTCATGCGCTTCACAAACTACAGCAGTTATAAACCTTGTTTTATCGGAGCCATTTTCCTCATCTAGGATACTCACCCTATAGGCATTGAAACTGACATTACTGCATCAGGACTACTGGGTCAACAATGGCGAGACCAGTTTCCAAAACGACAAATAACATTAGGCACAGAAGACCAAGGTCTCTCTTAAGAGCTTCTCCAGCTTTCTGTGAACCCTGAAAAGTAAACAGTATCTCCAATATGCCTCATCTCTTACCGTGGCACAGCCTTCAGTTGTTTTCCCGCAGCCAACAGAAGCTTCTGCACTAGCTTAGCGCTATCCTGGTGTCGCAGAAGTTGTGATAACAAATTCTCTGAGATGATAACCCCGTCTTCCACTCGGCCCACGATACGAGACAGCATGCGAGAAGCTGCCTGTAAAACGCAACAGGAGGGTTTTCATGAAAGGAACAGAAGAGACAGTTAAAACACAGATGATATTTATTTATTCATTTCATTTATGTTTAACGCCATACTCAAGAACATCTCACTTATATGATGGCAGCCAGCATTATGGTGGGAGGAAAACTGGCCGAGCCCAGGGGAAACCCACGACCATCCGCAGGTTGCCGGCAAACCTTCCCATGGATGGCTCAAATGATAGGCCAATATGTAAAAAGAAGAATCAGCCAGTGATGTGTACACGTCGCTGGAATTTTGATTTTGAAACTCCCATCGCTAAGAATTTACACAATCTACACAACAGTAATACACCTGATAAACACAGTGTCTAATAGTCTATACAGTATGGTGTACAGGGTGAGAAATAATCAAATAAATACACAAATTGATAAATATAGGTTCAAAGCTCTACATGCATATACTGAAATACATGTGTGTGTGTGTGAAATAATATAAACTACTAATAATACAAATAAAACTTAATTTAATCAAAAATTGATCATTTCCCTTATGTTTTATCCTTTATTCTTCTGTGTGTGTGGGCCGGGAGGGGGGGGGGGGTTAAATCAGGAGAGGCAAGTTTTAAATGGTGTGTATAAAAGCCAGCACATGATAAGACTTAGCTAGTATGAGTGATAAGACCTAGTTAGTATGAGTGATAAGACCTAGTTAGGATGAGTGATAAGACCTAGTTAGTATGAGTGATAAGGCCTAGTTAGGATGAGTGATTAGGCCTAGTTAGGATGAGTGATTAGGCCTAGTTAGGATGAGTGATAAGGCCTAGTTAGGATGAGTGATAAGACCTAGTTAGTATGAGTGATATGGCCTAGTTTGTATGAGTGATAAGACCTAGTTTGTATGAGTGATAAGGCCTAGTTAGGATGAGTGATTAGGCCCAGTTAGTATGAGTGATAAGGCCTAGTTAGTATGAGTGATAAAACCTAGTTTGTATGAGTGATAAGAAACCCATGACCATCCGCATGTAGCTGGCAGACATTTCCACCTGCACCTGGAGAAGAAGCCCGGGCGAAACCCATGACCACCCGCAAGTAGCTGGCAGATATTCCCATATTAAAACCCGAGAAAAAGCCTGGGAGAAACCCACGACCATCCGCATGTAGCTGGCAGACATTCCCACGTACACCCGGAGAAGAAGCCCGAGAGAAACCCACGACCATCCACATGTAGCTGGCAGACATTCCCACTCATACCCAGAGAAGAAGCCTTGGAGAAACCCACAGCCGTCCGCACATAGCTGGCAAATCTTCCCACATGCATCCGGAGAAGAAGCCAGCATGAACTTGATTTGAACTCACAATGATTGTATTGGTAAGAGGCTCCTGGGTCATTACTCTGTGCTATTAAACTCATTAGATTATAATCACAAGGTTAGTAAAATAGTAACATGAATAACTTACCTCTAACGAGTTAGCTAAGTAGGAACTCCACAGGTCCATATCAGTCCAAAAAAGCTCTTGTGATTTGCAGGGGGAGAGAAAGAAAAGTTAGGATTTCACAAATCTCACAGAATTGTCTTAAACTTAAAAAAGCAAGATTCACTAAAAACAAAAAATGAATTACATGTAATAATTTTTTGTGCATTTTAAGTTTTAACATTTCCATGCCAATTTTATGGAAAATTACATTTATTTCAGATTTCTGACAAGCAGAGCTATGACTGAGTTGTGGCTGAGTGAAAGTTGTCTAATTTATAGAACCAAGGGGGTCTGAACTGAGAACCATCTGAACTGCTGTTGTCTGAACTGTGTGACCAGTGATTGTCTGTAATGAGGCAGTGTGTACTGTGACTGTGTGAACTGAGCCAGTGGGGACCGTTTGTTGTCTCAGCTGTGGCTGTGTGAACTGTGTTTGTTTGTAATGAGGCAGTCTGGATTGAGACTGTGTGAAGTGTTGCTGTCTGTACTTTGGCTGTGTGAACCATAACTGTCTTAACTGCTGTTGTCTGAACTTAGTTGTCGGTAATGAGGCAGTGCAAACTGTGACTGTGAGAACTGTGAACAGCATGAGGCTGTGTGATCTGTTCGTCTGTATTGAGGCAATGTGACCAGAGACTGTGTGAACGAAATCCGTGGAAACTGTAGTTGTCTGAACTGTGGCTGTGTGAACTGTGGTAGTCTGTAATGAGGCAGTGTGAACTGTGACTGTCTGAACCAAGTCTGTGTGAACTGTTGTTATCTGAGCAGTGACTGTGTGAACTGTTGTTGTCTGAACTGTGGCTGAGTGAACTGTTGTTGTCTGAACTGTGGCTGAGTGAACTGCTGTTGTCTGAACTGTGGCTGAGTGAACTGTTGTTGTCTGAACTGTGGCTGTGTGAACGGAGGCTCTTTGTAGTAGGTCCTCTTACATTCAACCTGTTTTCACTTCTATGCACATATTATTTTAACATATACGTATATATATATATATATATATGGAGTGTATGACGATGGAAAACTTGGGTAACTAATATAACATCACACTTGAGCTTAAACCACCAATGCGTTTCGCCTCTTTTGAGACTTTACAAAATGGTACAGTCAGTGGTTACAAAAAACATATATATATAGACGTGTAGACAATCATGAAGTCTAGCAACACTTAGTCGATGCCTGGCAAATGTAATCATAGCTTACAGGGATTTAGGTTTGTATACAAGTTGAATTAAGCAAAGCAAACAATAGTAAAAGTATAATACCTTCACAATGAAACCTAGCTGTTAAGTTTGGGCTTGAATTTCTGAATGAAATACTGACACATATGAACTTGTCTTTTCATTATCCTCAGAAAATAATTCAAAAAAGGGTAATACTGAAAATGTAAATATTTTGGGTACATGCCCACATGTGTTTACTGTATATATACATATATATATGCATACACCTTAATGTATATTTATATTCATTTTTGAAAATTGTTTAAATAAATCCGAAATACTGAATCATGTAGGCCCTTTGCTTCATTTGTTGGCATTGCCACAGCACTCTGGCTTTCAGACAACACAAACTGACCCACCTCCAACAATCTCCTGTACAATGATGTCTACGAAATGGACACACGCCAATGCACATAATTCCAGCGAAAAGCTGTCCTTTTGTTGACGCATTTTTTCTTCGCTTCGCTCGCAGCATACAGCTGCAAATGCGACCTTGTCGTCCTGGCGAATGATCATGTTGTTGAGGATAACAGACAGGTGACGGCTGGCTTGACCAAGGTCCATGGCAGGAAGTGGCACATCGCTGGAGATGTACAGCGTGTTGTTGACAGAACTGAACATACAGGTCACTGGTTTAGGCAGTTTTGAGCTTTCCTGCAATGTTTAACAAATTAATCAATATCACAAAATCTTCTTAACTGGCCCCATAAGGTGGAGGAACCAATCAGAATAAAGCATAATTTGTCACCTGTCACACATTTTGTTTATTTTTTCTCATTTTTTGCTAGGCCTATTTATTTATGGATGCATCCAAAACAGAAGGGGTTTGTAATATTTCAACAGAATAACAATCAGCCCTCCAACAGACATCATCTGAAAATAAGGTTTTAAAAAACTGATGTTAATTTGAAGGAAACAAGAAATTCCCTTCAGCCATACATATTCCCATTTATGACGGATTATTAATTCATTTAAATGTTTTTCATGTGACACCTGACAGGTTTTCACTTTATGCATATCTCACCACGTTGCACAGTTTGCTGACGTTGGGAAACCCAAGTATCAGCAGGTGCTCACAAACTTTCCCAAGTGTGACACAATATAAAGAGACTACGACACAGAGAATGAAACCAGAGCAGTGACGACAGTCTGATTGTTGGCAAATGGTCACACACAGAGTGAAACCAGAGCAGCGACGACAGTCTGATTGTTGGCAAATGGTCACACACAGAGTGAAACCAGAGCAGCGACGACAGTCTGATAGTTGGCAAATGGTCACACACAGAGTGAAACCAGAGCAGCGACGACAGTCTGATAGTTGGCAAATGGTCACACACAGAGTGAAACCAGAGCAGCGACGACAGTCTGATAGTTGGCAAATGGTCACACACAGAGTGAAACCAGAGCAGCGACGACAGTCTGATTGTTGGCAAATGGTCACACACAGAGTGAAACCAGAGCAGCGACAGAGTGAAACCAGAGCAGCGACGACAGTCTGACAGTTGGCAAATGGTCACACACAGAGTGAAACCAGAGCAGCGACGACAGTCTGATAGTTGGCAAATGGTCACACACAGAGTGAAACCAGAGCAGTGACGACAGTCTGATTGTTGGCAAATGGTCACACACAGAGTGAAACCAGAGCAGCGACGACAGTCTGATAGTTGGCAAATGGTCCCACACAGTATGAAACCATAGCAGCGACGACAGTCTGATAGTTGGCAAATGGTCACACGCAGAGTAAAACCAGAGCAGTGACGACAGTCTGATAGTTGGCAAATGGTCACACACAGAGTGAAACCAGAGCAGCGACGACAGTCTGATAGTTGGCAAATGGTCACACACAGTATGAAACCAGAGCAGCGATGACAGTCTGATAGTTGGCAAATGGTCACACACAGAGTGAAACCAGCGCAGCGACGACAGTCTGATAGTTGGCAAATGGTCACACACAGAGTGAAACCAGGGCAGCGACGACAGTCTGATAGTTGGCAAATGGTCACACACAGAGTGAAACCAGAGCAGCGACAACAGTCTGATAGTTGGCAAATGGTCACACGTAACCGGTGAAGTCCTGCCACTTGCAAATATACCACAGTCAGGGTTTTATTCTAACTGTTCATGTAAGAAGTAGCAACCTACACGCCCCCTAGCACCTTGGCCTAAGCAGAACTAGGTAAAAAAAACATTACAGTGATATTGACTGCAATTTATTAAATGTCACTGGTCCAGAATTACTCACAGTGCTGGGCTGTCATCACATTTAACACGTGTATACACCGAACATGTGGTTTCCTCACAAATGTATGTATGCTTGGCATTTGACATCGTACGTCGCAATTTTTCAGTTATATGATGATAGGCAGTCCCGAACAGAATTAATGTATACTGTGTCTCCCTGTGGTAGGGGTAGTTCATGGAAAATCCGGCTAAAGACACCAGACATGACACCCACTCCCCAGTCACATTATACTGACACGGGGACTGTTTCCTTGCTCTAATCTTTCAGCCCTGAGCACCAAGCGAGGCAGCAACTAATACCATTTTTAAAGTCCTTTGTTATGAACTGACCCAGGATTGTTCCCGGATATCCCGACCTTGAGGCAGATGTTCTATGTAATAGGCCATGGTGGCAGTCCCCAGCAATGAATGTAAGATTGCACAAATATCGACACAAGCGCTGTCCACTGCTCATAGCCCGCTTTACTGATCGAAATGCACATGCTTGTGCTCACTTCCACTAACATATAAACAAACAGACAGGCCTGCAAAAGTATTAATGGCAAATTGTTGTGTTTTCGGCTATTCAAACCTATATTATCGCCTTCAGCGTTAGCTGATCACAATCTAAATGTGATATTCATCAGGGTAACATGCACTCATAGCAGCTATTTATTCCCATTTTATGGCAGAACTATTTTAAATTTATAAAACTCCACAACTGAAGAGCACCAAAACTTGATGCAGAAGCCATGTTGAACTGGTTTGTTTACATTTTTTCTATCCCATAATCCCTCCATGGTAAATATTTACAAAATGGCCCACTGTCAGCAAGGTACGGTAAAAGGCATGGGAAATGACGGTCAGGGAAACAGTGCGAAAATATCAGCCTATCTGAAATTACACTAGCTATCACTTGTTTTCCAGCAAAGTCAGCAACTTTCTGTTTTTCAACTTTTAGTTTTATCTAAATGTGACAGGACGTCAGTAGCTACTGCACATTATGCAATGTTTATGTGCAAGTAGAGGTTATCTCCCTTTTCTGTAGGGGAAGTTATGTCGCCGGACATTTTTAGTTAGCGTCCTCGCCGTGTGGTGAGTTTAATCCCATTTTTGCCCATTAAACCGATGTAATGTTTGCAACCAATGTGGTATGAGGTAACCTTTACAATGGTGGAACCATGTACATAGATTTCTGAATGAGTTAACGAAGTATCTTTATAGATATTCTGAGATGAAGCCTCATCACGTGGCTAGGTCACGAAATATGAACACACAATCATGCAAAACGTAGCTTTTACGTTGTGCTATCCGCTGTGTAGGATCAACAGCAAATGTTAGAATGTTAACTGGAGAGGTTGATATAACCGTATGTGACATTCCAGTTGACTGCGGAAGCGATAAGCTGTACATTAACAAACTCTTTGCAGATTTAACGTTACTATATGTAACGGGTAGCATGTACTTTTATGTTAACGCGTTGTAAAACTGCATTCTTGTAATAATGCGCTGGTATACTGATGTTTAGCGCCATGATATGCTAGGATAAGGTAAAGTGGGTGTGCACTTGCTGCGAAATACACAGGAATTAAGTTCATACAGTTTCTGGTTGTACACTGTAAAAGTATTTCTCGCTACACTGTAAGAAATGTGTTCACATTCAAATGTTCATTTCAAGGGGTTACTTTTTAAACAGTTTTACTTTGTGTTATGGTTACGGTTACAGTATGTCATTTGATCTACTCTTTGTAGGTGGCCTTTGTCCTGCTGCATGTTGTAACAGGATGAGCACCGTTGTGACCCTCAGGCACCTTGAGGTAATTTTGTGAGCATTTGTAATCCTGGGAAATGACTATTGTAGTCACATTATACGGTGGCATTGTGCTACATTAAGGGGTGTTATGCATATTGTTTTGTTTCGCAAAATTAGTATTTGTTGTTACAGTTCAAAAGGTTATTGTTGCAGTATTACATTACAAGAATGCCACTAGTCATGATGCTTGCGGTTTAACACTACTGTCATTAACCTACACGTGTTTAACGAATTGGTTACCAGCTTGATAGACATTTTGGAGTTCGAATGAACGTAAAGTTACATTGTAATGTCTTTTATATTGCATTTAAGTAGCATATATTTGATGTTACGCGCTGCTGTGTATATCCATGGCCAAAGTACCTACCATGTAGTTGTCAGTTATATTGTGAGACATACTCACCTCGGAACCTCATAATGTTAATTGCATATGTGCAACTGATAATTGATTGTAGTACTTGGATATGCATAGTGACTACCGTTGGTAGGGTTATTGTGTTTACAATAATGATCATAGACGTACAATTTTGTGATTGTCATTACAGGGTTTTTTTCCTCCCCTCGCTGGATAACTGCACCACACATTGATGGTGGTCTCCAATAAAGTATTCGAACAGCAGTCCACTTTGTGTCGTCTCTATCCGTCGGGCCCAACCCGCCCTCGTTACATAAAATCAGCTAACTGGGAAGAAAATTCCCATGCCTGCAACAAACTTTGAGAGGAAAGGCATCCAAAGGCAAACCTCTGAACCAGTTGGCAGTCACCAACTTGCATACTTACGACAGAACATCCCAGAATGTGAGATAATGTTTCCATGACAACCAGCTTGCTTCCCGCTGTAGGAGTAGCCATCTGGTCATCTGAAAAAGGATGTGAGTAAGGAGGTGTTCTTAAGACTTCGATTCCTATATAAGATTCAATTCCCACTCAAGGCTCAATTCCGACTCAAAGCTCAACTGCTAGTTAAGGTTCAATTATCACTTTAGATTCCATTCCCACTCAAGGCTCAATTCCAATTCAAAGCTCAACTGCTAGTTAAGGTTCAATTCTCACTTTAGATTCAATTCCCACTCAAGGCTCAATTCCAATTCAAAGCTCAACTGCTAGTTAAGGTTCAATTCTCACTTTAGATTCAATTCCCACTCAAGGTCCAATTCCAATTCAAAGCTCAACTGCTAGTTAAGGTTCAATTCCCACTTTAAATTCAATTCCCACTCAAGACTCAATTCCAACTTAAGGCTCAATTGCCAATTAAGGTTCAGTTCCCACTTTAAAAGGCTCAACTGCCACTCCAAACCCAATTCCAACTCAAGGCTCAATTGCCAATAAAGCTTCAGTTCCCACTCCAAACCCAATTCCCACTCAAGGCTCAACTGCCAAGTATGTATGTCTCTTTTACAGTATATACATGCAGACCTGCATTATGGTAGGTAAGGCCACATGCTTTATGGTATGTTTAGCGGACAAAATACATGTATATATGCCTGTATGACACCATACTGTACATTCTGACTTCTTTTGCCCAGTGTAAGACTACATCTTACATACTTGCTTAAAAACAAAAACCAACCATTGTTTTAGATTATCAATATATATACACATAATTATCTGCTGACTTCTTTAGTTGTAGGCCCTACATACAAGAGCAATATATATATATATATTATTTGATTATGACAACATATGTCAAATTGTACGCGACAACAACACAAGACAACAATGCTTTATCTCAGCATCCAAAAACATTTACAAGTCTCAACCTTAGCTCAGTCAGGTATAACAGCAACAATGTCCAAATCAGAACTTACAACAAAAACAGTTTGTAGACTTCTAGGCACTTTTAGGTCGCTAGGGCTACGTTCACACTTTCAAGCACTGAACTTGCATCAGAAATGACGACCCCCAGATTATCTATTGTGCCAAGCTCACTCCGTTGCATATATAGTACGAGCCCTACATTACAGGTGATAAGTGCCAACACCGACCCATAAGCATGCTGAGCTGACCCAGAAACGGTCGGGCGACTAAGGGGAATGTAGACCTATATTTCGCAACGCACTACCAGGAAATCCGCAAAATTTCCTAGGGCAATGTACATAAATAAAAGTTTATACATGTATATCTCTGAAAGCACAAATAGTTCATCACTTGTTTTAAACAACTCCTAGAAAGGCGAGCCCATTATTCGAGCTCAACTGAAATGCATTACTGTACAGAAATTTAGACTATTCCATATTTATACATAAATATGGAGCTTAATTACTTAACAGGCTAACAGTGAACTCAGAAAAATCAACTTTTAAGTCACTCAGTCACTGTCACCGCATTACACAAGGACTCCATAACACAGCCACACAAAATGTTATTGAACTCATTCAGTCACACAGTCAGTCAATCTCTCAGTCACATACTATCAGTTATCACACATGCTTAGTCACAGTCACCCAGTCACAGTCACTGAGCCAGTCACACACTCAGTCAGTCACTGCCACTCAGTCATACGCTGTCAGTCACCTGGTCACACAGTCACTCAGACACACATTGTCGGTCACCCAGTCACAAAGTCACACACTTGGACTCAGTCACAGTCACAGTCACTCAGTCACCTTCTCAGTCACCTGGTCACACAGTCACTCAGACACACATTGTCAGTCACCCAGTCACAAAGTCACACACTTGGACTCAGTCACAGTCACAGTCACTCAGTCACCTTCTCAGTCACCTGGTCACACAGTCACTCAGACACACATTGTCAGTCACCCAGTCACAAAGTCACACACTTGGACTCAGTCACAGTTACAGTCACTCAGTCACCTTCTCAGTCACCTGGTCACATAAGCTTAAAGTAAAAGACATATAACAACCGAGACCTAGGAGCTAGGACCTTTTTGCCATTCACTTTAAGCTGTGGCTCAATGTATAATCTAGAGAGCCCAGAAAGACCCCTGGCAGGATCACTGTTGTGCTGTACTCCAATCAGGAATGTACAGGCCAAACTCAATGCCATTAACAAGGCAAGGCAAGACCTATGTGTATACCTACTACTGTAGATCCAGGTATTAACCATGTCACTAATACTGGTAAAGCCATTGCCAAACCTTTTCACAGGTATCTAGTTCTGATAATTACAGCCTGGAGTTTACGCCACACAAGTTGGACAGCGAGCATACGCATCCATTCAGTAATATTCAGTTTGATGATTTAGCCATCAGCGACGTCTTCAGTTTACTCAACCTTAAGCGGTCGTTATCCTCCTCACCTGACTCTTGTCCCAGAGAAGATGGCGTTTCCTATCCTACAACCACTAATCTGCCAGACCAGTGAGTGAATGGGTTGTTGTTGTTGTTATACAATACTGTGTGGAACACAATGCTTCCACCCCATGCTTGGAAACGGGCTATCATTATCCCTATCTGTAAGCCTGGCAAAGATCGCTCTGCGGCCACTTCATATTTGTCTTATTGTTCTAACACCCACTGTATGTAAAGTCATGGGAAAGATCATCACTTCCTGGCTTACCTGGTCTTTAAATAAAAATAACCTATTTACTGCTGTGCAAAGCGGGTCTACGCATCATCATTGCACCACCAATAAAATAGCTCCTTGTTATGTAATAAGGAATATTTGCTGTTTTACTTGACATGTAGAAGGCAGATCACATGGTTTGGTGCACTGGTGTGTTGATTAATATGATAAACATGGGCACTGGAGGGAAAGTGTTGAGATGGGTTCCCTAACTGGGCATCTAATTAAGGTTCGAGTGGGTGGAGACTACTCACGGTTTGTTCCCGTGGAGAATGGGGTCCATTCGGGGCAGCATAGTGTACCCTACATTATTCAGTGTCGCAATCAGTGATCTGTCAAAGGCTATCTCTCCTGAACTAAAATGCTTGTTGCTTGCAGATGATAAGGGCATGTGGTTCAAATCCCGGAATATTAAATTATGTATGGTATTCGGTATATACAACAGGGGTTAGATGATATTATGAAATGGAATTTGTCTCAGGGGGTTTAAATTTTCTTCCGCAAAGACTGAAGCCATTATTTTCACCCATAGAGCTCTTCATGATGTAGCTATTATGCTTAATAATTCCCCTGTCAAACAATCTAAGTCTAAGTCTCGTTATCTGGGTGTTGTCTTTGGCTAACCTCTCACTTGGGCAAACCATACTGTGGGTGTCATTGTATATCATTTGTAATTGCCAGAAAGTTTTGAACTTAATATTATGATTCTGTGGGCTGTGGGCTGTGGGTGCGGGGGGAGGGGGGTTTGAGGGGAGGGGGGTGCGGAACTAAGGGGCACTGTCTACCACTGTTGCAGTATATCATTCTCTGACCCGTTCTTGACTTGACTATTATTGTGAGGTTTATGATTCTGCAGGCAGTACTCTTCAGTGGAAGCTTGACTTTATCCAGGGCACGGCGCTGCGGACGTGTACAAGACGTATGCAATACACACCACTTATAACTTTGTAGGTCTTCTGTAATGAGTGGCCTTTGTATTCCTGTCCCCGTCTGCACACCCTCAAATGTTTACGTAAGCTTCAATCTGATGCTCATATCTTTGCTTCTACTGAAATCGAACCTTCTTGGGGCTTTCGTGGCTGAGGGGGTTAGTGTGCCCGCGCGGCGTTGTGACCCCATGCCTCTCACCCATGTGGTCGTCATGAGTTGAAGTAGATCTCATGCTGGCTTCCCCTCTGGCCGTACCTGAGAAGGTCTGCCAACAACCTGTGGCAGATGGTCATGGGTTTCCCTCGAGCTCTACCTGGTTTCCTTCCACCTAAAGCTGGCTTCCATTGCATAAGAGAAATATTCTTGACTATGGCATATAACACCAATCAAGTAGATATAAATAAATAAATCAAATCTTCTTAATATGACAGTTATATGAAGGTACAGATAATCATGCCTTGTCACTCAAAGAGATTTCATCATCTTCACGTTACAATGACTTAAACATTCAGGCCTCCTTTATCCCTAATGGAAACTGTACTCTTCTGAGCACTTAAATGTAAATACAGATGTGTCTAAATGCCCAGACAGTAAGTTTGTTGGTGCCTCCTTTATCCCTAATGGAAACTGTACTCTTCTGAGCACTTAAATGTAAATACAGATGTGTCTAAATGCCCAGACAGTAAGTTTGTTGGTGCCTCCTTTATCCCTAATGGAAACTGTACTCTTCTGAGCACTTAAATGTAAATACAGATGTGTCTAACTGCCCAGACAGTAAGTTTGTTGGTGCCTCCTTTATCCCTAATGGAAACTGTACTCTTCTGAGCACTTAAATGTAAATACAGATGTGTCTAACTGCCCAGACAGTAAGTTTGTTGGTGCCTCCTTTATCCCTAATGGAAACTGTACTCTTCTGAGCACTTAAATGTAAATACAGATGTGTCTAACTGCCCAGACAGTAAGTTTGTTGGTGCCTCCTTTATCCCTAATGGAAACTGTACTCTTCTGAGCACTTAAATGTAAATACAGATGTGTCTAAATGCCCAGACAGTAAGTTTGTTGGTGCCTCCTTTATCCCTAATGGAAACTGTACTCTTCTGAACACTTAAATGCAAATACAGATGTGTCTAAATGCCCAGACAGTAAGTTTGTTGGTGCCTCCTTTATCCCTAATGGAAACTGTACTCTTCCGAGCACTTAAATGTAAATACAGATGCGTCTAAATGCCCAGACAGTAAGTTTGTTGGTGCCTTATTTTGACTCCCGGAAATAAAATACATACATAACCGATCATTCAGGCTATCCAATTCCATTTCTGTGTTCACTGCTGAGCTAACTGCCATTTTGGGTGCCCTGAATTTTCTTCTCAAGTTAAAAACCCGCCGGGGTCGTCATATTTACCGGTTCTTTGTCTTCTTTACAGGCTGTGCATCATGACATGTGGGCCAACCCTTCTCCAATGGTCTACGAAATGCAACACTTGGGTACTATGCTTAACTTTCAAGGGGTTGCTATCACACTTAACTCAGGGTAGCAGCACATACTGGTGTCCATGGCAATGAATTGACTGACACCTTAGCAAAACAGGTACCTCCCAGACTGTTCCCTTATCAACCCAAGAAGCACTATGTGATAGCAAACCCAAACTCACTGATATTTTTCAGCAGAACTGGAACAGTTCCCACACTGCTAAACTTTTCTACCCGGCCAATCTCTTGATCAATATGAAATATATGATCAAACTTAGTCATCATGTAGATGAAAAACTTTTTTCCCGTGTTTCAACTGGGCCCTTACCCACCAATTTGTATTTGTATTGCTTCACTATTTCCCCATCTTGTTACTACATTGTGTTCGTTTCACTGACACCTGTCACCTACTACGTAAAGATCTTCGCAGGCTAAGGAATCCGTCAGTTTACAGTGGAGGCTTTTGCTTTATCTTTCAACCTGGATCGCCTATCTTTCAACCTGGGCCTCCTATCTTTCAACCTAGGACTCCTAATTTTCAACCTGGATCTCCTATCTTTCAACCTGGGACTCCTATGTTTCAACCTGGATCTCCTATCTCTCAGCCTGGATCTGCTACCTTTCAACATGGATCGCCTATCTTTCATCCTGGGCCTCCTATCTTTCAACCTGGGCCTTCTATGTTTCAACCTGAGTCTCCTATCTTTCAACCTGAGTCTCCTATGAGTCTCCTATCTTTCAACCTGAGTCTCCTATCTTTCAACCCTGGTCTTCTACCTTTCAACCCGGATCTCCTATCATCCAACCCAGGTCTCCTTTCTTTCAACCTGGGCCTCCTGTCTTCAGGTAAGGAGTGGTGCTGGTTTTGGCAATACCGTACAATTTGTAGGCAGCATCCAAGATTTTCCCTTCAAAACTCCGTCCTTGATCACTGTGCAGCCGCTCTGGTACGCCGTACCTGACAAACCACTCTGTGGAAAGAATCCTAGCAATAGTCACTGCTGTTTGGTCCTTCGCTGGAAACACCTGCATGAATTTAGTGTAGATGTCTGCAAAGGCCAGTACATTTTCAACATCGTTCAAGCCATCGTTCATCGTAAAATCCACTGCAACAATTTCCAGCGGTTGTTTAGCAATGAGACATGCAACTGTGGTATGGATGTGCCTTCCCTCCTTAGCCTGCATGCACCTGCTACATTTTTCACAGTAGTCTTGGAGAAGAGAGAAGGACCGATCTCATGTTATCATGCACCATTGTCAACACCTCTTTTTTTAGTGCCGATGGCAGTAAGACTAGCCAATACATGATTCCATCCTCACAGATAAGTCGGTCGCCCATTGCCACTTTCCTTGCATAGTTGTGTCTTCGTAACCGCTTTCCTGGACTTAAGACCGAGGACTCTACATGTAACAGGATCATCTGCTGGCAGAGCAGATAACTGCACTAGAGACTTGGTTATCAGAGACAATGGAGCAGCTGGTGTCTGTCGCTGTGGGCGCGATTTGACTTCCTCGCTCCAGATCTGGTGAACCATTCAGTTTGTGTCACACTTCGTTTGACAGGATAGTCTGTGTAGGTCCTGAGACGGAGTACGAGACAAATGACGCGTGCATCTCCTCGAGGTAGGCCGTTTCTGGCTTATGCGGAACCTTGCAACTGTGCAAATCAGCATTTCAGTTTACCTTTCCTGAGCGATGTTTGGTGACTAGATTGTAGTTGGCCAGTTCTGCCACCCATCTCAGCTTAGTTGCACTTAACTTCGCCATGGTGGACTGTATATACGACAGTAACCGCCTTTTAGAAACCATGCTCCTCAAGAACACAAGATTAGTAAAAACCAAAAAACATACGCATTCTCCTGTTTTCAAGCAGTGCGGTTTTTAAAGCACGTGGTTAGATAAGGCGAGTAGTCGCATCCGTCTTCGATAGTAAGCCTCATTTGATGGTAAATATGGACACAGTGCCCAGAAAGTCTTGGAGTCTGCTCAAATTGTACCACAGGATATATGAACAGTTGCAATCAAAGTGCAATCAAAGTGCAACTGAGATACATATTTGATTATTGACACCATATATACGAAAACGGTACACGATTTGGATACTGACTTTGTTCATCCGCCTAGAACATTCATTGTACCTTTTCATGAATCTGTCCTAAGCTTTACACTTTATATATTTTCATAGTTCTCTGGTGGTTTCTGTTGTTTCTAGTTTTTCGAAACTGGAATAATCACCCAAAATGCCCATTTTGGTTGACGTCTGGCAAATGAATGTCACTTAAGGACTCCCAGGTCCTTAAACTTAGTATTTCTTATCATCAGCCAATAACTGAATGAGGGGCCTAAGAACAGGAAGACACAAAATCCTACATCTCTAGGGCCAGTTTCATGAAGCATACTTAAGCTAAGTATGAAGCCTTAACAACCATGGCAAGGTATGCTATACAGATTTGAAGTACACTTAGTGAAGTACTACTTACCATTAAGTGTACTTCATGAAAATACCCACTGATATGGCCACATTCAAGGGTTTTCTTTTTTTTTTGTTTTAGACTTCCAAGCTGTAATTATTATCATTATTACTATGGTTCTTGCCATTTACTTTTTTACTTATTTCCTGGAAAACTGCACAAAGCTTCCAGTGGGAAGTTACTCACAAAAGTACATGAACACCAATTTACCTCACATGTCTTAAAACTTTTGTCCATGACTAACTGGCTATTTTTTCATGATTCTGCGAGTTCTGTCCTGATTTTAGAAAGATATTTTGAGATTTGTTTGGTAGACAGGATGGGACCCTACTGGAAAAGTCCAAGATTCAGGATCAAAAATAATATTTTATGACATTAATTTGCCTCTAAAATGCACTATTTTGATCAAATTTTAGGTCATGTAGGGTATATTGAAACATGACCTACTTTTGCTGTATTATAGGGTGGCACAAAAGCTGGACAATCTTAAAAAAAAAAATTTTTAAAAACTGAAAAATGAAGTTAAAAAAATTCTATTTTCTGGTCATGCGACCGGAAACAACAGCAGCGGTAAACTGAAAACTGATGAAAGTAGACCTATATGTGGTATATCTATCAGTCAAAAGCAGCGCACCAATTGTCAGAAATTCAAAAATTATACCACTTTGAAGTCTGCAAAGGTTTAGCTAGAAAACAACGGGAGTTTTGAGCGCAAGTTGTTACTACTGTTGTTGTTGTGTCACCTGCTATATATCCATTACGTTGGATAGGAGAAAGACCATTTCCCCCATTCATTTAAAGGTCATCAAGCAGACAGTAATTATAGAGCATATACACACATGTATATATCATTGTGCTGCTCAACTACTGTTAAAATATCCTGAAACACCTTTGTACCAAAAACTGAAAACCATGGGTGAAGACTGCTTAGAGGCCAGAAAACTGCATGCAGTTTTAATTTGTCTTTTCTTTTTCCACTTCTTCGAAGGGAATCAGGTTAGTAGCTGGAGGTGGCCAGTTTGTACGAAGTAAACTCTAACCTTTCAATGAGTTTTTCTAACCATTTTCGCATTGTGGAGACCACAATGTGAAGTATTGAAAAAACTGAGTTTTAGACAATGTTTGTACTGAGTTTTCACAAAATAAATTGAGTTTTTGATACATTGGTCATGACAAAATATTGTTTTCTGATTTGTTCAAACTGAAATTAAATTATAAATGAAATTAAAAAACCCTGTTTCCTCCGTTAGAATGGTAATGCTATACACCTGGCCAAACATGCCAACTTTCTTACTACAGGTCACAGGTGGCAGAACCAGGCAGAACTGGTTCCATGCCCATGATCCTCGGAAAATAATTGAGATTTGGCATTTTACACTGACACGATAACTGATAGCTTTATGAGCCGAGGAAACTTGAGTGTTCATAACACACCGGGCCATGCTGTGGTACGCCAGTTACCTGATACTGGAATCGGCACACTATTCACAGGTTTCTGACCAAAATGTAGTGACTACATGGTGAAAACTATATTAAAGTCACCATTATATTTATTCGTATGTGTATGTGCTAATCAATAATGTCATATCAGGACTAAGTGATCGACCCAGACATTTGTTTAATATAAACATTGTGTTTATTTGTGAAAAAAGTGCAAATGAGACCAGCGTAACACTCTTGACAGAAAATGAAACAAATGGTGTTTTACCTGACATCTGACACAATTCTCAACATCATTTACATGAAAAGTACATTTAAAGCTCACAATTTTGAGATAATTTTTTTCATGTTTTATTTTAGATTTTCCCATTTTTTTTTTTTTTTGGGGCTTCTTTTGAATTTTCTTTCCCCACCCTCTTCACCCCAAAGAGAGTTTAAATCTTGATGAACACAATGTCGCAAGAAACAAACATCCCGGCACGATCACTGAGATTCAGTCTTGGATTTACCAGAGAAATCCTTGGACTCTGACGAAAACCCACTGGAATCCGATGAAACTGTCTTTGGCTCAGACAAATCATCCAGTACCTCTGTTGAAATATGGCCAGACTTTTCCTTCAACGGTGATGAAACCAGATAAAGTTCTTCGAAGTCGCTATCTTCTTTTTCTTCTGATCGCGCACTTTCATTCGCATCCTCACAATCCTCATTTTTCTTGGCCACTTCAGACACATTCTCCTTAGTCCCAGCCTGAATCTCAGGGTTGTTTTCTGCTGAGATTTTGTCTGAGATTTTATCACCGGAAGTTTCCATGTTATTTAAGGGTTCAGTTTCATTCGTTGTAAAGCCACTATCACGCGCAACCTTTTCCTGTAAATCTGCTGGCAAACCAGCAGCCCGTTGGCGACGTTTTCGAGTTTTCCCGACAATTTCATCCCCTGACATTTCGTCCATGTCATCCTCGTCCGGTAAAAGCTGCTGGAAGACACTAGCGTCAGATTTCGGGGACTGGTTGCCAGGGTGACGCCGCACAGCCGATAGCTGCTGGTAACGCGCCATTTTGGAAGTGACAATATCGCGCGTCATTTCGGGTTTCCGCTTCTGAAGTTTGCTAGCATTTTCGTCCTCCCCAGTTTCTGGCATACCCATCGCCAACTCTGCGGCGTGCTCTGTCAACAAGGGATCTTCAGGTGAGCTTTTCATGCTGCTGGAACAGGACATTTCCATACGATGCTGCCTTTCGTTTTCGTCACTGCTTTCACCCGAGTCCTGGTCGCCACTTCCATCCTCCCCTTCAGTTTTTCTACCCTCCAGCTTGTCCAACCACTGCTGCTTCTTCATCTCATGTTGTCTACCTGAAGAATGAAAGAGGATTTTATTCTTTTCATTCATCACTTATTTACTTATAGGATTGTTGTTAAATGCCCCACTCCAGAATTTTTCATTTTACGACAGGGTAAAGGAAACCAGAGTATTTGGAGTAAACCACCAACCTTTCACAAATTACTGACAAACTTTCCCACGAATGACAAACAGATATACATGCAATACTGGTGTCAGACAACTGGTCTTCAGTGAATGGTACATGTGGATGTTCTTGTCACTGAAAAACCAACTTGCTCACAGTAAAACCACTGACCTCTGGCAAGTTAGTGACAAATGTCATGTTGGTGACCACAGTATCCGATGAGGTCAGTTAAAAGGGTGAAGGAAACCAAAGTGCCAAGGGAAAACCCACCAACCTAACAAGGATAACAAGGAGAGCAGGAGTATGAGGAGACAATGTTCAAACTGTGGCATGTTGCTGACACACGCCATGATGGTGGAAGATAAGCGGTCGTCAACACAACAGACTTCACAAGCTGACCCCCGAGTGCTGAGGACAATACTGTCATCAAGGGGCCACTAACAAGGAGACCAGGAGTATGGGTAGACAATGTGCAAACTGTGGCACGTTGCTGACACACGCCATGATGGTGGAAGATAAGCGGTCGTCAACACAACAGACTTCACAAGCTGACCCCCGAGTGCTGAGGACAATACTGTCATCAAGGGGCCACTAACAAGGAGAGCCGGAGTATGGGGAGACTCAATGTACAAACTGTGGCACTTAGTAAGGTCAAACACAACAATCTTCCCTCACAGAAACCGAGAGTGCATAAATGGATTCATACATTCTGAAAATAGTAAAAGCCGGCTCACATCTTTCTGCATCTTGTGAAGACATCCAACGTCTCATTTTGAAGAGAGCGAAGCCGAGTGTGATGATGCCAATCGCCACGGCAACAAACATGCCAGCTTTTGGGGTAGACCACCAAAACAGATCGTTATCCTGAAAAAATAATGATTTAGATGACAATGATACTGATGATAACTATCTTGATGATAATAACGAGAGGGTAACCATGATGGATAATGTCAATCACCACGGCAAACAAACATAATAATGACAACAATGACTGACTAATGATGCCTGTTGTAAACCACTGACCTTGCCCAGTTACCTGAAAAACCTCCTTACTTATCCAGGCAGAGTCAGCTTTGGTCAAGTTTGATGCTGAAAATTACACTTTTCCAGTAGAATATCACCCTACCTTCTCCACAAACCCTCAAAAATGTGACTTAGTCATGGCCAAAATTTTAGGACATTGATCATACAAACAGGAGTGAAAATTCTGGAAATGCAGAAGATAATTTATTACTTTAGCTTAAATACAGACAGACAGGTGAAGATAATGAAACTTTAATAAGGATTCTCTTGAAACCAGATACTTTCCTACCTATTACATATTTTACACTTTTCTTTTGGTGTTTTCACCATACTGCGGGAAGGAAAATCACTAAATTAGAATTGTGAACAATCACTATCTTCACTGCGGGCCACACGACTTCCTCACTCCTTCTGGATTTGAACCTATGAAATAATCAGTAACTTACGCCATTTTCCATCAGAGTCTGTATCTCAGGGTAGGCCAGTAGGAGCTCATTTCCAGACAGTTTACCATCCTTGTTTCTGTCATATTTCCTCAGCGAATCTTTCCACTTCTGGCAATTTAAAAAGAACCCGAGGTTTCTATAAACTCTAATTTGTCAACCTTAAAGCGTTTCAAAATTCTGGTTCATACCCCTTGAAGATTTCGAATTTCCAGACTCTTTCATGGTTTTTACGGACCCCAAAAATTCACATTTTTCAGGCACTTGGGATGAACATTTGCAAACTTTCTTTTCTTTTTTTTTTATCTACTACTTCATGAATATTCACGGCACTGAAACGGTTTCTACTGTTTTACCTGTTTTTTCAGTTCTCCTAAATAAATAACGTTTTCATCCTCATCCTTTAATGGCTTGTTATAAAGATGGTCTTGATCTTCATCAAACTGGATAATGTCATCAATATCCTGACACAAGCTGAAAACAGAAAGTAAAGCACAACTTATGTCTTGTTTGATCACCAATTGCCAATTCGCAACACCTGCTTCATTTACAAGAAAACGTCATGTCCGATGTCACTACATTTCAGCTGAGGCAAAAACAGCGCTGTATATATTTATTAAGACTGGCCTGCTACATTCAAGTTATACCTAGCAAAAACTATTTTAAGGAAGGCCTCACAAGCACTGATAGCTTTTGTGAAAAATGTTGAAGTTTGCTTATTATGGGCATCATGCTAATGTGACTTATTTGACTCTAGCTTAATGCCTTATTTAAGAAATTTTCACTTTACATGATGGTAGTAAATTTAATTACTGGAATAAACTGGCAATACACCAACCACTGGTGAGTTACTGACAAAAAGGGGAAATCCACCAACCACTGGTGAGTTACTGACAAACTGGCAATCCACTGACCACTTGTGAGTTACTGACAAACTGGCAATCCAATAACCACTGGTGAGTTACTGACAAACTGGCAATCCAATAACCACTGGTGAGTTACTGACAAACTGGCAATCCACTAACCACTGGTGAGCTACTGACAAACTGCCAATCCAATAACCACTGGTGAGTTACTGACAAACTGGCAATCCACTGACCACTTGTGAGTTACTGACAAACTGGCAATCCAATAACCACTGGTGAGTTACTGACAAACTGGCAATCCAATAACCACTGGTGAGTTACTGACAAACTGGCAATCCACTAACCACTGGTGAGCTACTGACAAACTGCCAATCCAATAACCACTGGTGAGTTACTGACAAACTTTCTGACATGTGACATAAAGATATGCCACACTGACACATTGCCAATAACCTACAGGTAAGCCACATTAGCACACTGCCAGTGACATACAGGTATGCCACACTGACACATTGCCACTGACATACAGGTATGCCACATTGCCAGTAACCTACAGGTCTGCCACATTGCCAGTGACATACAGGTATGCCATACTGGCATATTGCCAGTGACATACACGTATGCCACATTGCCACACTGCCACTGACTTACAGGTATGCCACATTGCCACACTGCCGGTGACATACAGGTATGCCACACTGACATATTGCCAGTGACATACAGGTATGCCACACAGACACATTGCCAGTGACATACAGGTATGCCACATTGACACATTGCCAGTGACATACAGCTATGCCACACTGACACATTGCCAGTGACATACAGCTATGCCACACTGACACATTGCCAGTGACATACAGCTATGCCATGCTGACACATTGCCAGTGACATACAGGTATGCCACACTGACACATTGCCAGTGACATACAGGTATGCCACGCTGACACATTGCCAGTGACATACAGCTATGCCACGCTGACACATTGCCAGTGACATACAGGTATGCCACGCTGACACATTGCCAGTGACATACAGTGTAGTGACATACCACGCTGACACATTGCCAGTGACATACAGGTATGCCGCTGACACATTGCCAGTGACATACAGCTATGCCACGCTGACACATTGCCAGTGACATACAGCTATGCCACGCTGACACATTGCCAGTGACATACAGGTATGCCACGCTGACACATTGCCAGTGACATACAGCTATGCCACGCTGACACATTGCCAGTGACATACAGCTATGCCACGCTGACACATTGCCAGTGACATACAGGTATGCCACGCTGACACATTGCCAGTGACATACAGCTATGCCACGCTGACACATTGCCAGTGACATACAGGTATGCCACGCTGACACATTGCCAGTGACATACAGGTATGCCACACTGACACATTGCCAGTGACATACAGCTATGCCACACTGACACATTGCCAGTGACATACAGCTATGCCATGCTGACACATTGCCAGTGACATACAGCTATGCCACACTGACACATTGCCAGTGACATACAGGTATGCCACGCTGACACATTGCCAGTGACACACAGGTACACCCCACTGGTTGAAAACATGTGATCTTCAACTGATACTAGACTCTGTAAGCAGCCATGGAAGAGCTACCACATATTATCATTAAGGCCCCCTCAAGTAATAAGAACGAGGGAATCTAGAAATTCCCCGTCGAAGGCCAGGTCCTGTCAGCGTGGCATTCACAAAGTAGCAGAGGATTACGAATGCAGCACGCAGCTTTCGAGAACTTTGCGAAATGACGTTGACGTTAGGGTCAATTTCCTATCCTTTAAAATTGCAGATTAATGTGTTCTGAAAACTCTGCAGTTAGAATTTCGCTTGTGTTGTGTTTCGCCCAGCATCACTGGAGAACAAATCTGGGAATTCTTATTTCATCTCTGTTGATAAATTGTCGATACTGCCCATATCAGCCATGTTGCCAGTGACATACAGGTATTTGGGAATTCTCATTTCATCACTGCTGATAAATTGTCGATACTGCCCATACCAGCCATGTTGCCAGTGACATACAGGTATTTGGGAATTCTCATTTCATCACTGTTCATAAATTGTCAACATTGCCCATACCAGCCACGTTCCCAGTGGCTGGTACGGGCAGTACTGACAGCTCAGGTTACATTGTGCAGATTGACCCTACCATGCCGTAAAGCGTGCGAGTTCCGCACACAAACGGACACCACTATTGTCATCACCGCGCCTCAAAAAGCAAGGTGTTCTCACCTCCACGAGAAGCTCAACGCTACAGCCAACAGGGCTAGTCCCGAACCTGCCGTTCCCATGACGTCTATCTGTCACTCATCACAGTTCATACCTTGATGGCTCAGTCAGTACCAGTGAGAACACTTCTGAAAGTAATCCAATGACAAAGCTTTCAACTTCAGCTTAACATGAGACAATGATCTTTGAGGCTGGCATGCTGCTAAATAAATCAAGGTGAAGCCACTGAAAACTGTAGCAAGCATATGCACGGAGGTCCTGAGTTCCACAGGAGACAAACTGTAAGTGCCTAGGGTGTGAGGTCACAGAATTCTGATGTTACAGGCAAGAAATGTATGTAGAGGGATGCATGACTAAACCAAACCTAATCCGAGGGAAGGTAAGGACTTTGTTCAGGTTTCCATTGAGGGGTACCAGGAAATGGTGGCTATATAATGACACTTGATCACTTAAAGGGAATGACCTCACAAAAATGAAGTTATGATTAGGGGAGATGTTATGTCATGCATTTGACCTGCTAGAGGTACGTGGGGTGACTATTTGCAGCACAAACTGTTAGTCAACATTCTACTTTAACTAGGAGTCTCAGACATTGAATCGTCCGAGCAGCCTTGGACTAAGTGCTAACCACTTGGGCCACAGAGACCACCTAGCACATGCTGGGCGGTGTAATTAATCTATTTCTTCATTTCATTACCTGTGTTTGAAGCCGTTATCAAGAATATTTCACTTATACGATGGCGGCCAGCATTCTGGCGGGAGGAAACCAGGAAGAGCCTGGGGAAAATCACAAGCAATCGTAGGTTGCTGGCACACCTTCTCACATATGGCCTGAGAGAGATCTAATATAAGACATCATATATGTCAGAATATAGCAATTCAAAGGTATGTTGCATGTACCTGGTCATAGGTATGAGACTGTAAGCCAAATCGGCACTGCAGAAGTCTCTCAAGATCACACTGATTTTGGACGAGACAAGGTGGGGGTTCTCGCAAACTACCGTGATTTCACTTGGGTTAATAATGCTGCTGTTGTTGGACGTGAGTGCCCCTGTCACCCTGTCTCATCCAAAACCAGCTATTCTCGAGACTTTCTGCAATGACGATTCGGCTTATTAGGTCAGATTTTGGGGTATCTTTAGTTTTTCGTGACATTCACAGGTAAAAGTGAGAACTGCACCATTAACCCGTAACTAGAGAGAAATCAACTTTCACTCTACAACGGGCCACAAGATAACATTGTGCACAAGGAAGAAAAATATATTAGAATGCACTCAACTTCAGACTTTGATTAGGTATCTTTTCAGATACCATTATTTTTTGTGTGTGATGGATTATTGAAATTTGTGTTTAGGCCTCTGTTAGAATACTTGTGGTAAAAGCATTCATTTTGTCATGAAAAAATGCAAAATTTTGCAGTAACTTTGATATATATCGTTAAACTTAAGTTTTCACTTGCCTTACCAATATGTTTCATTTTAAGGAGAAACAGAAAGAAGTATAAAAAAAGCTTTCATTGCTGAAGTGTCCCATTTATATGTGCTCCGTGAAGTGAGGTTACATTTTGACTTTTTCCTTCAGAAGTACCGAGAGACGCTACCCGCCCTTCAATACCAATAAAATCAACGCCGTGCTCCAAAGATTACATTTTTTGCTGATTTTGTGTATTTCACTCCATTGTGAATAATAAAGTGCATAGTTTTTATATATAAATTTATTTTAATTCCGTGTGGCAACGCTATCATTAGCTGAATAGAAGTACCATTTTTCATCTAGTTTATCCACTGCTGTCGAAATAAAATTGAAAAGATTCGTGGGAAAAATGTATTAAATGTACTAAAAATTACCGAAGCAATTGTTGTCCCTGTGATTCGAGTAAAGAAAACTTTCGTTTTCAAGAATCAGAAAAACTCCCAGATCCGTCAGCATGGTCCGCAATCTTTTCGGCATTTTCCGGGAACCGTTATACCACAGCGCCAGATAACAACGATTTCTAAGAACCGAATTAACGAAGTCTTAAAACTACAAAATGTCACAGACATTCGCTCGACAGATAATAATCACGCACATCTAAAAACACCATCGAAAAATACCTACATCTTTCCCAGAAATATCCTCAACGAAATGATGAAAACCGCAAGACCAACTGCGCCTGCGCATCACGATTACTTCCTGTTGCAATACGCGCCGGGATCTTTATTGGTAACCCTGCTTGTATCAGCTTTATTTATTTTGATTCACTGGTGTGATTTTCACGTTTTCCCACTTACGCTTTGCCTAGAGTTATTTTAACCCTAACAACAAAGCAAGGAAAAAAGCAAATAATTTCAGCCGGAAGCACGTGCTTCTGTTTACAGTTTCTGGTGCATGGCTATAGCAGACAACCTGCCGGTCTTCATCTGGTGCGCAATTGTCGTCAGCATGGAACGAAAGCCAACGTGACGATACGAGAGAGGCATCGCTCGAAGGCAGTTGGAGCCGGGTTGCAGTATTTTTCACTGTTCAAATAGCTGTGAGGTAGTTGCTCATGCCAGATTCTGACCACACATATATTTTTGACCGATTTCGCAGACAGTACCTTCTAAATCTAATGCTGTCTAATTTCGTCATGTAAAATTAAACGCCCCATCAAGGCTCTTGTCGTGCTTGTGTCATAGGTGCACATACACTGCACATTTGTCACACAGGCTAAGTACAGTGATCATTTATTTCTAAACTTTTCATGCCCTCTGCCTTGCCCATGTCTTGTTTTGCATGGCGATATATTTTTTCTTTCAAGTCCAAAAGAAGAAAAAGAAATACGATAAATAAACAAATAAAGGATTACATACAGCCCGTGATGTATTGTTGACTGCAGGCTACTCAAGTCAACAACTCCAGAACCGTCTTTCGTTGTGTTATGTACACGCACATTTTATCGGCCAATTTTAGAGCTTTACTTAAAGTGTAATTTTTGTAAATCTGCGCAAAATGATGCCATTAAAATATGCTTGACAGGGGTCCCAGCCCTCCTATATTTCCTGTATGTTAAATAGGATCCTATAAATCTCCTGATATTTGGGAAAAATTCCTATATTTCCTATTAGTTTTTTTATTTTTTTATTTATTTTTTTTTTTGTCATTTGCACAAAAAAATTCTTCTCGCATGTACGTGTACGTCTGCGTGGATGACTGTAGGGCCTATGGTTTTTAACGAGCGAGGCTTCACTTCCTTCAGCTACCCTCTTGTTATGCTGATAGTCTATGAACATGGAGGATGTCAAAATTCTGAAGACTGGAAACGGAGAAAATGGCAAGTATATTTTATTTATCCGTCAAGGAATTTCTAAACGGAAACTATTTGTTGAATATATGTGTGATATATCATTTCTCCTCATTCAGCTAAAATGTTATTCTAACAACAAAGTTATTTTATTTATACATCCAGAAAGTCGAATCATCTAAATAGTAAATAATTGCAGGATAAATGCATGATTCATCATTTCTTAACATTCAGCTAAATTGTAATTTTCAATAGAACTTATTCATAAATCAGAAATATGAAAGGAACATTATGAAAGATTATTATATTTTTTTACTTGTTATGGTATTGTTTTCTGGGTTCTGTTAAATTTTATTATTAATCAGATTGCAGTTTGTTAGAATTATGTAACTGCCGACTTTGTTTTGCTGTTTTGCTGTTTCACTTAATAACCAAAATATCCAGCTAGTGAAGGTTGGGTGGGTTGGGGTGGATAAAGGACTTATTTTTGCAGATTGAAACTGTGTGGTGTCTTATCTGTACAAGAAATGACCAGGGATTGTCTACCTAACTCTGGCTGGTAAATTACATTATGCATTTCTTACCAGTCTTTTCCCCTTTTCAGATATAACTGAAGAAAACTGGTAAGGTGTGTTTAATACATCGGTTTTTATCGTTTGCATGCGTTATATTGCAGATATGTTTGTTCATCATTGCAATTTTCTTGACTGTTATGTATTTCATACAGCTTTCGTGTTATGTAAGTTAAAAAAAGTAACTGGTGTTATGTTCTGTTTCAGACCGACAACCTTCGCTATGCCGGGTGTCAGACCCTGATTCAACCCAGTTTGGCTGAAAAGTGGACATGGCTGTAAGCCTTCTGAATGGTGTCAGCCCAGTTAAACGTCTGTTTATGCTGCATTTTGCTCTCTCTGCAATTCTGAAGTCCGATGTGATAACCAGGGACTTCAACAACTTGTGCAACATTCTAAATGTAAAGGTCACCAAAAGTGAGCCAAGGAAATACTAGGTGGTTCTCAGATGACACTGATCTTTGCTCATACAACAACTGCTTCTGTTTTGAGTTCAGTATCCTCTCCTGCAACAAGAACCAGGGATCATTGGTTTTTCTGTTGTGAATGGATGCACTTACAAAGACGGAACTGATCTGGACCTTAAAAGTTGTTAATTCACATTTCATTCACTCATCTTGTGGTGGTCTGAAAGAAGTAGTTATGGCAGTGCTTCCTGGAGCCATACCAGATGGTTTTTCAATGAGCTCATCTAAAATTTCATACCTGATTAGTGATGCAACTGGGCCTTACTTCCAGCGGGTGATCAATAATGATGTCAAGAAGTCTGATGAACGATTCAGTCTTTCTTATGACGATACAACAGATGCACAAAATTTGAAGCAGCTTGAAATTAAGGTGGGGTACTGGTCTGAAGATCCAGATCAGATTGTTGTGCACCATCTCAAGACCGTTCTGAAGAAGATTACGTCTGTCGTCCATGAGGCTGGCTTGCAGCTGAAGAATTTGCTGATGTTAGGGAGTGAAGGACCGAATGTCAGCATCACTGTCTGGCGTATGGTTAACAAAGCTGTAACAGATATGTGGGCCCCAGGGCCTCTAGATGTCAGAAGATGTACTCTCCACATAGTACACAATTCTTTTGGCAAGGGCTGGGAGAATACTGCTCAAATATTCCAGAAGTTGATGTTGATATTTTTTACTGGTTTAAGTGGTCTGCAGCCAGGTCTTCTGATCTATAAAATGTTCATAGAAAGATTGGGATAGAAGCCTTTGAAACAAGTTGAATGACGGCGGTTGTCTCTGGGACCTGCTGTAGAACATATTCTGGAGATCTGGAAATCCCTTATCGAGTACTTTCTAGTTTTTCTGCCAAAGCACAACCCCAACAACTTATCAAAACTCAGGTATAAAAGGATCAAGGTGGAACTTCAGAGACCAGAAATCATAACCCAACCCAACATTCTCAAGTTTCTCTCCTCTACATTTGCCGAGTTCTTGGCCTTCTTCCAGTCTGAGAAACCACTCATTCATATTCTCTATGATAAACTTTGTGATCTACTCAAAACGTTAATTAGGCAAGTGATGAAGAATTCTACTGTTGATGCAGCCCAAAATCTTCAGCTACTTGATGTCTCAATTGTCAACAACAGGCTCGAAAGAATGGCTATTGGAACTGGAGAAGAATGTCGTAAAAGCCTTGGTAAGTTGCAGGTGTCTGAGAGGGAGAAAATACTGCTTGGAATCCGAAAATTCTACCAGGCGGCGATTCAGCATCTTCAAAAAAAGCGTCCCCTCTCCAGCAAAATCCTGACACATGCCAGATGTTTACAACCTCAAAATCGTTCTTCCAATTGGTCTGTCAGATCAGTCCAAAGCCTATCCGGAGAACTAAGACGAGATTTTGACAGTGACATCATTGCCGATGAATGGAGGGTCTATCAGGCCGAAAGCATCCCAGCAGACTGGTCCCAGGAAATAAAACAGGATGGGGCTGTCTTAATGAGGAGGATTGATATGTGTTGGTCAAAGTCTTTGGATTGAAGAATTGCACATGAAGCTGCAAGTTTCCAGTGAAGGTTGTTTTGGCCCTGTCCCATGGAAACAGTGATGTAGAAAGGGCATTTTCAGTATGTAACGAAAGTTTTACCAAAGACAGGGTAAGCCTAAGTGAGGCTTCAATTAATGGCCTTTAGGCAGCAACTGATGGCATGAAACGGTATGGCAACCAACCAGAGCATGTTCCAATCACCAAGGATTTCCTTTCTCTTGGACGTATGACAATATGCATTAGAGAAAGAGACTGGAGGAAGAACGCAAAGAAAAACAGCAAGAACAAAGAAAAAGAGATGAGCAAGGACAAGATAGAGCGGAAAGAGAGGAGGCTGCCAGGATTGGTAAACAAAAGGAAGAAGAATTCTCCGCAGAAGTACACAACTGAAAAACACAGAGAAATCACTTGCTGAGAAGGAATTATTTGCGCCTGGTATCACAGGGTGTGTGCAATAACCTGCTAAACGAGGGAAACCAAAAATTGAGGAGGGCTTTAAAGAAGGGTGATATTACGGAGATTGCGGTTGCTCAGGCCATGCTTGAATCTGCACGAAAAGATGGATCAGGCACAGGCAGATCTTAAAAAGACCCAAGAAGACAGCTGAGAAGAGAAAGCTATGAGAGAAAACATGGTTGCTGGTAAAAAGAAGAAAGAGTGACAGTTTTTTGTTGATTCTACAGATAAGACAATATTGTGATCACTACCATCTGCTTTTATTGCAGGATCGAGAGAAAGGTACCATGGCAAACAAAGTGGATATCATGAATTTCACCCATCTGCGTGGTGTCACACTTCAGAATTTTTACTTTTATGTTAGAGATTAAAATGTTATTGTTCCAAATGGTTTTGTTTGTGTTCCAGAGTGTTTCATTTATGTGTTAAGTGATTGCTTGGATCGTATTTCCATATGGTTAATGAGGCAGCTTATAATGTTAAGCTGTGACCATCCACTAACTCATGATTATGTATTTGCATCTAGCAGCCTCTGTAATTGTAGAGAAGCTTTAAGTTTGGGGTTGTGACGATAGACAGGCATGTAAGCTTCTTGGACACTGAAATGTGTGATGTAACAAGCCATTGTATTTTTACCGTATTAAATCTCAAAATTATAGAAACAGTTTTATTTATAGCATCGATTGTTACCAGTAGTTAAAATGGTAATATCTTGTATAATTACAAGTTACTTTAAGATGCGACCTGTTATGGGCTACACCAGACATAGTAAGCTGTGAAATGACATCCCACCCCAGTATTAAGGAGTTATCTTGAATATGTTTATCGTCAAAAACACTGGGTTTAGGGTGACAAGTTGAAAATACATATTTTGGGAGTTATAATTTTCATTTCAAATAATTGATAGACCTAACTCGAATTCAACGAAATTTAGTGTCAGTTTCGAAAGAAAATACGTATAGAGAAAAAACAAGTGGTGTTTTGATACTTTCCCCACCTGTAATGATCCCTTGACTGTTGTGAGATGACCAGACAGTATCCTCATAATTGAGCCACTTCAGCTTGTAGTTCACAGGACACGTGATCTGACTCGGGCCCAGATATGCCTATACTGTTACATAATGTCAAGGCAAGAATGCACAGAGATCTTCCCAACCAGTCTCCTTGCAGTAACAGTGTACTATGTCTGGTGTGATATAACATTAATAATGTGGGCGGACAGCGTGGCCTAAGGGGAGAATACATGTAATTAATGAGTAGATCTACCTATTTGTGAAGTAGAAGCAATGTGAAAATTCAAGCTCTGTCTCCTGTATTTCCTACTTTTCATTTTAAAAACTCCTATAAAACTCCTATAATTTATGAAAGATATTCCTATTTTTCCTATATTTTTACTTTCAATCTTTGCTGGGACCCCAGGCTTGAGTAAACACATTGCCAACTAACGGAAAAGAGTTGAAGAATTTGCAGTTATACATTTTTGACTCTATCAGGCAAACTATCATTCAGCATTGTCAATGATATTCAGTCCTGCTGTACATATGAGGAAATTGATGGTTCAGTTCATCAATCAGGTTTTAATTGATTTGAAGGTGTTGTCACCTATCACCATGGCAACTCCAGAAAACACGCTTTTGGTGCGTCATCTCCCGAGTGAACTGACGTCTGTTGAGAAGGAGGGACTACTGAGCCATTTCCATGCGAGGAAAGTGACAGTCATGGCAACCAATGGGAGAATGGTGAGAGCATTAAAAACTGTGGCTTTATAGTCCACACTAATGTGAAATATGCCATCTTTTCAAGCTTATAGCTGTAATCTGAAGACAAACTGTTTTGTCATACACGTATGTAGTATCGCTGCCTTCATCTTTAATTGTCACTGCCTGTATATACATGTATACAGCTACATTGATACACGGCTTTTGTAATAAAGGTTGCAGTGATAAGTGTGATGTACGTGTATTGATAAATGGGAAAGAGAATTTTGCATGGTAAATTTTCCTTTCCAGAAAAACACAGCCTTCGCAACATTTGACAGCACAGAAGCAGCTCAGAAGGTATGAAGTATAATGTTCACAATCTGGTTTAGTAGGCAAAGTCTTCCACTTATATTTCAAATCGGAAAAGTTTCCAATCCCCATAAAATTAACCAGCGTCATATAATTATTGACAGACTGGCAATTGTAGTGATAAAACAAGGCTCTTGCTGGGGACATCTAAATTACAGAGAGATGTATTTTAAAATAAACCACATTGGCATTTCAGAAGCCTCACTTGTTCATGGAGGTTGAATCAAGATAAAATGCAGCCTATTGCAAAATAACGCAGCTAAAACTTGTGCTGGTACGGTACATGTAGGTGCTAACAGTGCTGTTCACCTCTCAGATCCGACTATCCCATTACCGTGAAATCACGCCTGTTAGCCACATTAGTTTGCAAGAGCCTCCATGCTTGTCCAAATCTGTGTGAACTCTTGACGCTCCTGAGATGCAAATTCAGCTTACTGGGGTTAGTTTGTGGCCAAGTGGTTATTATAAGGTGCTTGTCTTTCAGTTGCTAGAATACGCTAGATGTGGGTTCAATCCCGACCATAGACATGTTAGAGAGTCAAATGATCTGGTCGCTGTTTCAGGCTTTACAGAGGTTACATCAGCTCAAGGTGTTGGGATCAGTCCTGGTCGTGGAGTTTGCAAAAAGCACTGACCAAAAACACTTCCCAAAACTCTCAGATGTTCATCAAAGGTAATTATGAAAGTTTTTCTACCCTGAGGTGAAAAAAATGTGATAGATTAAAGGATAACAGAAAAAGAATTCTTCAGTAAAGATCACGGTTTTACAGGAAATGACAAAAGTTTAATCTGATACATGTAAAAGCATTTTCAAAGAAGTTTTCATTTTTTGTTGTTGTTGTTGTTCCAGGTATATTTTGGACACATCCTAAACTGAGCTTTAAGAAATAAAAAGCATTTACTATATATCCTTTCCCACAGTTTTCTCCTACTAGGACTGTGTGTATACCATTGCAGTCTGCTCACAGGAGCTTGCTGGCTCATTGGTTAAAGTGTTCTCACCACAGTCCTGTACAGTGAATCACTGACATATAAGATCAAACCCTCAGAAGCTCAAGCTCTTCTCTGGTTTAGCTGCAGCTTTAAGTCAGAAGGTTTACCAGAAGTCAGATTAAAGGCTGTTGTTTACTCCAGGTACCCAGGTTTTCGGCACCAATAAACATGATTGTCGTCAATATAACTAATAAATTCAGTGCTAAGCCAAAAATCCAATAAAAAAAAGCAATAAATAAATACTGTTTGCATAAACTAATATTCCAGTCTTCTGCAATGAAAATTATCTTCACGATTACGATCCTTTTTCTCTTTTACAGGCCTGTAGATGATAAGGAGACAGAGAAGGAAGGCAAATCAGAAGAGTTATCTCCCCCAAGGGTCCAGCAGTTGATTCCCCCACAGGATGAAGTGTACCAGAAACATGGGTGAGCAAAGGAAATTACCGAGTGATGATGACGTCTTTACTACAGCAAACTGGGAATTTTGTACATTACTTCTACTCATGGTGACTTCCGCTGATTGCCATTGGTCATGTGATCATTTGCATAGTTTTCCACCAATATGGCATTCATATTTGTTTGTGAGAAAGTTTGTCACAAATTTGCCCGAGGTCTGTGGTTTTGTGCTGGGCATTCCAGTTTTGTCCACCCATGAGGCTGACCGTCATCATAAAAATAAAGAATTTTTGAGTACAGAATTTAGCAAAAATAAAAAAATCTGTAGGTTAATAAATAATACATTGATATGCCCTTATAACATTTCTGACAAACCAGATGTGAGTATAAAATACTCTTCACTTCGTGCTTACTGGAAGCACAGAGACTGACCAGTGTGCTAAAACCAGGAAATGCTGAGGTGACATCTTTGGTGGCCTTGATTTATTTATTTATTCGATTTTTACCCTGTTCTCAAGAATATGTCAATTACCGCATGAGCTGAACGAGAACTCACAGCTGCAGCAATTGTGAGGGGCTCTTGGATCATTACACAGCTTCTAGCAAGCTGACTATTTTGCCCGAGAGGCCCCTTGGTGTCCTTGACAGTTTATTTCAGTGAGGCAAGCACTATATACCCTGATTGGAACCACTCTGCTATAGGGAAATGCTGATGTAACAAGTTATACAAGCTTAAATAATCTTAAAATCTTTCAGCATTGACTACCCAAGGAACCCAAGCCTTCACTATCTCTACCCACAGCCAACCGTGTCCATACTTACAAACATAGCCAACGCTCTTGCCGGATGCCCAAAGTTTTATGTCCAGGTACGTCTAAGTTTTCCTCCCAAGTCTTATTTTAAGAAAAGTTGGAATTTACACATTTATTTGTCCATTCATACCTGTATGTCTGTGTGTTATTCTGTCATGGGGGTCTTGAAAAGCCATGAATAAGTTGTAATATTATAGAAAATTAGGAATTTCTGTTTTTGATTACTTTGATTACTGGAAAATTTTCCTAAATTTTGGTTGAAATCTAGAAAAGGTTAATGAATTAATAATTACAGGTATTTAGTAATTTGAGATAAAACCCATGGACAGCATTCAATGATTTGCAACTTTGTCAGAGTTATTCCCCCTTATTTATCCAAAAAACAAGTGGACAAAAAGAGAACTGTCTAAGAGATGTTATGGCTTTAGCTCCTGTCAAAAATTTGGGTAAAATTTCAGATGAATTTAAATTACATCTAGTTTAATGTAACATGAGACAATCAATTCTCCCTTAAAAGGTTGTTTGTCTGTATGACGGACAAGTCCCACATCAGTTAAACCTCCAAATATCCAACATAAGTCTGCCATGTTGGTCATTCGTCTCTGTTCCAGGTGTTACATTTAATGAACAAGATGAATCTGCCTGCTCCATTTGGCCCAGTCACTTCCACCCCACCCATTGTAAGTTATGGTTATTTAATTTTATCCAGCAATATTGTGTAGGGTGATAAAAAATCTATTCACTTGTTCGTCTGTTTGTCCATTTTATCCATCCTCCTATGTTTTTTTAGGGTATTTTCATAAATCTTGACAGGAGTGTTAGGAGCACTACGTAGATTTACATAATGCTACTGCTCCATACTGGCGAAATCTAATCTCCATCTAATGGTACATAGATGTACATAGATGGTTGAAGTGTTTTGGTCCCATTCAACTTGGTTGGTGAGGGCAGTGTTTGTGTTGGTCGGGGATGGTGGGGTTGGGAGAGGGGGTTGTTGTATTGGTCCAGCCGTTGGTGACTTTTCTTTGATAAGTGTTCTTAAGTGCACTTCTCAAGAATATTGGCACCTAACAGATTGTAGTCAGTTTCTTTTGAGTGGAGAAAAAAAACAAAACACAGTTCAAGAGAGGCCACCAAACTGGTACATGCACCTGACAGCCCTCCTGACATAAAGCCACAGGTGAACCGACAAGAGCTGGGTTTGAACCTGGGATCCCTGATTGTCTAAATGGTGATCGTCTGCAATGAGGGCAATACATTGGCTGACTTAACCAGCAAAGAGCATTTAACCTAAAAATTTTGCCCCAAAATTTCCATTTTTAGAGGCAAATGAAGATAATAAAATATTACTTTTGGCGCTGAAAGATACTTTTATCATAAAATATTGTCCTACCTTTCTAGCAAACCTCAAAACACCTTTCAAAGAACAGTGGAATTCTCAGGATTAGGTAAAATAAATAAAATAGTCTTAGTTATTTGCTCTTTGTTATAGCCATCTGGAAACCCTGTTGATGAAGTCATCGATAAGCCAGACATTCTGGAGACCGAGGAAATGGAGGTTTCTAGCACAGAGGAATCTGAAATAGAAAGTGAAGAAGAGGACAGGTGAGTTTTGTGAAGGCATGAACGTTTTACATCTCCTGTGTGAAAATAGGTGTTAAAAAATGGTTCATTTTCTCCTCGTGGGGTGTTAAAACAAATGAGGTACACGTTCGTATTTCACCTATAGTTCAGCATTTTTCAGCTGGCACATTTTTCAGCTGGCACATTTTGCTTAAAAGAAAAGACAACAATAGACCTAATTTGTATATTTATTGATAAAGAATTTTATTCATAGTTCCAAACACATCACTTTTTATTTTTGTGATGGATGATAAACAAGATATTGCAGTTCAAAATAAGCAAAAACACCCACGTGTGGAAAATCGAACGGGCCGCCACGCTCTCAGTTTTAACCAATCAGGAGCGAGATATTTCTACCTCCTGAATTAGACGTCTGTTTCCACTGTGACACCAACAAGACTTAGATCACCGTTGTGACATATAAAAAAAAAAAAAAAAAGAGAGCTGTTTTCCCTGTGATTACAAGACAGTTGTGATATACTTTAAAGCCATTCTCAACGAGAAAGTGGTAATGGAATACATCTGAGGCTCCAATATCACAACCAGGTTGGCCACAATCTGTGGCCTTTGATTGCAATAATAAACAGGACCGCACAAAAGAATGTCTGGCCCCTAATAATGAAGAGCGTGGGGTACAGATGACACAACATCACATTTCCTGTTTCTCTAAAACGGCATATCCGATGACCTGGTAAGAATTCCAGATTAAAAAGTGATATATAGTTACTCAGCACGTCATAAAAAAATGCCCATGCCCGTTTGGGTCTGTATGGACCCCTCTTCTGAACTAACTTTGGTTATAATTTTTGTTGTCTTTTCTTTTAATGATTTATTTCTTACTCCCAAAACTTAACTGTTGCCATCAAAAATATCATTTGAATGCCTTTATGTGCTTCTGAAGGTGCATGTTGATGTTCTTAACTTGAGGTGAAATACAGGTGAGGTACAGGTGAGGTACAGGTGAAGTACAGGTGAGGTACAGGTGAAGTACAGGTGAGGTACAGGTGAGGTACAGGTGAACGAAGCTGAAAATATAATTTTGATGTCCTTAACTTGAGGTGAAGTACAGGTGAAGTACAGGTGAGGTACAGGTGAACAAAGCTGAAAATATAATTTTGATGTCCTTAACTTGAGGTGAAGTACAGGTGAATGAAGCTGAAAATATAATTTTGATGTCCTTAACTTGAGGTGAAGTACAGGTGAAGTACAGGTGAGGTACAGGTGAACGAAGCTGAAAATATAATTTTGATGTCCTTAACTTGAGGTGAAGTACAGGTGAAGTACAGGTGAGGTACAGGTGAACGAAGCTGAAAATATAATTTTGATGTCCTTAACTTGAGGTGAAGTACAGGTGACCGAAGCTTAAAATATAATTTTGATGTCCTTAACTTGAGGTGAAGTACAGGTGAACGATGCTTAAAATATAAGAGTGATGTTCTTAACTTGAGGTGAAGTACAGGTGAACGAAGCTGAAAATATAAGTTTGATGTCCTTAACTTGAGGTGAAGTACAGGTGAACGAAGCTGAAAATATAATTTTGATGTCCTTAACTTGAGGTGAAGTACAGGTGAACGAAGCTTAAACTATAATTTTGATGTTCTTAACTTGAGGTGAAGGACAGGTGAACGAAGCTGAAAATATAAGTTTGATGTCCTTAACTTGAGGTGAAGTACAGGTGAACGAAGCTGAAAATATAATTTTGATGTTCTTAACTTGAGGTGAAGTACAGGTGAACGAAGCTTAAACTATAATTTTGATGTTCTTAACTTGAGGTGAAGGACAGGTGAACGAAGATGAAAATATAATTTTGATGTTCTTAACTTGAGGTGAAGTACAGGTGAACAAAGCTTAAAACATAATTTTGTCCTGGTTGGAGGACTATCCTGTGTTCAGGGTCCCATGTTCTGATTCAGTATTTCAGTTATTTGACCATGGTGCTGGTGATGTCATAGTGAAATATGTAAAAGATATCTTGAAGCTTATTATGTTATATAAGGACTGTTTGTAATGATATTATTTTAAGTTAATACATAAGAACTATATTTAATGTGATTTTGAAATTATAACTGCTTTTTTGTTTATTTTAGATCGTTAAAGAAAGATCTGTCTCTTTTTCATTCTGACTTTGGATGTTTGCCATTCTCATGTCCAAAGAAAACAGTTTCCCTGTTTTAGCATGGTTTTGTCGCCAAATGGCTGAAATTCTGCAGATGTGGCATTGAGCTGTAAGCCATCATTCATTCATTCATATTTGAATTTCACACTTTAACATGTTTAATCTTACTATAGGAAAAGATAAACTGAAGCAACCTTTGTATTAAGTTGGAAGATTATTAATGTTCCGTATGTCTCTTTAGACCCAAGCCTGCTCAGCATGTCACGAAAAGACCAGCAAGAGCCAATCCCAACAGAGTGAGAAAGCGAAGAAAAGTGGTGCTCCCTATACCTCAGGAAATCTCTGCTCCTAGGCCCCCTGGTGGCCCTGTTCTCTCCACCAGCGAAATCTTTGAACAGCCACAACAACAACAACAGCCGCAGAAAAAGATTCAGCTGATTTTGCCGTCTAATGTACGGAGTGACGAGGTTGTGAAGGATGGAGAGGAGAAAATAGAAGGTAGCTGCGTTTGAATTTTGTTTTGTGCATACGAATTTGAATTATGTATTTTTATGTGCATATCTGGATGTCACATGTGGGAAATATTGTCACTAATTTACCGCAGGAAGTTGGTTTACTCTGGGTACTCCCCCGAGTGAAACTGATCGTGGGAGTGAAAAATTCTTCAGTAAGACATTTAAAAAAAGACGAAATTGAGATAGAAGTTATCATTAACCTCAGTTTTAATACTGCCCTTTATCTATGGTAAAATTTCCACTTAAATCTGTTAACTTATATGGAACATTCTTTGTGCCAGAATTACAGAAGAAGAATTACAGATACCTCTTAACCTGAGAGAACCCCTGTGGATGTATATTTGTGACATGTTTGTGTTTTAGTTCCAGTGTTAAAGGAGGAATCATTACCAGGGGATGTGTCCACAGAGCCAGAGGTGGAAGTGGGTGGGTTTGGCAAACTGGAGCCTGTTCCTCAGGTATGTATTGATTGGTTTTACAGGTACACATTGACATGTCGTTGACTTTCAGGAGTTTTAGGTCACAATGGTGTAATGTTAATCCCCTACCATTAACTGCCCTGAATCACCCAAGATTTTGTCCTTGAAGAAGTTACTCATTTTTCCTGATTCTGCCTGTTCTGCTGAGTTTAGGAAGATGTTTTGAGGTTTGTTTGGTTATATCCTGCTGGAAAAATGTAAGTTTCAGCACCAAAATGTAAAATGTAAGTAAATTAAAAAATGAAAAAAACAATGAAAAATGTCAGTTTGGTTATGTCCTGCTGGAAAAATATAAGTTTCAGCACCGAAATGTAAAATGTAAGTAAATGAAAAAAAAAAAATGAAAAATGTCAGTTTGGTTATATCCTGCTGGAAAAATGTAAGTTTCAGCACCAAAAATAATGCTTTATGACATTTATTTGCCTCTAAAAATGTACATTCTTGGTGAAATTCTCGGTCATTTGGGGTAGTTCTTAATGTCATCTGGTTTTAAGTAAAAATCCAGTTTTGCTACACACGAGAGTAATGTTCATGGAATAGCCCAGTTTGTAACGGGAGAAGAATCAATTAGTTATCTTTAAGGGTGTACTGCTGGTGTTGGCCTCTAGTTACTAGTACTTGGTAACATGTTGTGAACAGTTTGGGTATTTTTCAGCCAACTGAGCAACAAGTCATTGCTGATGTTTTTGATTTGAGTGGTTCGCGGAATATCGTGGTATGAAGTTACCAGAGTTTGGTTTAGCCTGGTGAATAAGCCGAATCACATGTTGTTGTCGAACTTTTTGGCATTTGGAAAGTATTTCTGGACATTTTGAGCTCGAACATGTTAACCCTATGAACCACGTGGATAAATCATTGCGAAGGAGCTTTAGTCTTTGGCTTCGTTTCTCTTTTAGTCGTCCTCTGGTCGTTGTGATTAGTATTGCGCAACTTTGCCGTGTTCTGAATGATTCTGTGGACGCGGCGATCTGTTATGCATGAATGAATGAATGAGTGAATGAAGGACACCTTTATGTAAGGAGGATAACTCTGTCAAATTTACAATCTGCTCTTCACAGAGGCCCTGTATATAAACAATACATGGATAGATAGAAACAGTATATGTACATTGGCATTTTCAAAACATGATGACAGTCTTTAATGCATCGCTACAGACATGAACTTCAATCAAAATCATAAATAGACATGTAGTACTACTTAGTGGCTGAAGTAATTTTTCAAATATCCTGAACAAAAAGCAGTCAGCGATGGGGCTGTTTTGTTACCTCTGTCCTCAGCCCGAAGAGCCCACTAATGATGATGTGGTCATTTTGGTCAGTTATAACGTCTCTCTTTAGCCAGAAGAACCTGCTGAAGACGAGGCTGAGGATGAACTGATCTTGGACAAGTCGAGGTTTGTCAGCTCTGACCAGCTGCGAAGAGGACGCATATCCAGCGAAGGTTGACCTTTTTAGCTTGATTCATTTGATTCTCATTCCGTCATTTTCAGTCATTATGACAGGTCCTTTTATGGTACAGAGTTCTCTGTCCATTTGTTCATCCATCCCTTAAAGAAACTACACCAGAGAATTACATGTTTGCAAATTTTCATTGTAATCAGTTTTGACTGAATCTTCTGTATTTTTCCTCCAATAGCCGATTTATGCACTCTCAGAAAATGTGAAATATTCATGATTACAGCATAAAACATCAATCAAATAAATAAATAGATATTTCGCAGACCAGTTTACTGGGACTTATAGTTTTTTGGGTGGAGGAAACCTGGGAAAGGTCACAGTGGATACCATGTGTCTGTTATTTGATGGGAAATCCCAGGCCTTTAGAAGAATGGCATCTGGTGTCAGCATTATGTTTTCTTCCTTCAGAAATGAAGACATCATCTCTGTTCAGAAACTACCAGGCCGGGGAACCCACGACACGACTCTACATCAAAAACCTCAGCAAGCAGACCACAGAGGAGGTACGTTAATGTACACCCAGTGCAGTTAGCTCCCTTTTTCTGTTTTCCACACATCCGTTGAGTTATTGATTTATTATAATGAGTTGGTGTTTGACCTGGCCACAGGATCACAAAACTATCTTAGTCTTACGACTTAGTCTTAAGTTACGGTCTTAACTTACGGTAATATTCCTGAACTTATATTTAAACTTAAATGAACACTTCCAATTTTATTATGAACGTCTAAGGCAACAGTCTTGGCTGCAACAAGATCCCTTACAGATAGATTCCATTTGGAATGGTCTATGTCTTGTGGTTCAGTGGTTTGCTTCTTACACATGTATTTGTGATGCACTAGTGTTTCGTCTTTTTTTGTCACCAATACAACGGCTGTGAATTCAGGTTCAGCTCAAACTGGCTGACTCAAAGGTTGTGGGTGGGAAGGGTCCGCCAGTAACCTGCAGATGGTCACGGGTTTTACATTTATCTCCCAGCATAATGCTGGCTGCCATTGTACATTAAGTAAAATATTCTCGAGAACAGTGCAAACCACCAAGACCTAAATAAACTGTACAGTTGTGGTTTTCTTTATGTATCAATGAGGTTCCAGGGCTCCGTTTCACTCTCTGGTTTTTTCTAATGTGAAATAACTCTTTGCATGGTGTGTTTGTTGTAGGATTTGCTCTACATATTTGGACGATACGTGGATTTAGAATCGGAAGAGGTCAAAGATATGTAAGTCAAGCATTCATTTTTTATCACTAACATTGGAACTATTCATTTCATAAAAAGTTGGGGTTTTTTTTAACTTCATTGCACAGAATCATACATCATACTTGTTCTGATCAAATTATATTTAAAGAGTCATGGTCGGCCAAAATTTGGATTTTTAAGCAAATTCTGATGGCGATGTCTTATCGAAGTTTTGAAGTTCATTCATAAACTAAATGAGTCACTTTGAAATTAAGAATATTCATTGAGTATGTAACTTGTACAAACCGGAAGAAGTCCTGCTGTTATTCAAATTCAACACAAAGGGCAGGCCATTTCGCTTCCTTAGTATTCAAACCAAAAGATATCTGCAGGCGTTCAGGATCCATCCATATTGAATGCACGAACTTGGATAATTTCAAATTTTGATACACAGTTCCATGCGTAGAATCTTAAACAGCACTGAGAAAAGGTTACCAATAACCCTCTCATTAAACTATGAAAAACTGTCAGAAACGTGTGTCTGTGCAGCATTTAACACCTATTAAGCAGTAGTGTTGCAATAATTGGCCAGCAGTGACAACTTTAAACTTGCTTGTCAACCTGCTGAGTTCTCTTTTACGCCTCTATTTGGCCGATCCTGTTACTAGAGAGCTGTAAATCCTTTTTATATGTGCCATCAGCCACGTTTGTTAACATATGAATTTTACCAAGGGCTTTGCGTATGGGCCATTTCCACTGAATTTTCAGCCCCTCATTTAAATATTCTAGCAGACTTCTTAGTTTTTACTTTTTTGTTAGTTTTAAACATTCACTTAAGATACAATGTTGGGGGTGGGGTGAACGAAAAGCTTGTAACTTTTACTCCTTGAGAAAAATACCTGAAACTCATGTAATCCTGTAATAACGCAAAAATACCCACTTTTTGGGGCAACCATTTTCCTTTAAGATGAAATGACACAATAAATTTTGTAGCATTTTTTGTTGTTTTTCACATTTCTTCTTAATTCCCTTTTTTTCAGTAAATGTAATCACTGAATTCCACAAATTAGACTGAATCCTCACATTTATAATTAATGAAGCCATTGATGAATTATACATGAATATTTTCCACCCATAATGATTTTACCGACCAGGTGGGACATTCGTCTGATGAAGGAAGGGCGGATGAAGGGCCAAGCTTTCATCACCTACCCGTCAGAGAAGCCCGCCTGGCGAGCTGTGAGAGACGTCAACGGCTATCTCCTCCATGGCCGACCCATGGTTGTTGTATCCTTTATAGTCAATATATATATGTATATATCATGTGCAAGTAGGATATATACCAATGCCAATGCTAATAGGAAAAAACAAAAACAAGCTTTTTGTTGCTAAAACAAGAAGCTTACCAGCTTAACGTTTGGATTTGTCGTTTTTATAAACACAAGTACAGAAGGGAGTTTTTCATACAGATACAGAGATGCAAGCTCGCAGACAGAGACGGTGGGAAGAAGTAATAGAGAGGAAATTAATCCAGAGGAGAGATGGCCTTTAGACCAATAGTATAACCTCCCTGAACTAATAATGACACACTATGTTTCTCGTCAGTATTTTCCATCCCATAAGAGACAGTATGTTGCAGGGGTTTTGGGGGGGAGATGTTTGCTTTATAAGCGAGCAGTCCAGTGTCAGTATCAAGTCAAGTCATCCCAAAGCTTTCATTTAAACACACAATTGTCTGTTGCTCATTTTGAGGACAGATTCTGGCCTGTACCATATCTGGTGTCTGTAGAATGACATTTCATTGAGGCTGCACTATAAATATTTATGTATTTATTTAAATTTTTTTATGCTGAACACAAGAATATTGCAATTATGTGACAGTTGCCAGCATTATGGTGGGAGGAAACTGGGCAGAGCTTGAGGAAAACCCACAACCATCCGCAAGTTGCTGACAGACTGTCCCACATACAACCGAAAAGGAAGCCAGCATAAGGTTGATTTGAACTCACAACAGCAGCATTGGTGAGAGGCGCCTGGGTCGTTACATGCACTAGTGCGCTAACACCCCTCAGCCACAGAGCACTATAAATATATCATCAACAGAAGATGCCTACTGCAAGAAAAAAGGGGTATGACGGAAGTAATAAATGGAGATAGTTCCTCTTTGGGTGCAATTTTAAACATTGATAATCCACAGGATTACCACCTAGGACAAGAGCACAGTGACCCAGGAGCCTCTCACCAATTTGGTCACTATGAGTTCAAATGTGAGGTCAGCCAGCAACCTGCGGATGGTCGTGGGTTACCACTGGGCTCTGCCTGGTTTCCTCCCACCGTTATGCTGGTCGCTTTCCTATAAGAGAAATATTCTTGCGTATGGCGCAAAACACCAATCAAATAAATAAATCAAGTTATTGAATAGGACAAGACCATACAATACACTCTTTCACCGCTTAATTCTTACAGAGTACGTACTCTCATTAATCATTTATACATTGCATGTTTAGCTTTGCTTAGTAAAGCACTCCTCTTCACGATTTCAATAAAGCGTTTCCTTAACATCGCCTAAGCAATTTGCCCGATCAGCCAAACCCAAGCAGCCAGAGGAAGGGAAACAGCCAAGATGACCAAGGGAGACAACTTTGTCAAAATTTATTACATGTACTTCCTCTTTTTGACAGGAAATATTTGCTGAATAAACTCATCTGTGAAGGAACACTTTGGTTTGTTTCTGAATAGCTGTAAGCTTTAAAACACACATGTGTACCAGAAACGTTATTTTGTTTTAAAGCAATTTCTGAATCATGGCCCGTCTGCCAGCAACCTGCGGATGGTCGTGGGTTTCCAAGGGCTCTCCCTTTTTTCCTCCCACCATAACGCTGGCCGCCGTTGTATAACTGAAATATTCTTGAGTACGGGATACACCACCAATAAGTAAGTAAAAGAATTATGGCCAGATTGGAATCTGAAAATCAGTGACATATCTACCTTTATCAGTGAACATCTTTGATAATGATTAAAATGATCCTTAAAAAAAACTTTACAAATTAACTGCGTACAAATTGTTCGTTTTAGGTTCAAATTCTCGCCATTTAAGCTGAGCAAGATCTGGTATGTCGTTCATGTCATTTATGCATTATAGCAAAGTAATGGGATTTATTACGTATCGCGTTACATGGACCTTGTTTCATTGTAAATCGAGTCGATATATAGAATATATATTTTAGAAAAGAAGGGAGAGGGCAAATCGAGTCAGCTTGTGTTTACAGCATTAAATAAAAATGAATTAAATTAAACCCAGAAGCTGGGCATCACATACGAGACAAGGCTGTTAATATAAATGTCAGTGCAGTAGATCAAAGAAAGAGAAGCTATTGTGGAGCCAAAAGGTAGGGGTTCGTTTTGTCCGGATCTTAAACATTGTGAGGGGAATAATTTTTGCAATAAGTATTTACTGATTAACTTAGGCGTATGCCCCTTCCGGAGCGTCGACTTCGGCGACCAGTGACAGTTAAAATCAAGGTTTTTTGAGAAGTATTGCATGTATTGGCCTCGGAGATTGCATACACGTAAAGCAACCTGCCGATGGTCCTGGGTTTCCCCCGGTTCTGCCCGGTTTCCTCCCATCATAATGCTCGGTCGCCGTGGTACAAGTGAAACATTCTTGAGTACGGCATAAAACACTAATCAAAGAAATAAAGTCACGTAAAGCACAATAAAAAATGGGCAGTGTACATATCTGTATACGTCCCACATCAGAATGTTCCTCACTGGCTTGTCAAAGGTCAGTGGTTTTCCCCTGAATTACGATTCCTGAACACATAAACCTCGTGTTTTGTTTACATCTAGAGCCCAGTGAATCTTTTCTGGTTTCGAAAATAGCTGGCAGGATAACTATATCTATGTTTGTTAGAAGGCGGAAATATTAGCCTAAGACGGATTTTTGTTCATTTTTTTTTGTATCGTTCACAGAAAGTCTCTGAACAATTTCCACAAGTGCCAACATGTGTTTTGTTCTGTAAGACCACCGTGGCCTAACTAAAGTGGTGGTTTGCTTTCATCACCAAAATCCCAAGGGATTACACATGCTCCCTGACTACAATATAAAATGCACAACTTAGCCTTATGTTTTATGTATTTGTTGACTGGATTGTTTTTGTGTAACGTCACACTGAAGGAGTTTTTAACTTAGAACGATACCGTCCACCGACCTTAGGAAAGTTACTGACGAACTTTTCCACGTGTGACACAATTCGAAATCCACGAAATCGTCAATGACTCACGAACAGTGAGGGCTGTGCAATTTACAAATTCCTAATCCAAAGACACCCTCCAACGCCTCCCGGACATTGAGAAGGCGGAAAGGGGTCTACAAACTCCCCATTTCAAGACACCCTCTTTTCAAAACCCCTCGAGCAATGAGATCTAATGAATTTACAATTTAATGTATCGCCCAGTCCTTACACGGACATTCAAATCTGGAAACCCACATATACAAATACAAAGCATCACCAAGAACCCACAAACAATAAGAGTTTAGGGGAAATGTACAGCATTAAATACACATGAAGAGATTTGTCAGCTCTGCCCTGGTTTCCAAACAGATTATAATAGGCCAGACGCATGTTGGGAATTCTGGGTACCTCAGGCCCCACAGAGTCTTGGCATGGAGGCAAGTAACTGAAAATAAAGTCTTTAAGTTTCCGGTTGTACGTGGGAAGGTCAGCCAGCAGCCTGCGGATGGTCGTCTGTTTCTCCTTGGTTCTTTACCCTTTCCTCCCATCATAATGCTGGCCGCCATCATATAGGTGAAATATTCATGAATATGGTTGAAACTCCATGAAATAAAATAAATCAAGTAAATAAATAAATAAATATGTTTATGTACTTTCCCTTCTTACATATTTATTTTATTCAGTTATACATATAGTTGTGTTTTCTCCCATGACATTTTCATTCACTAACGGCATTGAATTTATGCCCCACACATGCCATACGAATAACAGAAGTAATCTCACGTGGTTTACATTTATATGTATATATTTGTTACTCTGAATCTCCTCAATTAAACAATGACACTAATTTGTTTAAACATGAGGTTGTCTGTGCATGTAAAAATTTATGAATTGAAAAGTGGAATAATAATACCGTCATATAAATTACAATATATAATGCAAAATTTCCTTTATCTCAAGGGGTATATACTGATTTCGGTTTCCTCGGCCGGAGAGGAATCCAGCATGAGCTGGACTTGAATTCACAGCGCATTGGTGAGAGGCACGGGATCATAACGCGGCGATGGCGCACTAGCTCCCTCGCCCACGGAGGCCCCTTGTAGAGCACAGTAAAACCAATGGGGTATTTAAGGTAATATGCGTATATTATTTACCATGAATTACAAATTTCACGACCTAGCATTGTGTTTTATATATTTATTTATTTATTTGATTGTTGTTTGTAACGCCACACTTAAAGAGTTTTTTTTCAAAGATGCCGTCCACCGACGTTAGGCAAGTTAGCAACGAACTTCATCAAATAAATGAAACATTTCGATTTTTTGCGTTCAGCGACATAAGCATTGAACCATCACCTAACAACACTGGGTTGGAGAGGGAGGGGGTAGATTTTTTGCACCAAAAACACACCGTTACACTGAATTTTGGATCGATCATAGGTATGCACCATTACAGTGTGATTTGATCAGAAGTTGTCGACTTCTCTTCACACTTACACAGTTTGGCGTTCGCTAAGACAACTGGTTAAGACCATCAATAAGGTGCATATCTCCGTCACACGTCTGAAAATTCGTCACTAACTTACTAAAGGTCAGTGGTTTTTCCCTGCATTCCGATAAAACTGATCGCCATAGAGTTCTTGCGAATAATTCTTCTGTATATAGCGATAAACATCAATTAAATGAATGAAGAAATATATTCAATCGATGGAAGAGTGCATAAATTGCAACCTATTGATGTGAATGAAATTTTTATCTTTCAGTCGATTTTCTCTTGTTCGACATCATACTGCACAACGATTTTCTGTGAATTTAAGACCCTCGATCCGAACCAGACTTCAATGGTTTAACCACCAAAATGGTGATCCCAAAGGCACTGTACGCCTACTGTGAAGAGATGCGTCTGTGTGGTTACGATCGCCAGCGAATATGCACATGTTGCTTAATACCCTAGTATTTTATTTTTTCCTAGGTCCTTTTCAGTCAGAAATCTCGCTTAATTGCACATAATTCTATTAGACGGGAAGAAATATTTCGCTACATGAAGGTAACGCTTCCATAGGCCCTATCGCCTCTCTGGCACAGGTTTTGTTTGAGTAGTTAATCTTGTGACATTCTAACGAAACAGCTTCTTTCTTACGTTTGAAATGTCACCTAACAAATTAAATCTAACCGTGTCACGTGGGTGACCTTTACACACTTAACACCAGCCTCAATAACACAACAAGGCCAACGATTAACGTTCCCACGAGAAACACCAGGAACGCCAGCCAATCAGTGATCTCAGCGATTTGCCTCCAGGTGATCACGTGATCAGTACTGTCTCGTCTGCTGCTTGTGCTTTTTCTCTGAGCAGACGACAACTTCCCGTCGTCACTGGCGACCTTCCACGCCACGTGCGTTTCCTGGCGACCGTTCTCTATCCCGACATCCGGTCCCACTTTGTGGCTTGATACTACAGGACTTTCGTGCGGATTGCAGACCGGACACGACCTGTTTTGTGAACACAGAACCTTTGACAAATACCCGCAGTAGAGTTTTCTTACGTATCTCGGTACGGGACCCTCCCGGAAGTGCAGACGCAGCACGAAGGTGGCCACCACCACAGTAAAGACGCTGATGATAAACGTTGTAGCCAAATACACACCTGGAATGAAACGGAAAAAGACAATTATTGCCCATTTCTTTTTTCAAATGTGCCATAATATGAAAAAACAGAAAAATAATCCACATTAAAGCTATCTTAACAATACATGAGAGTTTACTAATTGCTAGGACCACCAAACCAAAGGTTAGGCACAATGTAAACATCATTATTTCATCGAAATGAAACATGCCATCGGAAAATTTTGTAATCAAGGGGAGAATAAAATGCGCATTTCACCGAGAATTTCAAGAATGTTTCTCGTGCCAGTTGTTTCTTGTTACGCCTTTATAATGACTGCATTGCCTCACCTTTATAATGACGGCATCGCGTCACCTTTTTTATAATGACGACATTGCCATCACGTTAGTAATGACGGCATTGGCCTCGCCTTAATAGTGACGGCAATGCCATCTCGTTTATAATGACAACATTGCCCTCGCCATTATATTACGGCATTGTCCTCACCTTTATAATGATGACATTTCACTTACTTTTATAATGACGACACCGCCCTGGTCTTTATAATGACAGAATTACCATCGCCTTTATAATGACGACGTTGCAATCGCCTAATGACGGGGTTGTCAACAATTCAATATTCTGCTGACAATATTCGCTATTGCTTCCTAGGCACAACACTGTTAACCACTTTCAAATGACGGCATTGTCGACAACTTGTTGATTGTAGTGGAACGTTATCAACAACTTACAACACTGACAAGACCTTATAGCATACGTGCACTATCGTCAGTGACTTACTTATAACTGGAGTGTGTCGTGAACTGTGGGGCATCTGGTCGCTGAAGAGAGTGAGGAAGACAGCAAAGGACAGAAGGTTTGTGATGGCCAGTGACATCTTCTCTCCGGCGTCCGGTGGAAGAACGAAGACGATGATATTGAGAACGCTGAGAAACAACATCGGCAGAATGATATGCATGGTGAAGAACGGACGACGCCGTCTGAAGTTGAGCGTGTACCAGAGGACGGACTGAGGCGCCTTGTCAAACGTCATATCGTGACGTTCTTCATGAATCGACGTGAGTTCCCATTCGCCATTCTGGCGGTAATTGTCCAGATTCACGCTCTCCGTCGTCATGTTAACCTCATGCGTGTTGTACACCCAGGCGCCGATGATAATTTCGCAGGCCTGTGAATCGAAGGGATAAAAGGTCATGTCGATCTCGCAGTGGGTTTTGACGACTTTTCCGGCCTCCATCGTTACCAGACCGTTGCTTTCGATGACCACTGGGACGTCGCTACTGCCGAGTTTTTGAAACTTGTCGATTCTGATTAAAATATACATTTTGGATTTAAATGTTCTGTCAAATGATGGAAGCAAGATCATTACACTGTAAAATGACTAACGCCCAATGCGTTTCATGAGTGACGAAACTTCAAACAAACGTGTTCAATAAATATGCACATATATTAAATTAATAAATATATGTGTCTAAAACATGTACATGGCGTATACTATAATGCTATAATCTCCAAATGCTTAATACCTGATGCATGAAAGTGTTTATAAATTAAACATCGCTATTTACAGTGCACGAGGCTTGTAATAAGAAAATTGAGGTCATAATGTTGGAATGTAACAGAAACCGCTATCCGTGTTGACGTCGGCGTCTGCTTCAGCGCTTTATGTAACATGTACACAGGTGTTTAAGTAAAATGGTTACTAGGCCTACATACAGTACTCCACCGACTTTTGGCAAGCTACTGAAGAACTTTCCACGTATGACACCATGAAATCCACGCGAGAGATTTTGGTGGAGTATATATGTTGTTTTTGTATATTGTCTCCAATTGTCCAACGAAAAGTGGCAGCCGGCGAATATAAACAACTGAGGAAAACCCTTTAGTGACCATTGGCTGTAGGGAATCCCCGTTAAATAAATAAAGAATCAAAATTAGAAACTTCCCTGCCAAGACCAGGACTAAGTTCGCACTTCGAGGCAATATGGAAATACTTACGTGTTAGATACAGATATATCTGGCTTCCAGACATCATCATCGTCGCCGTCGTGCACGAAGAACTTCTCCGCTCCGTCGAACAGAGTTTTGTCCCATGTCATTTTCTCGTCTATCCATTTCTGTAAATGTTGAGAACAGTGGCCCCAGCTTGTAAGGTTTGATTCTATTTATTTTCCCTCCACATATGCAAAATATGCTTACAATATACACGTTTTTACATTGTCCAGTGTTTTCGGAGTGGTTTTTTTCCCACCTCTTAGATCGCTTCGACAAATAGAATATATACACTTGATCTGATAACAGAAATTATGGTCAAAATACCGTTTCCGTTTTTTCTGACATCACTTTCGGCCTCATCACCGAGGCCGATCCCACAAAGAAATTCCTGACTTAGTCCAAAATTCGAAATTTAATTTTAGAGCATATTTTCTGTCCCCAAAAAGATAACATTTTAACTGCCTCATAAATGTTACCTTTTGACAAAAGTGTGAAAATTTCAAAGACTAATACCTAAAACTAGGCTTTGTGACAAGGATTTAGATTTGGACTTAAACCGCAAGCAGCTCTGAGGAACTGGTTCCTGATCCCTAAAAGCAGAGGTGCTAACAGGCTACTGAATCCATATCCGGTACACCCATTGCTCACGGTTGAATGTGTATTTTCACGTGAGTCTGCAGAAGAACTTTGGGAAACGGTAAAATACATTACGCTCACCACGACCACCCAGATAGTGGAGACCAGCGTCTGAGTTTTGATGTCCTGTGAACAGAGAAAAAAACACCAGGGCTAAGGCTTGACATTTATGATGAATCGTAAACTGAAATGACTTTGTAGTACATGAGCCAAGTACATAAAGGGTTTATACGTTTAAGAAATATCTGCCTGAGGTACGTTCGTTGGTTTCATTATTATTATTAGTGGTAGTAGTAGTAGTACCACTACTACTACTACTGTTACTATTATCATCATTATTATTATTATTGAGGCTAAATCTCCCCGCTGTTATACGAGTGCGAAAACAGCTTAACAGTTTAGCACAGTTGGAAGTTATTCTGGATCAAGTACAGAACCAAATAAAGGACCTCTATAGCTTTGCTACTTATTTCAGAAAACTGTGACCAAACGTTGCGGTTGAAAACGTTTAGGTTAGGGTTAGTGTTGAACTTACTCATCTAGTGTTTACATGACAAGCACCCAGCATACTTAACATACTTTCAAATGAACGTTATTTTACTTACTTTTTTGTGATACTTTTCAAAAGACGTAATAAGTGTTACATAATTTGTGTGCTGTGTTAATCTTATATTTTGTAAATAAATTTCTGAAAGTAGTTTTCTTTATACATGGATTTCATTAGAACAAGATCACCTTTTCTGGACAGTCGACTGAAATAGGTGTTTAAGAATTTAATGCCCATCTGTGCCACCGGACACACTTATTGTGTTCACTTCTAAATGCCTGTTTCGCTAACAGCATATTGTGTCTATTACCAGTGACTCCTGTATCACCCTCCTTTCTACAAGTGTGCTGTATCACCCCATCACCTGTATCACCTTCCTTGATATAAGTGTGCTGTATCACCCCTATCACCTGCATCACCCTCCTTCCTACAAGTGTGCTGTATCACCCCATCACCTGTATCACCCTCCTACAAGTGTGCTGTATCGCCCCTATCACTTGTATCACCCTCCTTCCTACAAGTGTGCTGTATCACCCCTATCACCTGTATCACCCTCCTTCCTACAAGTGTGCTGTATCACCCCTATCACCTGTATCACCCTCCTTCCTACAAGTGTGCTGTATCACCCCTATCACCTGCATCACCCTCCTTCCTACAAGTGTGCTGTATCACCCCATCACCTGTATCACCCTCCTACAAGTGTGCTGTATCGCCCCTATCACTTGTATCACCCTCCTTCCTACAAGTGTGCTGTATCACCCCTATCACCTGTATCACCCTCCTTCCTACAAGTGTGCTGTATCACCCCTATCACCTGTATCACCCTCCTTCCTACAAGTGTGCTGTATCACCCTATCTCCTGTATCACCCTCCTTCCTACAAGTGTGCTGTATCACCCCTATCACCTGTATCACCCTCCTTCCTACAAGTGTGCTGTATCACCCCATCACCTGCATCACCCTCCTTCCTACAAGTGTGCTGTATCACCCCATCACCTGTATCACCCACTTTCCTACAAGTGTGCTGTATCACCCCTATCACCTGTATCACCCTCCTTCCTACAAGTGTGCTGTATCACCCCATCACCTGCATCACCCTCCTTCCTACAAGTGTGCTGTATCACCCCATCACCTGTATCACCCACTTTCCTACAAGTGTGCTGTATCACCCCATCACCTTCATCACCCTCCTTCCTACAAGTGTGCTGTATCACCCCTATCACCTGTATCACCTTCCTTCCTACAAGTGTGTTGTATAACCCTTATCACTTATATCACCTTCCTTCCTCACAGTGCCCTGCGTGTGATACCAGTGATTCTTCAAAACGCCCGCTGAACTTAAAGTGTGCTTCTTGTACGTACATTGACTCTTCTAAATGTCCTGCTTTGTTCATAGTGCATTGGCTATTCTAACCGTCTCCTTTGGTGTGTGCTACGTGTCTCGCCAGTGACTCTTCTAAACTCATCAATGGCTGGCTGTGCAGCATATAAATGTATTATGCCTGTCGTGTTTATAGTACATTGTTTGTATTACCAGTGACTCTTCCAAAGCCTGTTGTATTTACAATGTAGTTCGTGTGATACCAATGGCATTTCTAAAAGTCTGTCGTGCTAACAGTGCACTGCGTGAAATATCAGTGACTCTTCTAAACTTCTGTATTATACATTGTATGTATTACTGGTGATTCCTCTAAACGCCTCTCATGTTTACAGTGTAGTGCGTGTATTACCAGTGACTCCACGTTGAGCAGCTCCAACGTAAAGTGCACCTGCACCGAGTCGTTCTGATCGAGGACGGGCCGGATGGAATCGCTGTAACCCGTAAACATGGCCGCTCGTAACGAGCTCTCGTTCGTGTACGAGTAACACAGAACTGCAAGAAGAAAATTATACACGCAGTTTTGAAACACTTTAAAACTATGAAATGACCTAAAGTAGAGAGAATAATAAGACGAATTAGAAAAACAACAATCACAATCCGAACAGACTGGCACAACTTAATAAATGTCGTCAACTAGAAAAGTATAGAACAAGTCGTAGAACTAAATTAACTTTAAAAACGAAAATAAATTAATGGAAACGGAATTTTTCTTGATTGGTAGAAGGTGATAGATTGGTTTCAGAAAGCCAATTTAGACAATTCTAATATTTAGACAATTTTAATATTTCCCACCAATGTAGTTGATGGATATTTTTTAGGGTAACATGACATTTTTCACCCCGATCTGAAGGTTTTTAATGTTTAATTAGCTCTCTTCACAAACGAATAAAAGTTTACTAAAATAATATTCTAAGGGGAAAAAAACTTCCCTGTAGGTGAATATAAAAAAGATGATGTTACATCAGAGTATATCGTGCCCTTAAAGTCCACCTTACAATTCAAATGTATGACTGCCTTTACTTCAAAGGGTTAGTGGGAGGGGGAATCTAAAATAAAAGTTGGGCATGTTTTCAATGGCTGTTTTCAGTTGGCTTTTCAATTGGTCCTACCTTCATTTCTATGTGGTCTTTAATTTCCTATAAAGGAACAGAAACCAGAAAAATGAAGTTATGTCGAGTAAAAAAACTATTAAAAACTGTGTCTGAAAAGACCATCACAGATTTTTTAAAAAATTTTTTCACCAAATTAAATTCACTCAAATGTTTTGATTGTATGATGGGTTTCAAATTTTTTATCATTGATAATGCATGTGGCCACTAAACTTTTTTGTACACCTGTTCAGCTCTGAATAAAAAGACTGGGGCCAAATATGACATCAGTGTTCTGTTTCAGGGCCAGAGAATAGTCCACGTGACATCAGTGAGGGTATTTTCCGATACAGTTATCAACGGCCTTTTTACTCACCATAACTTAATTTTTGTGGTCTCTTTCCTAATATAAAACTATTTGGTATTGCGTCAAAACTTGATTGCACCCAGTATTCTGTCCGATGAATGCTTTTTCTGGGTAAATAGTTGTATTTCTAACACACTACAATGTTCCACTGTCTGCTAATGCACTCATATAATAGCGTACAAAACCAAACACACACCCCCAGTTAACCTTTTTACTTGGGCGAGCGTTACGCACACACTATATCACTCTTACCGCATGCACTAGAAACAATTATGTACAGTCAATAAGAGCTCATCAGAAGTGGGATCATTCCATTAACTGATGCCATTGTGAAGCGATGTCCATTCAATAAGTAATGCACTTGATAATTAATAATCGTTACCTACGTTCATTGATAACATAATGTAGTAACTGACAAAAGCCCGTCTCAAATAAAATGTTTCTTTCTTTTTTTTAACCGATACGCTGTTCTCCTAAAGCTCATTCTCAGTGAATGGAACAGGCAACGCCACAACTACAACGTAATACATAAGCTCAAGACTCAAGTCAGACATTCGTGTACAACCCGTATGAGCTATGAAGGGCCGTTCAAAATCGATAAACGCAAAACCCACTAAAGGAACAGTTCCCAAAGGACTCTGTAAAAAATGGTATATAAACAGTAAATGATGTCGGTCACATTTAAGAAAGAAGAAGTTAATTGATAAAGGGAAGAAAGTCGATATTATAGACATGACATCCAGTTCGAAGTTCGAAGTCAGTGAGAAATTTCCAGGTCGAACAGAGTATCGGTGTCCCGGTCGCGCTCTGATTTAAGCTGTTTATAAAAGCGCCATGTTGATGAAATGAACATGGATGCTTACACCTCACCTGGCTCCGGGTTAGGCGGAAGAAGAGACAACCACGACACTTAGGCAGGAAATCACCTGAGGTCTTCAACGCTCTGCCACACATTCAACACATGGAGGCATCATCAGTATATTCAAGCCAGGGCGGAGGCATTCAAAGCAAGGAGGATTTCATTGGTTAGGCCAAGACGAACTGCCGCCTTACAGTGTTTTTACCTCACCTCTGTAAGGTTAGTTACAGCAGCGCGATAATTGTTCGTTAAGCTAGAAGTTTCGCATCATTGTCCTTCCTTTGTATTTTGTTTAGTTAATTGATTTACGACATTTTTGTGGGGTTTTTTTTCATTGTTTACTTACTTCTTTTGTTTCATTAATTATTTTTTCACTTTTGCCTCGACATCATTTATGGAAATTATAATAATTAGTCTTGATGTATTTCGTGACTCTGTGTTTGACAACTGTATACACCTGTATTGTTGATCAGACCTTACCTGAAGTACAGAACATCAGCACCAGCCCCAAGGTCACCGTGGCCATCTTGGGTCCCTCAGGATATTCCTCCCTACTCACCGCAGTTGTTTCCGTGTAGCTGCAATGCTTACCGGCTATACTCCCCTTCAGCTGAAACACTGGGTGGGGTGTGGGGGCGTTATCTCGTATCACACACGTTGTTTTCTTGTAGCTGGAATTGGAAAACTGAAGGACTATATTTCCCTTCAAAAATGTTCGAGGTTTACGGAATTACACAACGTTGTTCCCTCGTAGCTGAAATCCACCTACTCAAGGGCTATATTTTCCTTCAAAGCATAAAACTACGAGGTTTCTGAAATCACACTCGTAGCTGAAATAAGCCTACTGAAGAAATATTGTTCATTTTAAATAAATCACCACGGGGCTACTCTTGAATCACACAACGTTTTCCCCTAGCAGATCAAGTGCTGAACAGCTAGATTTCCCTTCAGCTGTCTCGTACGGCTCAAACTTGCTTCCTTTAGCTGAAAAACATGGGAATTTCGCTCTGATCGTCCAGTGTTGTTCCTCTTAGCTGAGCACGGTAGTCCTTTCCAGCTGCAGTTGACTATAACGACAAAGCATCCTCTCCTTGAAGCACAGGTGATTCCAGTTTTCGATAGAACACGCTAGTATTGCCGTGCTCTCACACTGTTCCGGCTCTTCAGTCCTGATCACTTAGAATATAAAGTCACCCGAAATTCCGCACGTTTCCGTTACTTTGCAACTGTTCTCTACCCTTGCCGTCAAAGGAATTTGTGTTCACTTTCCTCTCTTTCTGCAAGAGATAAACGTTCGGGGTTTTTTTTCCCACTTCTTACAAATTCAATTATACGTCACACACATTCGTCTGTTGGAATCGTAAGGTTGTTTTCTCAATCCTATCATATGAAATATGAACGTTGAGTCGCTATATCGCGATTTTCACGTTTGCATCCCGGTACTTTCTCCCTCGACTAGCTCGTTATGAACAGGCATCAGATTATCCGATGAACAGCTTTGTAGTATAGGCTTGGCGTGTTCGTCACCTGTTTACTCGATGCCGGACGCATGGAAGTCAGTTTCCCTGGGCGAACCACTGATGGAATCCAGCAAAAATCCAATCAAAATCAAAAGGCCTGTGAATCCATTAATATTTGACGTGTGAATTAACACTTCAGTATAACCACAGTTGTGCAAACATGGGACAAATGTAGGCCTGTACGTTGTTTTCTGTTTGCCAGGTAAAGCCTGCACAATACCTAGCTGTAGAAACTCCAAAGATACCATATTTGACTATTGGCGGGTGTTGACATTTCTGGTTATAACTGAAGGAGACAAATGACATAAGTTTATATAGCCACGGGAAAAAATACATACGTTTTCTCTGGTCTGCTCTCTTGCATGGAATCCCATATATATTCTTACAGTCATACCGAGTGTCAATCTCTCGGGGCATTTGATTTGGTTCATTGAGCAGGTTAATGGCTGTCATAAACGCTTGAATGATTCTGTTCTTCCGCATGTTCGATGAAATCGTTTTCGGTTAAATCGTAAATGGTTTTACGTATATACTTGTATGGAGAAAAAGCATAACAATCAGTACATACAGCACTCAAATGTGTTTGGTTTGTGTTTTAAAACGCTGTATTTCTATTGCTCACCGCAGTCGGTCATGCTGAAATCTCGCACATATAATTCTTACACACCCATATACTCGGTCACGGTTGACATGGTAAATACACAAAACAGGTACACAGACTCTACAAGGAGACCAATAACCTGAAATTTAGGCATAGTTATACTGCTTTCCTTGAGACAGAGTTATTTAATGAGACATAGTCGCCAGCCATATTCTTTCGCATATATCTTGCCTGGTCGAAAATCGATCTAAAATGGACTGTGATGCTTGAACACCTATTTCTAAACGGAGACGAAAAATCTAAAATGGTGAATAAAATCTTATTGCTTCCCTTGAAACAGATTTTTTTACCCTGATATGAACGCCAGCCATATTGTTTCGATGATTTCTTGCGCCGAAATCGGTTTAACATGGGCAGTGAGGTATCAACACGTATTTCTAAACGGAGACGATGAATCTAAAATAGGAATAATTATTGCTTCTCTTGAGACAGACTTATTTATCCTGAAATCACAGCCAGCATTTATTTTTCTTACTACAATGCAACCCGGTCTAACATGACATGAGAGGTACACAAACACACCGTACGTATATTTCTAAACGGAAACCAAAAATCTAAATTAGGAACAATCTTATGTCTATCTTATTGAGACAGACTTATTTACCCTAAAGTAGTAGCCATTCATTTTGTTCCACGTAATTCTTGTGTCGACGGAGATCGGTTGTCTGGAAATCTTTTCAGATTCAATCCAATGTTACAGTATCGAAATTCATAAATCTAGTTTTACAAGGTAACTTTTTGTTGCTAACAAACATTGGAATTTAGAATTTTAAAAGACTACAGTATGGTGACTAAAACTGAGGAAATCTCCGGGTTGTTTTTAGGCAGCATTTCGAAACAGCGGTTTATCAATTGGCCTGAGTTCATTAGGAAAAAATGGTGAAAGGCACTTCTGAACCAGTAGAGAAACTGACTGCCAAATTTCGCCCAACCCTATGTTCATCTTTGACACGAGTTTAAGCCGTAATGTCACGAAAAGCAAGGAATCAACCCGATTGGCCGAAGGATACATGTACGTAAACACTTGAGCTCAATAACATGGTGACGACCTTGGCGAGCAATGGAGATTAGCCGGCTGATATTCAATAAACGTTAATCATTGCAAGGCGAACTTTTATAACCGAAAAAAACGTTCAAGGATAACAAAACTTGGTGAAGATAGTCTGGACCACTAGTCATCTGAGCATTTATGAGAGATGATTAAGTTTTCCTCGCCTTTCTGGTTGAGGCCGTGTGCATATATGGTTTCATGAAAGAAACCACCTATGTTAAATGGAGGTAAAAAAAAAAGTCCGTATGTTGTTTTTTGGTTGCTATCGTTTTCATTAGACGTTCTACAAGTCGGTGATGGAAACGTTCAAATCGATACCACCGTTTAGTTGCAGACTACATTGCCAGCTAGGACACACACGGCGTTGGTTCAATCCCATGCTTAGACAAAAAATTTGTAGAATTCACTGCTTTGTGCAGTCATCTGTGCAGACTAACGTAGTGACTTGCCAAAGGCCGATGTTTTGGGGGGTTTTTTTCTGCTGCCCGCCGGTTTCCTCCACCCATGAAACTGACTACCAATCTATCGACAGATCTATCTAATTTGTCTCAGATTAACGAAAGATAGTTTAAAAACAACGTCCGTTCACCTGTAGAAGCCTGTCTGTTTGGATTGCTCTGGCAGAGCGCTTTATACATGTTATGATGTATATTTTACATACTAAATAAACACAGTATTATACAATTTTGGTAAAGTTCCTATTTAAAGGCCTGCCAACAAGTTCCCAGGTGTTTTCACTGTAAAATAATGGTCATAATGGACGTAATGTCATCGCGTGGAATAATAGGTTAACCCCACATAGATCGCGTGATTTTCCTCTTACGGGAATTTTACCACTAAAGCGAGCATCGTGGTAAAACCCTGGTAAAACAAATAGAGTTAGCATAGTAAAAACATGGACTTTTCTAGCAGCGCACACTGTCGCTTTATGAAATATCAAAATGGCTTAATTTTATATATAATATTAAAGTTTATGTCAAAAAATCTCCTTCGGAGTTTTCCGCTAAATTCTAGCTGCGAAGCTTCTAACTCTGCCTCTAACTCACCTGTAAATTTTCAGCAAATTGTTTTTCACATCAAATACTAACGAATCGATGAATCAGGATGTCATCGGCATAGAAACTCCGCATAGCCAGAAAGTCACCTGTATGAAATGTCACAGAGACACAGCTTGCTGTTCAACAAGAAAGTAGCTGTAGGACTAAATGGCCTACAGCGCATGTAGAAACATACAGCGAATCCGGACAGTTTGCAATGGAAGCCTTCGGTTCATGGGCGAGCGATTTCACAGTTTTTGCTTTCTGCTTTCGTCACGGTTGATCGATTACTATATGTCTAGCTGCCAATTTGGCCGATTGAGTACCAAAGGCAGGCCCAATTGTTACATGTCTGCACATGCGTTTTCATCAGGCCTGGTAGATGGTGGAGCGGGGTTATCAATATACAGAAAGCTATTACCCCTCTCTGACATATATCCCCCCCTCCCCTTAACACACCCTTAACACAGAGACTAAGGCCACAATTAACTTGCCATTTACATACGCAAATTAACGCTAATCTGTACTCTGTAAGCCCTCAGTCCCACTTAGACAACCGCTGACGCCCCCAACAAATTCCCCAATGTAGTACTAAAAATGGCTGAACATGTAAGGTGTGATAACTACAGTGAGTACTAGGTGACTAGTATTTATTTATTTATTAATTTATTTGGTCATCGCCATTGATGCCAAGCGCCATATACGCAAGATTTTAATTTGTTCCTATACGTTGGCGGTCAGTTTCATGACCGCCAATAAATAAATCATGAGAAATAGAAAACAGAACAGCATTGATCAATGTATCCAATAGCAGACTCAATAAAGTAACATTACAAGTCAAGTCAAACTGAAAAAAAAATATAAATTAATTAATTCCGTGTACACATTTTTGCACGATATTTCCCATGATATATAATATTTACTTTGTTTTGTACACGTTGTTTTCACTTTTAATACTGACGTTTAATAAATACAAATGTATACCCATTAATATTAAACCAAATCGAGAAAAAAATAAGTTAAACATAATGTCACTAACTTGGGTTCAAACTACAGCATGGAGTTGATCGATATATCAAAGAGGGCATTGTTATTCAGTGCTGTATCCATGAATGTTACAAGGCCTCTTCATGCAACTCGATAATGTTTTATACGTTGTTCTGAAAGTGAGCTGTAATCATCGACTTGGTACTCCCCATCGGGGCCTACAACTGGTATCCTAATGTAGAACTACAAAGACTTAAGTCCTGAGCTAGACCTGTGTCTAGCTTCAAATTGTTCAGACTCAGTCCAGTTGACAATAAAATTTGTTTCCACTAATAATTCTACATATCAGCTGTATAGATAGGGATCCTAACAAATCACCTTGCATGACCGGGCCTTCCTGCTTGACCAAATATTAAAGTAACGCCTTGTGACGTGACACTTGGACCCCTACAAAAACCTCCGATATATTACTCTGCTCCTTTTAACTTTTCGACATAGCACTGGGCAAATGGGACTTGTATTATTCCAATCAGTTACAGAAAATATATTTTCCGAGTAAGTAGTCACATCTTTATGGGAACGATAGAGGATATTTCACTGTTCGTTGCCTCGATGTTTCCAACAGAGTGCGAGATAGTGAGGTAGCGGGACAGAGTGGTAGCGAGGCAGAAATGTAGCGATTGGAGGCAGCGAAGTAGCGAGCTGTAGCCAGGAGAATTAACGAGGTAGCGAGGCAGCGAGGAATGAGATTAACCTGGTTGCCTCGTCCTATGTTAGAAAATTCATGGTAACGAGGTAGCAAGATGTCCTTTTTCGGCATCCATACATCTGTCACATCTGTCATTTTCATGATAATTCTTCAGTTTGGCGACCTTGCATTCGGTTTAAAACTAGTAGTCAAACTGCGTAAAACTTCTAATCAAGTTGTTTGAAGTCAGTTTTCAAGCTGTTTGAAACGTGAGCTCAAGTTGGTTGAAATCAGCTCTCAAGCTGTTAGCCTTGGCAGTGAGTGTGACCCCCCCCCCCAGCTGCTCCCCTCCCCCGGGCTTACCGTTGGTCGGGCTTTGACAACAAGAGGCTGATGAAGCTGGTATGTCGGTTTGCTGACCATTCGAAACCTTCATTAATAGCCCTTTTTTCTCACGTAACGACTGCACTTCAACTCCAGCTGGGCTTCGTCCTTATTTCGCCTACACGAGCCCTTTCAACTCGTCGTACTTTGTAACAGGCGGGTTGAGTTGGGTTTGGTCGGAAGGTTTCGTGTATGCCCGACTTAAGAAGGGAGAAATCCTTGACTTTGCAGGCCGCACATAATTAAATTTATGTTTACGATAGCGCTATAGCTGTCAACACGTGTATTTGTAAACAAAACAGTCCCCTTTGAGTGAATAACTGATTTCCTGATCAGGCCGCCTAGAGAAAATGTTATCTCGGCGCCTCATTAAACAAGGGAGATAAGAGAGTGATATTTTTAGACTCAGATATATTGCCTTCCTTTGTGAAAACAAGATGGTAGTCGAAGCTTTGAATCGCAATGAAAACATGGAAGTTCTTTGTTGGTGTTTAAAGCTAGCCAGCAGATCGTTGACAGCTGGCTGCACGCGTCAAGTAACACACTCATTTGTTTTCGTTCAAGAGAGGAGGTACCGGGTATCTATGTTGAGTATCCGTTTTAAATGGTAAGATGACCAGCTTTAGGCCTACATCCCTCTTGGAATATTCTCCGTCACGGTCTAAAACTACCAATATACGATAAATAGACTAACAGACAGATAAATCAGTCGGTCAGTCAATGAATCAACCAATCGATTAATGAATCAATCGACCAATACTCTCATCTATCAATATGAATTAATCCATTAATCAATGAATCAGTGAACCATTGACTCATCACTCAGTTCCACGATTAATGGTCGCGGCTCATGGCGAAATTTCATGCGCAGGGTATCGTGGTAACAGACAGACAGGTATAAGCAGACAGACAGACACACAAACAAACAGATACTGACAGGCAGGTAGCCAAACAGACACAGGTAAATAGATACTCACAAGATCAGAGGTTTGAAATAGATCGCCTACTGTCTGCATGTGTGTCTTTTAGATTTTGGATGTTTTCCTGACTTGTTCTGGCCTCTTCAGGGCTGAAATATTGCCAATGTTATATTAAAACATATTCATTCATTCTGGAGGTGTGTGCCACTTGAGTAAACAAGAGAGAAAATTACTTTTCACACTTTTTTCTGCTCTTTGTCAGCCAGTTTTGAAGATACTTTCCACAATACGGTGTTTTACTTTACCAGGTTACATCGTGACTGTGTGTCTATGGTCAGGAAAATATTCGTATTCAAACTTATTCCGAACTTCACACGTTTTCTTTTCTGTTCTCACACACCAAAATTGCTTCACATCACACCCAGTCACGACCCAGGTGTGATATGACAAGGATGGCGGTTTGATTATCTTAAAAAAAAATATTTGAATCATGCGTTCTTTGTAGAAAGGTAACTTCGGGATATTGGGCTCACTTAATGCCCCGTAGTACACAGTATAACAGTTCCACGGGTTTAAGCCTCTTTTATGCATTCACTGATGACTGTAGCCCTTCACCTTTTATCACATTCCTCTATTATCTTCATTCACCAGCTTAGCATTCATATTAATGTATCCAACTCTGGATATGGTGCAGACCGCGTGTTTTATTTGATATGCTCATATCACAGAAAACACACACTAGCCTACTCATACCCCTCACAAGCTTGCTGTAAGTGCAATGTTTTCAAGCACGACCTAGAGTTGTACTTTTATTTTTTCAGAGTGGTCATGAAATCTAGGACAAGCTGTACCCCTTGAGAGAACTGTACAGCCTTCACCAAGGAGCTGCCAAATAGCAAGCTCGTTTGAAAGTACCCAGCGGATCCTGTAAGTACTTGAACCAACTCTTTATGTTCTCCACAGAGTATTGATCGATGTTGAGCATAATGGTTTCGGTAGTCTGAACGTGAAAGACATGAGCTTCTTACATTTATTTTTTTTTATTTTATTTTATTTTGGTCGCACTCAAGAATTTTTCATTTATACTACAGCGGTCATATTTATGCGTGGGGGAACCCCAGAGCGCACGAGATAAACCACAGACCTCTGACAGGTACCTGACAAACTTTACAACTTAAAGCCGCAAACAGACAAGCCATATGTGGACGCGAACCCACGAGCTCAAGGATCAAGGGCCTGTCCCTCACGGAGATGCTGTAATGTTTTAACTGACGGATCCCGCGAGCCCTTCTTCAAATCCTTGTAGAAAGACTGTCTAAAAACATGTAAAAGCTTAAGAATTGCATGTGTTTGCCATTCACAAAAGTTCTTTCAAGAACCATGTTTCGGAATGTGCAGAACCGTTTTCCGACATACGGATTAATCATCTTCGTTTCTCTATACAGTTCAGGGCTACATGCAGAAGTTCCATCTGGCATTGACAGCTTGACCCAAGCCACTACCCTCGGAACATCTGATTTTACAAGCACGTGGGGTAAGTTACTAACATCGGATTTATCCATTTACCCTACTTATATAGCAGAGGCCAATTACACTAACAACATTGTGCCATCACCTTTGCAGTCGGTTGATTTCGTTACCAGTCCATGTCTAGATTTTTTTTTCTCTCGACCGAGATGTATGTGTTATGATGGATGATATACTACTGGCTTATATATCTTCAGTCTAAACCCGCACCGTTCGATCTGGTTTAAACTTTCCCCGAGTAAACAATGGTTGCTTTTCTAGTGAACTTTACTCTGACGTTTATTTACATATTACATTTGTAGGAATCTTCAGTTGGTTGATGTGTCTTATAACGATTATTTTTGATCTAGTTGAAGTCAAGCATAATGTAAACAAACTACTCTCAAAATGTTCCGTTGAATGCATTGTTTGGAGAATAATGGATTGCATTTTCGTCAGTCTAACATATTTGACGGTTATGACGAGGAAAGATATGAGGAACAGGATAATTCGTTATAGAAACGGATTAATCCGTTAGATCAACGAAAATGCAATCCGTTATCCTCCAAACAAACAACGGATTTAACGGAAGATTTTTCGAGGGTACGGTTGACGCGTGATTGGGATCAACTTCACAAATGAAGTTGTCATAGAGAAACACATAAAACTCGACTACATTTCACACACAAAAGTGGCACAAATTTATGATTCAATCCCAGCCCAATTCTCATGCGAGTTGTCCGCACATCTGTGTAAGCTAATGATACTTTCGGTTCTAAGATTATAATTGTTGTACAACCGGGATTGTCAAGACATGTAATTGTATACAAACGTTATACAACAACAGTTTCTACACAACTGTATGATACAACACTGATACAAACCGTACAGCTCAGTTTTCCCACACAGTTTGCGTTTACTTCATATGAAGTCTCAGTATACAGTTCTCTTACCACAGATTCTGTTCGCCTCCAAATCGTGCACTGATCTCGTGCATGGATGGTTGCATAAAATTTCCTTAATTACAACCTGAATAAAATTTAATTGCAATGGGTCAAAACTGTTTAAATAAAGTTAAGTTCGGGTCTGGAACCCTGAATTAATTTACCAGTTGCTCACGTCGAATGAAAAGCAGTCTAGTGTGATGGATGCGAATACAGCTTCATCATTCAAGTTGGAACCGCAAATCAAGCTCTCTATACCTGTACTGGACCAATACTTGGAAAGATCTGTCAGCTGATCCATGCGCGCGCGATAGAGAAGGAGTCTTAAGTGGTGTTGTTGGTAGTAAAAGGGGTGATCTGTCATTCGTCTACTGGTACTTCATCCATACACGGTAGAGCGATTAATCACCACGGAACGGGTTGGCAGGGAGGTCGTATGAGAGAGAAACGGGGGGGGGGCTAGTTAATTAGCTGTTACGGAGGTGGTTGGGGTGGGGGTGGGGTAGGATGTAGGTTCTATCTATAAGTCATATACTCATGTATCTATGTCATTCGGCACAACACGGTAAAATTAACAAACAATAGAATCTCGGTAAACCGACAAGCGCGTTGATAACGATCGACAGCGCAAGTTCGAGGAAACTATACTCTCCATATAGTTTACGTTTCTTTAAACACTTGTGTATAAACCATTGTTTTCCAATTCAAGACGTTCTGCATCTTTTACATTAAAATTTTTTACATTAAATACACTGATACTAACTATTCTTTATCGAATACCACTAACATTAATTATTAAACTAGATTAAAGGCGTTTACGTTAAACAGGTTTGTATTTAACGTACGTGTTTTACCTTAAACATTAAATATGGCTACATTTACCACATTTTACGTTTAACATTTGTACATTAAAAACGTCTACATTGAACAAGGTTTGAATTGAATGTTTTTAAGTTAAACACGACTACTTTTAAAATGTTTTAAATGAAATGAAATTCATGAAACACAATTACATGCACAATAAATACGTAAAAATTAAACATATTACATTAAACTCACTTACACTGAACACATGTACATTAATCTGGATTATAAGGTAGCGCGTGGGAACGACAATCATACACTCAAAGTTACCAAATCACGAAATCCGGAATTATTCGAGGGTAATAAAATATGGCGTCTTTTCTGTGTGAGGTTATACTCGTAGCACTGTTTTCCGTGGGTGCTTAGAATGGATACACAACCAACCCTCTCAGCCCAGCGCGAAGCGGCCGAATCTGGCGAATGATCCCGACGTGTGGACCATCCGGAGAGAGAGAGAGACGGGGAGCAGCAAAATCGTACACCGTTTTCTGATCGCTCCCGAATCAATTAACTGTGCGAATATTGTGGTCATTCATTCCATTTACTGAAGGATGGCTGGAAGCTCGCTCTCATAGTGTCTCCATTATACAGCACATGCTCTCATAGCGAGACTTGCACAGTTCGACGAAACCAGTTGGACAATGTATATATGAGATATCGCTTACCAAAGTTTTACACACTGTCAGGTAAGTTGTTTATAGAAACCCATCGCTTGTTTCCCAGATCCATTGTGTGGTAAACACTGTACTGTTTAACAACTTGTCGGGTTTATACCTCAGCCTAGTCAAGTGCAGGTGGACTATATATCCTCACTATACACATCCAATTCCAGGGTGGCTGTCATCTTAAAACTGAGGATCTTCCAATGCTTGCCTTGCTTGACCTTCAGTTTGTGGACAAACACCAAGTAGTGCAGCGCCAGGTGTCAGTATACTGTGGGGTAGGGTGGGCCATGGCGCCGAGTGCCTTCAGCATAGTCTTACAGTGAGGCAGCACTATAAATATGGCTATATAGAGCTCAATCAAGAGGAGGCACGAAGTAGCACACGGCCCGGTGTCAATAAACTGTGATGTCTGGTGTCTTCTGTATGGTGGTTCAGTGAGGTAACACTATATATATGGCTATATAGAGCTCAATCAAGAGGAGACACCAAGTAGCACACGCCCCCGTGTCAATATACTGTGATGTCTGGTGTCTTCTGTAAGGTGTGACAGTGAGGTAGCAATGTAAATATGGCTATGTAGAGCTCAATCAAGAGGAGGCACCGAGTAGCACACGGCCCGGTGTCAGTATACTGTGACAGGTTACGCCATGGTTCCAGGCGTCTGTAAGAGGGTATTAAAGTGAGACAGGCCTGGGCATCGGATAATGATTCCAAAATCACAAAACTGTCCTAAACTTACAGGATACATGCACAGCCATTCTGTAGATGCGGATTATGGTTATGTGGAAAGATACTATGAAGGAATACTATGTCCCACCCCCAAAAAATAAATTAAAAATAAAAATAATCCAAGAAGACTGTGCATTAAAGCCCATCTTTATCTAAGAAAACAATTTTTTTTACGTGTTAAATGTTCTTTGGGGAGGGGGTGGGGACATCCGACTGTGAAAAACGTTTTGCAGTTCTAACCGTATGGGGAAAGTTCTAACAGTATGGGAAACTCATAAAACGCAGTTAGGCTCAACTTATAGCTTGTCGGTATAGCACGCAGCCAGGCCTCCAAGTCCTCCGCTCCAACCGCTGTATTGTATGATAACGTCCTCAAATGATAACGTCCAAACAGTTAATGCGTTTAAAATTGTTACAGATCTACCTCAGGAAGTTTTGTCCTGATCATTTTCTTAGGCTGTCATGACAAAATTGAATATTGGCGCTGAAGTCCAGATGAAACCTAAGGAAAATAATTAATATACATCGGAACCACAAAGTCATGCGGACTTAGCTTGACTTCAGTAAAGCCTATAAAGCCTCATCCCAAAATCCAATATTTTTTCTGCCGTCTGTTTACCCAAAAACCTATGATCCAGTAATTCCATTACAACAACAATTGGAGGTCGATGTAATTAATTTAAGCCTCTGATTTTTAATTTAAAAAAAATCCTCATTTCCCTGCATGCATGTGTAGCTGACATATTGTTCCTTTCACTCGCTGTCACCCATCCGCGGCAAATCTGACAGCAAACAACACCAAACAGTCGTTACGACAAGAGAATCGTTTTCACCTTAACTCGAACGATGTGTAAATAAATGCGTACATCTACTGATATTAGACATTCTGTACGTTTAAACACACTGGAAATTAAGTGTACCAGTGTATACATTTACGCCGGTCGCATGGGCTGCGGAAGTCGGTATGGGACTTACAACACCAGACGTTTTTAAGTTCGTGAGCACTATTCCAACTACAGGTATGTTGAGTAATTATCTTCAGTTCATGTAAGAGCCTATGTCTCGAGCATTGAAGTTCCGGAGAGAAGGACACGTTGTGACCAATCAGTGTATCCCTCTTAATATGTGGAACGCAGATTTGGAACAAGATATTTAAATGAAGGTTTGCGATCAGAGAATTCACTGGCCGACCTAGTTTATAAGGCAAATCCTTAACCTTAAACTTTTTAAACTGTAATGTTCGTTTCGAAGGAAGGTTTTTAATGCAGCAAAGTGAGAGAGAACCGTAACATTGGTTGGCGCACACGTCCAGTTTGCTTCAAATAAACTGATAAAAATAATTTTAAAAATGTGAGCTCAGAGAAAAAAACCATCGGTCTTCCATAGATTCGCGGCGCCCGATAATGGGCGACCAGGCGAGACGCCACGGTTCGCCGATACTCTTGCCTCATCACTGACTTCCGATCAATGGTCCCCAACCGCTGTGATGTCGTCGATTAGTTAACGAGTAGAGCATCTAATATTTACAGTCACTAATGTACTGAAATGTATTTTTGCAGGTTTCCAAGCCTGATTCAAAAGGGTGCCAGTTGTAGGACATTGGGCGACCAATATATCGCGCATGTATGGTGATGCAAATAAGGTTCGGTATTTACGCATGGAGGCATGACCTGCGGGGTAAGGGAAACAGACAAAGTTGATCCTAGAAACGTCGTAATGGTGTGATGTTAATAAGGCCTATTTAATGAACACAAGAGTGGCAAATAGCCAGCGTTGATCCAGGAATCGATGTAATACACTGTGATATAAACAAGATACTTTTTTAGATAAAACCCACGGTGCCTGAGACGGAAGTAGACCAAGTTGATTCTTTCACTGAGGGAAAAGGTTACGCCCTTGGCAGTAGAGGACAGAAGGAAAGTGTCAACGTTTAACAGGAAAGGTAGAATCGAAAAATCACAAGGTTTTACTTTACTTTTATATGAACGGAAGAGAAAAGCAGGATTAAGTAGGATTGGAAAGGGTCGGTGCAAGACAACGTTGATATGTTGTCCAAATGAACCAGTGAGGGATCAAGCTCAAGAGAACTCCTGAAGGGGCGGTGGAATTCGGTGGCGTGAATCATCCCTTCCTTAGGAAATCTGTACTTCATTGTACAGGAAATCACAGAAAAGAAAGAGTTTCAACTAATTACAACAGGAAATCGACTATGCCGCGTAAGGGTAAAGTAACAATCTCCTACAGTGTACTATTCAACTGACAGAACTCTGTATACCCCTAGAATAGGAGAACTTCTGTGCCTTCAAGTTCTTCAAGGGACATACCTGTATTTGTGCCTACTATTTATCTACGTATAGCCGAACATGGAATCAAAGATGACGTGGGTAACCTTGGGACTTTTGATGATGTTATTCACCTCAGGTAAGTTGTTATCCACCCATAAAACAGATACCCCAGGGCGTTATATGATATGTCCAGGTTGTAGGTTATATCCCCCAGAAGCCTCCCACCAATGCGGTCACTGTGAGTTCAAACCAATTGTTGCTGGCTTCATCTCCGGTCGCACTTGGGGAGGTCTGCCAGCAACCTGCGGATAGTCGTGAGTTTCCTCGGGGCTCTGTCCCGTTTTCCTCCCACCATAATGCTGGCCACCGTAGTATAAGTGAAATATTCTTGAGTGCGGTGTAAAACACCAATTAAATAAATAAATGAATAAATACTTTATATGTATTTGGTTAATTTAGTTAATTCTTTGATTGTTTGTGCCCAACGTTGTTTTGGAAATTGGTCTTATTCATCCGCAACATCCAATCAGGGTGATGGCAGGTATACAAATGGCTGTTTAGGCGCTTATGTTCAGTGATATATTCCTGCCAAAGATTTAAATTCCCAAACAGTTCCTTGTACATAAAACCATAAAAGAAAAACAAATAATACGTCTTAAAACTCCGTTCCACAACCACCGGCTCTTTTAATTCCTTACGTGAACTGGTCCTTTCCAACAACTGTACCGTTGTTTGCAAAGGATATGAGATGTCTCGAGTCCAGAATAACTCGCAATGCTCAGGTGTTGTTATTGCATTTGATTATTACATTTATTGACAGGATAACGTTGCCACGCAATCACTGGGCCAAGTCTCGAAGTCTCTTAGTCCACTATATAACATGAACTACAAAAAACAAGGATTATATAATGGAATGTCAGGCCTTCCTACACAATGTCTCCCCTTTCCATTATTCAAATGCTGTCTATGTGGAAAGAAACGCGCAGATGAGTGGAAGGGAAACAACGAACGCCTTACAAATCACTGGAACATTAGGCTGAGAACAATGCATAGGCCATAGGGATGAATATTTACAAGTCTGCTCCATTGAAACGTGACTTCCGTTCTAGCGTCGGTTTCTTGACAACGCCAGGTATCGTAATCCAATCAATGTCACCGATAAGGTTTTAGAAAAACAGGCGTTTCTTAGAATTTGAAATTTATCGTGCATTAACAACCTAAGCTGCTCATGTTGCAGCATCATCCAGTCAGTGCTCTAGCACTCTTCAATTCGGAGCCAAATCATAGACCCAGTCTGCTCGAATTGCGCATGTGTAACCTTCAACCATTAGCATTACGCGATGACTTTACCCCTGTGCCAATGATAGGCTTTGACGTGTGGTTTGAAAACAGCTTAACAAACGAATGACACTCCAAACAGCAGCTTTGGCGGGCTCTCAACCATTCACGTATAGCTTACGAGCAAGTGTACCTGTACGTGTGGTTAGGATGGTTGCGAATAGCTACTACGCCTTACTGGCGGAATCTTCGGACATTTTGCATAGCGCGGTAGGGCCCAGGCCTGTGTGCTCGGCATGACCCGACTTGTGTGGATTTACGTTCACACAAAGCTTCAGTTATTATACGTTTCGGGCTATATCCTCCATGCATGCAGGCGAGAGTAAAGCTCTTCATGAACTGAATTTAATGTGGATGGCGTATTGTGTACTCTATAGAAATCAGCCAATATTTAATTTCATATATAATAGAATAGAATTGAATTGAATAGAATATATTTGAATTGAATTGAAATTGAATTGAATTGAATTGATTGGTGTTTTAGGCCGTTCTCAAGAATATTTCACTTATACGACGGCGGCCAGCATTATCGTTGGAGGAAATTGGGCAGAGCCCAGGGGAAACCCGGGACCATCCGCAGGTTGCTGGTAGACCTTCCCACTTACGACAGGAGAGGAAGTCAGCATGAGCTGGGCTTGAACTCACAGCGACCGCATTGGTGGGAGGCTTCTGAGTCATTGCGCTGCGCTAGCGCGCTAACCGAGCCACGGAGGCCCCCTGAATTTCGTGTAAATTTTTGTTTTATATAGCGGTGAATCAAGCGTGCAGCTACATATGTATTGGCCCAGTATAAAACTACAACATCAGAGAGGAAAATTAGAGCAACGAGGACAGTGTGATAGTTGACAAAGGGACAGGCGTTAGCGGAGAAATCCAATCTCTAGTCAATTTACACAGAAATGCACCGGCATTTGTTGATTTTAAATAACAAGATAACAAAAAAGGACAAGAAAATAACGTCCTCTGTCATACAGTATAGGCCTATCTTCTTGCGTCAACTCTCTTGACAATGGCACCATACTCTCTTAATCACGAGGAGAAGCTTAAACAAGTCCACCCTGAAATTAACTGGCCATACAAACAATGCACTCCATTTGCGAAGCCTGTTGTTGTTGTCGCGGGCAGGGGGCAGTGTTTGGTCACGGGTAATTGCAATGGCGATTCGCCAATTACAAAAGTCTTGTAAATATTCTATTGGAGTTAATGAATAAGCCTTAATGGAGTGGTCAATAATCCATGGTCAGGTGACTGTGTATATAGTAGTCACCGGAACAAACGGGGACATTGCTAATTGAGTAGAGGATTAAGATGAATCCGATATATGTAATGCTATCTATAATACTGTTATAGGCCTAGACCTATGTGGTGCCGGTTGACCCGGGCGAAGATGACTACAAATCCGATGTATTAAATGATCTAAAATACCATTTAGCGCCGGTTGTTTTCGGGGAATGCATGATGGCATCGCTATTTACGCTTGTTAAACGTCCCTTGTCCTTGGTCCAGCCTCAAACTGCATTATGGGTAAAGGTATGTGTATACGCTGCATGACTACGCCGTACTGCGCGTCTCTGTGGCTTGATCCTGTAGTCTACATTACTATTTGCCACAGAGACACTGCTCGGTTAACTCAGATCAAATATATATTTTTGCTCGAAGCCCATAGCATTTTCTTCCAGCCTCCAAACGTAACAAATTCCACATACCTGTATGGTTGCATATCTCATCTAGACTCAGCCGCAATAACAAAGTCCTGGCTTCTCTGAGTAGGAAGAATTCAGTTCTAACTAGTAACGCCGTAATACTCTTATTGTTTTATGTTGTTCCATGCGGTAATCGTGACTTCAACCCGGTTTGACGTGTAGGCTTACAAAACAAATAATATATAATGCCATAATTAATCTACTGTATCAAATATACCCAGGAATATAACAGTTGGTTTATGGCCTGATAGTAGCAAAACAAACAACTGAATTAAGTACGGTATTGATTAACAGGCGTCAAGTGCTGAAGTCCCTCTCTGGCTCAGCTCTGAGTCTTATGAAAATCGATTTCGATCAGATGGTTCCCTGGTTCGAAGCTCTCTCGATGGAGTACGTGTTCTTAGCTTCCGGAAGCCTTTAGTTTGGTAGCATATGCACAGTGTCACGTGATGAGAGTCCTGCACACACTTTTGGTCTGCCTAAACATGGCTATATAGAGGGCATTGTTCGAGCGTGTACGCCATTAAATGAGTCCATTAGTGTCATCCGGTTCAAAGCAGTGAAGAATACATTACTGAGTACAGTGAAATTACACCTGTGTAATACCGCTTAGATGTAAGGCCACTGCTATACCTCATTGTAAATGTGCTTTTTTTGTGCTATGCACTTGTCATTTCACAAACAGGAACTGGTGCGTGAGGTAGGCGTGTAGAATGAAGTAAAGGAAAAGGTATGTGATAGACCAAGGGAACTTATTAACTGAGAGAAGATATTCTAGTAAATTTATCTGTCATTTTATTTTGTTATTTTGTTTACATGATTTTTTATAAGGATAAAGAAATTTCAAATCTGTGTGCCGTTTGATGGCTGTGTGTTGTTTGATCCCTGTGAAATGCTGCCTGCTACTTTACAAATAGGAAACGTTGCGACAGGGAGGAAGGCCGGGATAAGTTAAGGAAAGGATATATAATAAGCCGAGTTGGCATTTCGGGAGTCTCACCAGTTCACGCAAGTTGAGCCGAGACACGGGGGTGACTCGTTCGGAACTCCTCGGCCATCGAAGTTTGAAAACCCATGGAAACCCCCGAACGTGTTCCGAGTGAGGACCGACTATGTAACAACGGTGTAAAATCCCGTCTTCGGCCACAATAGTTTGCGAGAATAGGCCTCTTGTCTTGCCTCAAAACGGCGAGAACTTGTGAGACTCTCCAAATAGCAGCTCAGCCTATGTAGACAAAGGGGGCTGCTAAACTGGAGTAAGACATTGTAGTAAAATTGTCTCTGATAATATTTTCTGTTTTTTTTTTTGTTTTTTTTTTTGTTTGTTTTTTTTTTTTTCATCATTTTATGAGGATATGGCTTCAAATCTTTGTATTGTTTGATAGCTTCGTTTTTCGCATAAATTAGTTATGACGCTTGGTACAGCACAGCCATTAAAATGTAACGCCAACAATATTCAGTGGTTCAAACCGATATGGTGTAACTGAATTCTGATCGGCCAGTTGACGTCACAGGTTTACAGCAGGGTATACAGGAAGACATCACAGCGTAAGTCATCCGACGTACACATTGAGGGCCAATTCAGTTAAAGTTTCTCCAATTGAAAAATAAAGAATTACGTCTTTTAAAGCCGAACTTGCGTCCACCTAGCCATTTCCGGAGGTGAGTGAGGACTTTGCAAGAACTTTCAAATTCTAAAACACAAGGCCTTAGTGGATAGTCAAATGTTTTCTTTGTGACTAGCAAGAAATGGTTAGAAAAAAATTTCTTAGCCATAAGACAGACCGCTGGCTCGGCCCTGTTTACCTAATCTTCTCTATAATCCCGACCCGATTCACCAATCCTCAGCCTGTATATTAATCACATTGTGTAATATTTATTTATTTGATGGGTGTTTTACTCAAGAATATTTCACTTATACGACGGCGGCTAGCATTATGGTGGGAGGAAACCGTGACAGAGCCCGGGGGAAACCCACGACCATCCGAAGGTTGCTGGCAGACCTCAAGACGTACGACCGGAGAAGAAGCCAGGATGAACTGGGCTGGAACTCACAGCGACCGCATTGGTGGGAGGCTTCGGTCATTGCGCTCGTTAGCACGCTAACCGACTGAGCCACGGAGGCCCTCCATTGTGTAACAACTCTGTGGTATAATAAGATACGCCGCTTTACACACCTCCGTGAAAGCATTTGTTATCTGAATTCATTTGTGATGTCATTACTCGTCGCATGTGCTAAACAAAAAAAAGACAGGCTTTTCTACTATCCTTGGCGAGCAGAAATGGTCGATATAGTAATACACATTTAACGCCTGAAAAGCATGGACACAACTGATATGTTTCTGCAAATTGATTAAAAAAAAAGAGAGATGCATCAATGGACAGCAAACATATGTATGTGGACAGCGTTGTGGGTTATTTATTCTAATAACGAGGGTGTTTTGGCGGATCGAGAGGCTTGTGTAGTGAGGGAGGAATCTCTAATATTTTTTTTCTTATTTACTTGATTGGTGTTTTGCGTTGTCAAGAATATTTCACTTATACGATATAGTGGCCCGCATTATGGTTGAAGGATTAACAAGGCAGGGCCGGGGGTGGGGGACCCACAACCATCTGCAGATTGATGGCTGACCTTCCCACATATAGATGCATAGACAGGAAGCCAGCAAGTGCTGGACTTGAACTCACAGCCATTGATGAGAGGGACCTGGGTCATTGCGCAGCGCTTGCGCGCTATAACTTCCTCGGCCACCGAGGTCCCGAAGTCTCTATGATAAAAAGGAAGAATACATATACATCACGTGAGGATTATATATATATATATATATATATATATATATATATATATATATATAAACTCTCCCGTCGCAAAAAGGAATAATTGATAGGTGTTTAAAGTCGAACTTAAATGCTTTTCACAAGGGCGGGCAGAGCTAGGCCTACGTGAGAAAGGAACTGAGGCCGATTCAATAAAGCCATTTCTGACTTAAGTCAAAAAATTGAAAACATCGTCGGAGTGCTTTTTGAGATTGGAAGCTGAAACTTTGACACATTTCTCTGATGATCATACTGATGATGTGGTCAAAATTTTAATTTCATTTTTAATTTTTGACATGTCAAATTTTGACTAAAGTGAAAACAGGCTTCGTGGATTCGGCCCCACGAGAGACGCCACTTCCTACGCCATACATGTATATATGCAGGTACCTATGTACGCATGCGCTTAACAACTCAGATGACTCTGGCGCCTTAAACCTCTCATAGAAACTCGGAAGAAAGAAGCCCATTTTCTCGAAGTACAGAGGTTTATTTTTAGGCAGTAATCTTTCCGAAAAAAAATCATCAGGGGGGAAAAAGCAGGAAATAAAGAGACCCCAGCCCAGGTCAGCGTATACACGCAGAACTTGTAGAATGGTCCGCAGTCGAAAGTCATGTTGAACTTAGATGACGCCGCAACAGACACTGTTTTACAGTTGAACTAAGACAGCATCATGGATGATGTTTGTTATAATACGAACAGTGGTTGCCATGGAGAACGCGCTTGCGATATGGAATAGCAGCCAGTCTGAACACTTAAGACGTCGTCAAGTTTGCTTACAGTCAAGTGAAGCAATGAGAACATGTACTGAGCGATTTGTTGGCTTAAGCCCGACTCATTAAGTCGCCTGGCTTCTGTATATCATTATCCCTCAAACAAACAAAAATGTTGGAATGTTTTCTTAGCAGGTGGGCTTGGCGGTATTTCTACGTAATAGCCGATTTGGGGTTTGATACGTACTTGTTCTTTTAAGACTGAAAGCTCAGACTGGCTCATGCTGACCGCCGTCGTATAAATGTAACATTCTTAAGCATAGCATAAAGCATCAAATCAAATAAATAAATAGAAATGAAAAAGTATAAATGAAATAACTAACATAAATTTAATGATGTTAAATCCGACATTTTGCCTGTGGTGGAGGAAGGAAAGCATTCATAATGTTAGGTAAGACCAGAATCTTTGTTGAGACAGTAGCTCTATTAGTTGGGACAAAACTACCACGGAGTCGATTACAAAATTACGTATGTATCACGGACAATGGACAATCAAATACTGCGAAATATGTATCTTGATTCACGTGAGCCAAGTCTTTTTGAAATTGGACAAAATCTCTAAGAGTAGTAGCATTTTAAAAGAAATGTTAACCTAGGGTGGTTGAACAAAGAGAGGAAGGGCAAGCAATCATCGAAATGGAAAATTGATTCTACCATTTATGTATCTTGATGTAGTTTACACTTGACCCAGGTTTGGTTGAAATCGGACAAAAACTGTAGTAGGAGTGGACTGTAGTTAAATATATGTTAACATACTCGATAAACAGAAAAAACAGACGGACAACTGATCAACAAAATTAAAAATCGATTTACGAATTACGTATCTTGATGTAGTCTACACTTGAAACAAAGTTTCGTTGAAAATAGGACAAAAACGCTTGAAGGCGCAGAGTTTTAAAAGAAAAGAGACACCGAACAGACAGAGAGGCAGGCAGACAGACGAACGGACGACCTTCCAGTACATAACGTCTTCTGATCTTCGATCAGTAGAACCGAAGATTTACCAAAGAGTAAAAATTCTACCATTGACATAATGCTTAGAAAGTGTTGTATTGTATCTGGTGTGTATTTGTATACTTTAATACTACCTTATAGATGCCAGATCGGCCGTACGCTGTTCGCTGTATCGTTTAAGTTCGCTTAGTGAGAGGGGTCTACATGAAACTGTCACGGAAAGTCGAATAATTTGACGACGTATATTATATCAAAAGTTCGCCTCGTGACACTGCCACAATTATGACAATTCTTCCATCAAAGTGTGGAATATATCACGTCGAACTAGGCCGAGTCACTACCGAAGTCCTAGTGTCTGTCGACCGACATCGAAGGGCAGCCGCAGCGCACTGCATATTAGTCCCCTGAAGACTAAATATAGCACAAAAACAAAACAGAGCCATACTTACACCCAACATGACAGCCGAAAGCGAAGACGTTGACAACGTTATGCGGCCTTTATGAGGGTTATATATTGTAATTGTCACGCAAGTGAGGCCTGTGTACCTTCACAGGTCGAAATTAGGAAAACTCTTCTCTCATGTGGTGTACAGCAGAGGGAGATTGGGCGGTATTAGACCAAATGTGTGCGCAACATTAATGTTGACTTCCACCTATTTTACCTCCATGCTTCACCGACTGCTGCTGGTTATTATGAGAAATCAGTCCATTGGGCACAGTGGACACTAAACACTTGAACTGGAGCGAGGCGGGTTTGAAAGATCATGCATGCCAAAGAAACTCTGATGGACATGATTGTAGTTTCATTAATAGCAAACAGGAAAACATACCATTGCTTTCAAAAGTATATGGGGGCCTCCGTGGATCAGTCGGTTAGCGCGCTATCGCAGCACAATGACCCGAAGCCGGCCGTAAGTGGGAAGGCCTGACGGCAACCTGCGGATGATCGTGGGTTTCCCCTGGGCTCTGCCCGATTTCCTCCCACCATAATGCTGGCCGCCGTCGTAAGTGAAATAAGTGAAATATTCTTGAGTACGGCGTAAAACATAAATGAAATAAATAAATAAATCAAATGTATATGCATAGCTTGCAGACATATATTTAATAACAGATGGGTATAATCAATTTACTTATAAATTATACGTCCTCAGGTTTATTATGCATGTACCTGATACACTGATTTGATAATATATTTATATATACATGTATTACTTGATAGCAACAGAATGTCTCAAACATCAACGCACAACTGCAGAATAAATTATTTTCATTCAATACTCTTTCATCCACACATAGTTAAAAGTGTTGCCTAGATACATAAATTTGTACTTACATGTATGATAAATCAGAAGATTTGGGTACTACTCTCTTTTGACTCAGTCATGTACATACATGTACTTCTGGTGCTTGTCAGACTATGTAATTTGAAGTGGTGCATTGAGAAATTTGAAAAACTCTTTTTTTCCACATATTGCTCTGTATTGATACCTTAGCCAAATTGTTAGACACCCCAAGTGGGGCATGATATAAAGACATTAAGCCATCCATGAGACAGGATAGACAACAGAACTTCTTATTAACAAATCTCTGGTTCCTTCTCATGTATTTGACATTTGGTTGACTGAACTCCAGCACCAGATACAATACTTGAGACAAAACATTTGTCTTGTAAAGTTGTCTTGTACTTTGAAGTGGTACATTGAGAAATTTGAAGAACTCTTTTTTTCCACATATTGGTGTGTATTTATACCTTAGCCAAATTGTTATACACCCCAAGTGGGGCATGATAAAAAGACATTAAGCCATCCATGAGACAGGATAGACAACAGAACTTCTTATTAGCAAATCTCTGGTTCCTTCTCAAGTATTTGACATTTGGTTGACTGAACTCCAGCACCAGATACAATACTTGAGAGAAAACATTTGTCTTGCAAAGTTGGAAATGGTTTTATCATTACTATTGTAGTGTGTGCAACATATATTAAGTAAACCATTACATATTTGAACACTATCCTTTACACGGATAAATTTATATATCAATATTAATGAATACAGGTCAGTATATATCTTAAAGTTAAGAGAAACATGAAATTTGTTTGAAATTGTTCAGTTCGTACAAATAGTAAACTTTTACTTTATTTATATGTCTATATCCTATATATTATATTTATGTATACATCTTTATTCCACTGTCCATTAAAGCCAAAGAATGTTTTCACTTACACCATGGTGATCAGCTTTATGAGTCTAGAAAACCAGAATGCCCAGGGAAAACCACTGATCTTTTGTCTATCCGAACAGTATCTTTCAAATGAAATAAGTTTTGAATTCTTATAAATATCAGTACAGTTAAATGCTCTTAAATTTATAAATATAACTAGTAAACTATTACTATATAACCATGGCTACATACTGTTTATATTTGCCTGTTCATTGAGGCCAAACTCAAGAATTTTTCACTTACATGATGGCAATCAGTGTTATGGGTGAAGAAAACCAGAATGCCAAAGGTGGACCGTGGAACTTTGGCACCTTACTGACAAACTTTCCCACTTGTGAAATTTATGCATTCATGTCCACACCTTGTTGGTCCAAGACATGTGCCGCTAATGCTAGTTCAAGCATGCAGCCTATAACCATGTAAATATGTAGATGTACCTGGGAATATTCTCGGAGTTGTATTTATCGGGGGCGATGTATACCAGAGTGATATTTAGAAAGTTTATGCCAGTTTAAAGAAGCAAGATGCTTGACATGGAACAAGGTATGTACACGTAGTTTCAGTCTGAGCGTCACCCCGCTGTGTTGAATATGTGATAAACATGTGGCAATATAAACATGCCCTGATTTCGACACGTGGTTTTTGGTTCAAGCGCGTGATATCTATCCCATTTTTACTTACCAATTGACCTCTTGTAGGAAAAATCAAAGTGAGGATAAGTTACGGGAGACATTAGATAACCCTCACTAGACTCTGCGTTTCGCCAGCACACCCATATAGCAAAGGTATCGGAATTTTTAGGCTCAATTGGTTCATCAAGGCGGTACAAGTAGACTCAGTTTTGTTGCTATTTATTGTACGCGCGGATTGATCTACGATGTTTTGGGGTGTCTTGTGGGACTACTTGTTACTCCGCCAACAAAAAACTTTCCGTATTAAAATGAGCATATTATTCTTATTGTGCCACTTTTGTGTGGAGAACTTTTTGCTACCTCTCCTTGAAGTTGGGGTAAGTTAAAAGAGCATGAAAAACGTTATCTGAAAATACATTTACTGATTTTGTTAGACTTTTCCCCTCCAAATTAAAGGCAGTCAAACGTTTTGTACTACCATGGACTTCGTGGACCATACAGATTAGGCTTAAGAACAATGACGACACACATTCCCTTTTACCGCTAAACATTCCTTTTAGTTGCCTCTGCATGACAGTTAAAATTCAACATTAAATATAGATACAGGTGTTGTACTGCATGTGTATTCATGTAGAACGTAAACATATAACAATCAGAGGCTGTTTTGCAGCTGAAAGGAATTGTGACGGGATTGTTCACCAGGCTGGTGCAATGTGTTCCGCAAAGTCCATCATAAAAGCTAATCATTTGACTGCGTTTAATTTGGTGGGGAAAAAAAATCTAAAAAAATCAATGAAGTTATTTTCAGATACAGTTTTTCATGCTCTTTTCACTTATCACGACTTCAATTTTGAGTCGTCTTTCATTTTAATAAACCCTTCATATTTTGCAGATATAAAACTGTAAAACTGCAGTGTTCGTAGGCCATAGTTTCCCAAACAGGACTGTCCATAATCGGACAGGTATTTGTTGTTTCATTATACATATAGCCTGCTCATTGGCATTATACATCACTCACGTTCTGCTTGTAGTCATTTTGCTCTGCCATAAAATTTCATCAATTTTAATGTTAATCCAAATACGCACAATCGGTCCTCATTTACGAGTGAAAATGTCTCAATGCGTTTTCATACGAACGCTGTGGGAGTGTTATTGTTCTTAACATTTTGTCTTCTGTCTGTTTTAAGATTTTGTGGGGTGTAAAAGTGTACTTTAACAGTTTTAATGTGTCTCAAAATTGTGTGTAATTTTCTTCTTGCAGTTCTGTGTTACTCGTACACGAACGAGAGCTCGTTACGGGCGGCCATGTTTACCGGTTACAGTGATTCCATCCGGCCCGTCCTCGATCAGAACGACTCGGTACAGGTGCACTTTACGTTGGAGCTGCTCAACGTGGAGTCACTGGTAATACACGCACTACACTGTAAACACGACTTACGTTTAGTAAAGTCACTTGTAATACACTCAACACACAATAAGCAGAGAAAACTATTAAAAGTTTCACGGGGCCTTCGTGGCTCAGTCGGTTAGCGCGCTAGCGCAGCGCAATGACGCAGAAGTCTCCTACCAATGCGGTCGCTGTGAGTTCAAGACCAGCTCATGCTGGCTTCCTCTCCGGCCGTACGTGGGAAGGTCTGCCAGCAACCTTCGAATGGTCGTGGGTCTCCCCCGGGCTCTGTCCGATTGCTCCCACCATAATTCTGGCCACCGTCGTATAAGTGAAATATTCTTGAGTAGGACGTAAAGCACAAATCAAATAAATAAATAAAGAGAAGTTTCACTGGTAACACGCAATACACTGTAAATACGACAGACGACAGGCGTTTAGAAGAGTTCTACACTGAAAATATGAATGGCATTTTGAAGTAGCACTGATAACACACGCTCTACATTGAAAGGACGACACTCGTTTAAAAATCTCTCTAACACGACAAGTGTTTAAAAATGTTACTGGTAATACATGCGCCTGTGCATATGAACTAGTGCTCAAGTCATAATGAAAGGCGTTTATTTCATATTTCCTGTGATGTCACAGATGAAGTCTAACTATGATCGAGTGGTCAACAGCTTTGCAGTATTGCTTTAGTTTGGAATGCTCTTTACTGTGATGCTTAAGTCATTATATAAAATTCGTAAAAGATCATTTACTCATTCTAAGTTGGCTAAGAAGTTTTAAAAATGCGTAAGAGAACAACGCCCCTTTAATAGATAAAGAAATTTAAGTGACATAAAAAAAAACAATGGCGGTACGTTTTTCTGCGTTGTACTTCGCTTCTTTCTTCGAGTTGGTTCATTTTAATTTAAAGGCCAACAATAAACACATATTTGTATTCATTTTATTTACAGGATGTGAAAACACAGATTCTATCCTCCACCATTTGGGTTGTTGTTGTAAGTAATTTTCATGTCAACTATATACATGCATTTATTTAGCGCATAGATTTTGGCAGAATATCGCAAGTAGAGAAGGCCGGCGCGCCACCTCTCTACGGATGAAGGGAGGAAAAAGGGTCAAGGTTACAACAGTTGCATGTGGAACTAAACCAATGTCTCGCAATTATCAATTTGTCACTGGAATGTATCCAATGAGAATTTGGTTGCAGTGCGTGGGTTCACACCTCACTGTTTGAAAAGAATCATGAATGGTGTGTTCTCTTCACAGACGAACAAAATTTGTCATGGGAGAATTGCTAAGAATCGGGGCAAATCGAAAAAAATGGGAAATTCCAGCCGTATCGATACATTTAACCAAGAAGTCGTGGTTCTACATGCACAAGGCATTGCATCCCTTTGTATAACAAGGTGTACATTTTGGGATGTTGGACACAAAACTACTCTGTCAGTAATTTTTGGGTGGTCTTGGGTTTCCCCCACGCACTGCCCGGTTTCCTCCCACCAGAACTGGTCGCCGTCATGTAAGTGGCTTTTTGGCTTGGCAGCATTATTATGGTTTTCATTTTGCATGACCCTCACCCGTACATACGAAACAAATATTTTTCCGAATCTTATTGTGATTAAAGACTGTCAAACCAGAGATTGCCAGAAAAATGTCTCCTCTGTTTGATGTCTAACACTTGTCTAGTATGCAATCACTTCATGTATTTATTTGTTGCTTAACGCCATACTCAAGAATTTTTCACCTGTGCGATGGCGATCAGTTTTATGGGTGGAGGACACCTGTATGGCGGAGGTAAACCATGAATCTTTAGCAAGTTTCTTTCGAATTTCCCACATATAATAAGCAGACATGCGCACCATACTGATTGCACGAAGACGAACATAAGACGGTTTAATAACCGTAAATCAGATAAATAAACAATTTTTCTTTATTTATTTTTTTTTTTGGTTTTCACAGAAATGGATTGACGAGAAAATGAAGTGGGATCCGAAAGTGTATGCCGGAGCGGACAAGTTCTTCGTCCACGATGGTGACGACAACGATATTTGGAAGCCGGATCTCTCCGTGTCTAACACGTGGGTGCATCCGCTTTCTCTGTTTCATCCAAAAGTGCTTTCCGATTGTTAACAGGAGATTCGTGATTCTATCCCCAGTCACGGCTTCAATTCACTAACAAGTCTTAAGTCGTTAAATCCTTAATGTAAAGCTCGACACACATGGGAGCTTAAGGCGCAATTGGTTGTACGTATTTGATTTCAATCGCCGATGACAAAATGACTTTCACACTGACCGGCATACATGACCGGCCTAGCAACATACATTTTCCATGATTTTTCCGCTGGCTGTGCTTGGTCTAGTAGACAGTTTCCACTGCCAGGGCACACGAGATGCGGGCTCAACTCCGGACTTCGGCAAGTAATTTGTAGATTCCCTCATTCTTAGTTCTCTGTCACAAGAGGTTGTCGACAACGCTCGTGTTTCCGTTTGTGAAGTTTAACATTCATTGAAGACCACTTGACTTCCACCTATGTTGTGTGCAACATATTGTGTGTTCTGTTCTTCACACGTGGGAAAGGTCGTCAGTAACTTGCCAAAGGCCGGTGGTTTACCCCGGGCGCCCGGGATTTAACTGGCCGCCATCTATTGCAAATGAAAAAGTGAGTTTGGTATCAAACAGCTTATATTCAAGGAATAAATGTTCGTTATAATATTTCCCCTCTTCTTTCGACTTGACCTTTAAGCATTTAAAATGCGAAAGTTACACAAAAATCGATTAAAGCTTCAAAAAAATGAATGTGGTGTATTGTTTTATTTCTTCATGTTTTTTTTTTCTCAGGATCGACACATTTGAGAAACTTGGCAGCAGTGACGTCCCAGTAGTTATCCAAAGCAACGGCCAGGTAACCATGGAGGCGGGAAAAGTGGTCAAAACCCACTGCGAGATCGACATGACCTTTTATCCCTTCGATTCACAGGCCTGCGAAATTATCATCGGCGCCTGGGTGTACACAACGCTCGAGGTCAACCTGACAACGGAGAGCCTGAATCTGGACAATTACCGCCAGAACGGCGAGTGGGAGATCTCGTCGATTCACGCGGAGCGTCACGATATGACGTTTGACAAGGCGCCTCAGTCCGTCCTCTGGTACACGCTCAACTTCAGACGGCGTCGTCCGTTCTTCACCTTGCATATCATTCTGCCGATGTTATTTCTCAGCATTCTCAACATCATCGTCTTCGTTCTTCCACCGGACGCCGGAGAGAAGATGTCACTGGCCATCACAAACCTTCTGTCCTTTGCTGTCTTCCTCACTCTCTTCAGTGACCACATGCCCCACAGTTCACGACATACACCTATCATCAGTAAGCGACTACTAAAACTTAACGACACATACGGTCTGCACAAACGTCAGTGTATTGATAGATAGATACTTTGATTTTCGTTTGGTTTAACCTAGCTTTCATCATCATTTGTGTCATATCATGACGGTGTCTCTTGTAACAGGCCGGACCTAGTGCTGACAAATTTATAGTGCTGTTTCACTGCCACGCCATGCTGAAGACACCAATGTCACCTGTCACATTATACTGACATCGGATCGACCGGTAATGGGTGCGTTCCTCTCATGCTGAGCGCTAATCTTAGGTATATGACTGCATTGGGGATTAAACCCCGGATCTAGTGTTTACGAGACAAACGTCCTATTCACTACGCGGTGGATTAAAGGCCATATTAAATACAGTATGTTGTTTTATTGGATAAAATGCAGGTGAATTCTTGATTGAGGTGTAGACTAGTTGGGTGTGACGTCACTCTAACAATATCTGGCTACACACCACAATTAATTTCCCACTTACATGTTAACCTTTAGCCTCACAGCACTGTCCCTAAATCTGCAAGCTCTAAACCCTTCGGACCTCATAGTCTTTGTCCCCTGAGAAAACTTCAGTCGAATTTCTGATCGGGCATGACCGAGGAAATTTTTCGCAAATTTGTCAAACAGCTGACAGGGGTCCAGCCCACTCAGTCAAAGATCAGTGAGCCCTGATTTATCACTACCTTTGCCTTGTGTGCATCCGCCTCCATTGCCTGAAAAACACACAGATTTATACCTGGAATTAAACTTTGAAGCCTGTCCTACAAAATGATACCACCCAGCCCAGGGGAGCAAAAGAAAATATCTCTAAAAATACAAAGGAACTAGCTTCGTCCCGACCCGCAAGCATTAATTGTGGTGTGTAGCCATCTCTTCATTGGGAATGGTCCATTCTGGGCCAATGACGTCTAATAAATTGCATTTTACGTCACTGTATTTTTTTTTATCCTAATTCTGCTTAAGTCATGGTGCTAAGGGGCGGGTAAGTTGTTACTTCTTAAACACTTACATGAACATTTAGATAAAACCCTAATAGAGGTAAATTGACTACAGGCCAGATATCACCTGAAACGTGTGACCCTTCGCCAACTATCACACTGTCGTCGCTGCTCTGGTGTTACTCTCTGTGCTGTAGTCTTTTATATTGCTGACGAGGGACATTATCTTGATTTGACAAAAATGACCAAGGAATTTACAACAAGTTGAAACGAGGTGGCTGGTTGCCGAGTTGTTGTGTAATGAGGAACCTGTCCAGACTAAAGTAACTCATGCCTAAGCTGTGGAGTCTGTTGTTCAATCCTGCCTTTGCGGCACCGGTAAAGATTTGTGGGCAAAGTGTTCAGTTAAACGTAGTATGCCTACTCATCCATTATGAGTAGTTCAACAGTCAGCTTGGCTTGGGCCCAAGTCGCCATTGTCCGGGAGTAGGTACCTTTTTGTTACGTAGAGCCAAATATGCTGAGAAACTGACTAGGGCTAAAACAGATTTTTGCATTTTTGCATTTTCCCAAACACGATCTGAAGCAGTTTCCATTGACGAAGGACATCGGGGACTTATTGAGATCTCCCCATTTAACTATGATGTACTATGATCATGTTAAATTCTCACGATTGTTTGATTTTTCAGGAATATGATACTGTCAGAGTAGAGTGTAAATTGACCAGAAGCCGGATTTCACAGCTGAGTGTGACAAGTTGCCAAATATCAAACTGTCGTCGCTGCTCTGGTCTTACCCTCAAAGTACCAAATAATATTTTGCAGAGTCAGTGTAATGACGACTGTTTCCGTTTTGTTCCAGGTGTGTATTTGGCTACAACGTTTATCATCAGCGTCTTCACTGTGGTCGTGGCCACCTTCGTACTGCGTCTGCACTTCCGGGAGGGTCCCGTGCCCAGGTATCTCAGAACACTTTACTGCGGATATTTGTCAAAGATCCTGTGTTCACGAAACAGGTCGTGTCCGGCGTGCTATCCGGAGGAACGTCATGTTCCGGGAGAGAAAGTGGTGCCGGAATCACAGACGGATGACGGACGCCCGGGAGCAAACCTGGCGTGGACGGCAGCGAAAGGCGACGAGCATCTGTCGTCTGCTCAGAAAAATCTCGCGGCCAGCAGAAGACAGGCTGCTGATCACATGATCACCTGGAGAACGATTGCCCAGATCACAGATTGGCTGGCGTTCCTGCTGTTTCTCACAGCGACGCTAACAGTCGGCTCCGTGGTCGTGTTAAAACTGGTCATTGGAGCATGAAATAGAAGAGCGTGCGACGCATCAGTGGCCACCATCGACCTCCTCCTCTTTTTTTTTTTATTGGATGCCTCTTAATTTGGTTGTACATGTAAGTGGCGAAATTGCTTGTTAAGCAGATTACACAGTGCCTAAAATTACTTGAGTCACAAAAAAGATTTTTATGTACGTAAAGCGTCATGGTCGCCCAAATATTAGGTATTTTAGCGTTATTACAGAGTGACATGAGCATTAGGTACTTTTCTTGAGAAGTAAAAGTTACACGCTTTTCGTTAATCCGACCTCCAACATTGTGCGGTAATTGAACGTTTAAAAATAAAGAAAATAAAATATAATAAAAAAAAAAAAAAAAAAAAAAAAAAAAAACATAAGAAAGAACAACTTAAAACTGAAAATCTGCCAGAATATTTAAATGAGGTGATGACAATTCAGTGGAAATGGAGCATGTACACAGTGCTCGGTAAACTTCTTGGGCCAGTGCAAACAAACGTAGCTGATGACACACGTAAGAGAAGGACTTACGGCTCACTCGTGACAGGATCGGCCAAACATAGGCGTAAAAGAGAGCTCAGCAGGTTGATAAACAAGTTTTCGCAAAACTGCACTGCTTCATAGGTGGGTGCAAATGTTGTTGTTATCGTGGCGGTGTTACAACGTGGAACATGGCGTGCCCGCATTATGTTGCATTCGAATAACGAGAGAACTTGTCCGGGCTCGTAAAGGGCACATACTCAATGAATATTATTTTTATTTCAAAGTGACTGATTTAGTTTATGAACGAACTTCAAAACTTCGTTGAGACGTCGCCAGCAGAATTTGTTTAAAAATCCAAAATTTGGGCGACCATGTCTCTTTAATCGGCCCTCAAGCAATTTGTTATCCAAATTTACATATGTAGGAATGATTTATCACGTATGTACATAAATACAGCCGGTCTAATACAGCTGGTGAAGCTGAATGATATATATTTTTGTGAATATTCTCCTTATCGCGTGAATTATCCTGTATTCTTGTGAGTAACCTCATGATCATGAATATTCTCGTATTATCCTGAATAGTATCATGTTTTCCTGAACAATCAAGTATTTTTATAAATAAATTTATAGGTGGGAAGATCCGCCAGCAATTTGCGGATGGTCGTGGGTTTCCCGCGGCCTCTTCTCGGTTTCCTTCCTTCTATAATGCTGGCCGCTGTCGTATAAGTGAAATATTCTTAATGGAGTACGACGTAAAACGCCAATCAAATAAATAAATAATATAACAGTTAAGTGATTGCATACTGTGAGACGTAACACAAACCTGTGAAAGAAATTCCCCTTTGTATAATAATAATATTACATATCATTTATATAAACAGGGGAAGTCAAGATTTTCTTAATGTGACACATTATGTATAATCAGGTGACTTTTTATATTGTGACATCACGATTCATTTCACGCTGTGATATCGCATTTGTTATTACACTTCTGTGACATTCTCACCCAAGGCGTAGATCTCGTTCTGGATGGCACTCTCTGGAGCAGTAAGATCTCGAGTTCAAATCCAGCTCTGGCCTTATACTTCACAACACGGTTGTGTTGGTTTCCACGGCGCTTGGCTCGGCTTCCTTTACTACAAAACGTTTTGTGCATGGTGTGAATTACTCCCGAATACCAGTGGGAAAAACAAAAAGGCAACAGATAAATGTACACCCCGGATTCTCGGGGTGATATATTTTTTCCTTGTATCGCAGAAAATCAAACGTATTTCGCTTATGGCAGGTGTGGGGAAGTTCGACAATGACTTGCCAAAGGTAGGTGAATTATTCCGAGCAGTCCGTGCATTCTCCCAACCACAAAGCTGCTGGCCACCCTATAAGTGAAAAGTTCTTCGTAATGCCTTTAAGGAATGCCTTTAAATAAATAAATATTAGGATGTTGTACTCATGTGTGTGACGCAAATCCACTGATACACGAGGTGGGAGTTCAAGCCTGGTCACGGGCAGGGAGTTTCTTGATTCATCTCTCAATGTTCCTTGGGGCATCGTAACGATAAAAAATCAGCAGGGTCCATGGGGTCGTTTGGCCTGCAAGTCTGTACATCACTGGTAGGAAAGTTTGTCAGCAACGGCACTTCACGTACATATTTTAGACGACACAACTACCAATAGCTGTGTTTTCGACTGCATCAAATAAATACGTGTTAGATATATACGTCTGTCAATAAAACATGGTTGAATGAATTATTACGGCTTAACATGGCCTCGACAGTATTTCAGTCACATCGTGGCTACAACATGGTTCTCGGTCTGATGAGAACATTCAAAACCATTTAAAATACACATTTTTGAAACCAGTTTACAGAGCCACAGTGAGCCAGTACTTTCAGAGATTACAAAGATGGTGACAGACAAACCGACAGAAGACACGGGCATGGGGTCACAACAATACGCCTTTAACCCATAAGGGGATGAGAACTGTAATACCATTGCAAAACTTGCATGTTTACCTTACAGATACAAAAGGATGGATGTGATATTATTTATTTATTTAATTGGTGTTTCACGCCGTACTTAAGAGTATTCGACTTGTACGACGTGGTCAGCATTACCGGGGGAGTAAACCTTGCAGAGCCAGAGGGAAACCCACGACCATCGGCAGGTTGCTAGCTGACCTTCCCACGAACGACAGGAGAGGAAGAAAGCTGGACATGAACTCACGGCGATTACAGGGAACTGGATCATTACGCTTCACTAGCGCCAACCACCTCAGCCACGATGTAATATTAGAATCCATCCAGGTGTGATAAACTAGGCTTACGGTACACGTCTAATCAAGGGTGCTTCACACAAATTTTGCCCACTTGGCAGTCACTTACGCGAGAGTATCATCCAACTGTCTAAGCAAAACCCCTGAACACCTTATTAAAGATCAATACAACTCTCCGAAACAGGTAAAGCGTGCAACTCCACTCAATCTGATTTCCGATTTCAGAAGAACACAAAAAGACAACAAAGCATACTTGTGATATGTTTAATTACAAACTGTTGGATATATTACTTGAATACCTAATGGCGTGCATAGCTCGGACGGAATCGGTAACCCATAAATAACAGGCCTGTCGTTAACATGATGCTTCCAAACTTAAACACACATCGCTAAATACTACAACAACTGGATTCCCTACATAAGGCATGAAACATATAATAAATTAAAATAGAAAGCGCATTTAACAAAATACGAACCTAGATCTGCAGCTTAAGTTTTTCTCAGACCAAAGATGAAACAGTAACGAAACTTTCTTGGAGGTCACGACGATATTGCTGTGGCATAACAAGGGTTACAGATCAGTTTACAAGATCTGTGTTTCTTAACATTTTTTTCTCCTTTTAAATGGCGGTAAATAAATATTAAATAATTGTGAGAATATTATTCCGTTTCCATGACAATATGTGGACGGAAGACATTGCAAAAAAAATGATACCACTTATGTAAAAGAATAATTTATCAATAGCAATTCAATAAAGCAAATTGCAGTTCTCATATACAAAAATTAGAGCTTAAAATACAACTTCATATATCACATACATATATTACATATCACAAAGTCAATATCGGGATTTAAGGCCCAAATAAAATTGTGGAAATATAGAATCTTGATAAAACTCTGTTATACTTGTGTAATTATAATTGACTTGAATAATATGAATATTTTTGGAAAATTTACATAATCCAACATCACATCATGAATTTGTGACAATTAACAAACTATATGTAGGGTATGCTGGTTTCCAAAAATTTATGACCTTCATTAACACAATCTATATATTATAGCATGTGAAATTCAAATTGAATAGAAATATAGTTCCGCACAGTGCCCTTTGATCATGAGCATATGTTCACATTTGTGAGAAATACTCCCCCCAAAAAACAGATAATAACCAAAAAAAATCTGCAGTTTCAATTTCCGACATATGTCAAGGTCACTGGTGATGCAAGCAAAGTCAAGGACACGTGAGCAAGGTCAGGAACACATGTCAAGGTCAAGGACACATGTCAAGGTCATCACTTCTTATGTTTGAGGTCAGCCTCTTTCTTGGAGATCTTCACCTCTGTATCAGCCAATCGTTTCATCAGGTCTTGTTTCCTGAGCGACACTGTCCTTAACTTCTCACGGGCCGCATTCAATTTGTCCATCTGTGGGTAGCCCTCTGCTTCCAGCTTCTTTGTGGCCTCCTTTAGCTGAGATTCTTGCAACAGAACCTGGACAAAAAACAAACAAACATGAACAGTCATGGAATGATGCTTGTTCATGGAGTCACATACAGACTCCGGAACCAAGGTTCAGATGTTCAAAACAGTATTAGCAGTATTGAGTGGTAGTCTCAATGGCTTTTTGTATTTACATTAAGACCGGTGCTCTATTAAGAAACAGACCTGTCCCACACTCACTCATTTTTGTATTTAGGAGAAGAACCCACAAATAAACATTACATTACATTACATTTATTTATTTATTCATTTATTTAATTGTTGTTTAATGACACACTCAAGTATTTTTCACTACAACTGTGATCAGCTCTATGGGTTTAGGAAGACAAGAGTCACCTGGTAAACCACAGACTTCCGGCAATTTACTGACGAACTTCCCCACACAGAAAGTAAAATGCTGGTGGAGGACAACTGGTGCTTAATGAATGGTAAGCCACACGAGCATTGTAGATCGTTTTTTGTCGCCAAGATCCATCAAGCAGAGATGTATGTATGGGAAATCTACAAACACCGGACCCAAGTCCGGGTCTGATCTCACTCCTTATGATCAAGATGACTGATTGATTGAACTCCCTGTCATAGAGTGTATTTCACAGAATCAGGAGGATTTTAACTCCCTCACTCACCTGTGCCAGGTGATCTGACATGTTATCCCACTCCGTCTGCAGCTCCACCAGCTGGCTGTCAATCACATCCTTGGGTGTGGAGACAGGGAGGGCAGGCCGACCAATCGGCACTGGTCTGAAATGACAACATCAGCACATTGATTTAACCTGTAACAGACTGTTCTTTATTTCCTTAAATTCACACCTGCATTTTTGGAAAATACAACAAATGAAGCAATTTTGGGGGCCATTTGCGCTTTTCCACATAAACTGGCAGAGACATGCAATCCATTCCTTCCTACATTTGTTCAAAAAATTAAAAGAATTACAGTACAAAGGAATGATAATAATCCAGAAACAGACTCAATCAAAGTCCTTCTCACCTTTTCGGTACTTCAGCCTTGAGTCCCTTCAGTTCCCGGAGACGGTCCCCGAGGAAGTTCGAGGCCGCCAGGTAGCCTCCCCTTGAGGCCAGATACTGGCGCAGACGGGCGTTCCCGGTGAAGTTCTCGTAACCATGGAGACGCTCTGACATGACCTTGAATAATACACAGATTCAAAATTTCTGATTGCGCAATTAACTTAATGAGCGAAACTTGATGCCATTGGACAGATTTTGTCTAAATAATTAAGACCGCTCAACAAACTGTTGACAAAACACATGCTTCACGTTTTTCTGTCATGAAATTATTTTATGTTGTTTAACGTTATTTATGAATTTTCCATTTCAATAAAGGTGATCATTTTTTTGGGGTGAAGGAAACCAACATACCATTGGCAAGTTACTGACAAACTTTCCCACGTATGAGAATCATTCCTGTCATGTGGCCAATTAAATTAGAGAAAAGGAGATAAAACACTGTACCTGGGTTGAGAAATCCATTCTGGTAGGACCCTCCACTTTGAGGTCCACCAATTCACCAATAACATTCTGTTTTACATCTGGGCTCTTCACTCCCCTGAGAGCCTGTTCAAGAGCTGCCCTGTGATTGGTGGAACCAGCACCAATCAGAGAGGCTGTTGAGCGCTTGTTGTGAGCTCTGGAGAAGAACATGTCCTGACAGACAACTTTTAATGCCTAGACAAAAAAAAAAAAACAATAATTTAATACCACATTGGATAATTAAAGTGTGAAGTTTGACAAAACCAAAAAACAACCCATTCAGTGAAGACCCACTGATTAATATTTAACACCCTGCTCAAGATTACCCTAAATGACCTAAAATTTTGGCCATGACAAAGTTGGTGAATTTTTCTTAATTCTGAGAATTCTACTGATTTTAGAAAGGTGTCTTGAGGCTTGTTTGGAAGGTAGGCTGATATCCTACATGAACAATTTAAGTTTTAGCACCAAATATAATATTTCAAAATGTTAATTAGCCTCTTTCAAGGCAATATTTCTGGCCAAACTTTAAGTCATTTAGGGTATTTCACTCTCATGTCAGTCATTTTAATGGATGGAACCAGAGCAGGGTATAAACCACTGACCACTGGCAAGGCACTGAAAAACTTTTCTGTGTCTGATGTCCAAAAGTAATTCTATGCAACGGGCCCTTGGGACCAAAAAAATGACTTGTCTGACAAATATTTGATAGCGATATTTTTTTTTTCAAAATTTTCATACCTCAATCTCCTTTGTGATAATTTTTGCTATAACAATCATTACAGTCATTTGTTTGTTGTCCTTCTATCAATTCTAGGTGAGAGACCTAAAATTTCGTCCATGACAAAGTTGCTCATTCTCCCTGGTTCTGAGAAATTTATTCATCACAGAAAGGTGTTTAGAGGTTTGTTTGAGAAGTACGATAATATACCACAGAAAAAGTGTAAGCGTCAGCACCTTAAATAATGTTTAAGGAGCTTTATAAGTCAAGATGATCAACTCACCTGATAGAACTGTCTCAGAAACACTGGATTGGCATCGTCTGTCATGTCATCCGCCTTGATATGGGCCAATGAATGCACAATAACCAGAACAAAATCACCAATCGAATCCATCCTCTCTTTACGAACGAACAGGACCTTTCGAGCATTTTCGTAGAAGATGGAATTGCGAAACGGGTTTCTCTTGTAGTTGTTGGCGGGCAGGTTGGACGCCAGTAACAGAGTCACTTCAGGTGTCTGGATGGTTTCATGCAGCAGTCGGATTATGAAAACGCCAAAGCGATAGATGACGAACTGGTACGGTGTGATGTTGTTGATGTCGATGGGACTCAGGTCGCCACGACACATCCACTGGGCGTCTTTGACATCAATATACGAATTGCTGTAATCGCCTCCTGACAAAAAGAAAAAAAAAACCAAATTAATATTTCTGATTTCTCTTTTGGATTGATTGATCGATTGGGCTTTAACATCACTTTCAACATTATTTGCGCCATCTCAAGACTGTGTCTCCTTGTAGCAGGCTGAAGCCAATGTTGATACATTGACAGTGTTGCCTCACTGAAATGCCATACCGCAGACACCAGACACAACTTGGTAGGGACCCACTTAAATTACACCGACACTGGGCTGACCAGAGGACCGTTGTTTCAGAAGACTGATGCAGATAATTCTCTTCCGAGAACAGCAACATTTGTGATCTGAAACAATTTAATACTGAAAAAAATAATGAAAACTTGGTAACGAGGCTAAAGCCACTGGAGAATCAGATCTGGGAACAATGCACACAGCAATACCTGTAACATGGAACATATTCGCAGATGTAACATGGTGCGAAATGTAAACTTTATACACAGAGTGTGCCACCTCAATCAGGTACAGACAAATATCCCGATGTACAAGGCCACTTATTGCTGGCAAAGAGGCCTACTGCACAATCTGACAACACAAGTTCAAAACCCAGTGAGGTCACGACGAGTTATCTGTGGTGTTCCAAGACAGCCAAATTACAACAGTGATATCCTTAAGAAGTGACATCCCAAGAAAGTGAAATGCCAAGAAAGTTGACACATCCTAAAAATATGTTGCCAAAGAGAGTGATAAGAATATCAAGAGAAGTTTCAAAAAAAATAAAATTCCAAGAAAGTTATAAACCTGAAAAGTGAAATTTCAAGACACTGACATCCCCAAACAGTGATATCTTTAAAAAGCAAGAGAAGCTTTATTAAGATTTCACTCTCTTGGGATATCACTTTCATGGGTATACTTTCCTTGTTGGGCTAGAATGCTAGAGATAACCCAACATAATCTCTAGAAAGCTAGAGACAATCCAATATAACCTCTAGAAAGCTAGATATAACCCAACATAATCTCCAGACAGATAGAGATAACCCAACATAATCTCCAGACGGATAGAGATAACCCAACATAATCATAATCTCCAGACAGCTAGAGATAACCCAACATAATCTCCAGACAGCTAGAGACAGCCCAACATAATCTCCAGACAGCTAGAGATAACCCAACATAATCTCTATAATTCAACACAATCTCCAGCCAGCTAGAGATAACCACATAATCTCCAGACAGATAGAGATAACCCAACATAATCTCTACAGAGCTAGAGATAACCCAACATAATCTCTAGAAAGCTACAGATAACCCAACATAATCTCTAGAAAGCTACAGGTAACCCAACATAATCTCTAGAAAGCTACAGATAACCCAACATAATCTCCAGACAGATAGAGATAACCCAACATAATCTCCAGACAGCTAAAGATAACCCAACACAATCTCCAGAAAGCTAGAGATAACCCAACATAATCTCCAGACAGCTAGAGATAACCAAACATAATCTCTAGAAAGCTAGAGATAACCCAACATAATCTCCAGACAGCTAGAGATAACCAAACATAATCTCCAGACAGCTAGAGATAACCCAACATAATCTCTAGAGAGCTAGAGGTAGCCCAACATAATCTCTAGAAAGCCAGAGATAATCCAACATAATCTCCAGACAGCTAGAGGTAACCCAACATAATCTCTAGAAAGCCAGAGATAATCCAACATAATCTCTAGAAAGCTAGAGATAACCCAAAATAATGGTATCAGAATCAGAAATGAATGCCCAAGAAAGCGATACTCCAACAAGAAAAGTATACCCAAGAAAGAGAGTGAAATCTTAACAGACAGGGATGTCCCAAAAAAATGACAACCCAATTAGAATCCCTAGAAAAGCTGGAGTGATATCCCTAGAAAGCTGGAGATATCCCAAGAAAATGATATCCCAATTAGAAATAATTCCCCAAGAAAGTGATAATAAATGATAATACACAACATCGTACATCTACAAAATCTCCTGCTGTTTTTACTGGTGTAATTTACTGTTCTGTGGCATTTCAAGTTTTTCACACTTCCTTGCTTACCCAAAATCCTCGCCCCCTGAGCACCAGACACAGGGTTATTCTCCAGCAACTCTTGTAAGTCATTAATCTGCTGGAACAGCGGGGACGTCATCAGCATGTTGACCCAGTCCTGTTCCGTGGTCGGGTTTCCTCCTTCGATCGCAGGTCTCCCACCAACAGAAGCCCCTGCTGCGCCAGCCCTGAGCGCTTCTTGGCGCTTTTTGGTGTCTTCTTCCTTCTGTTTTTGCAAGGCAAGTTTATAATCTCCATCCATGTCCAGTATTCTGTGTTTCTCCAGCTGAGCTTTCTCGCAGTCGTGTCTGCGCTTTCTCCGAGCTTCCAGCTTCGCTCTCACTGCCTCGGCATTGCGGCTCCTTTCTTGATGATGTGCCTCAGCCAACTTCTTGATGTTTTCTTCATGCTCCCTCAGGAGCTTCTCACGATCTTTTTCATTGAGGTTGGAACTCTTTAATTCCTCTTCCTGCTGCTTGGCTCTCTCCTCCAGCTTCTGCTGTTTGATTCGTTCTTTCTCAGCCTCTCTCTCGCCCTGACGTCGGGTCTCGCGCTCGTGTTCAGACTCCAAGTCCTTCTCCAGTTGGCTGAAAAATTTCAAAAAATGTTGTTGTTTTTCCATTACTTAAGGAATCGAAACCACATTAGGATTTCAATGTATTAAATTAATTATACCCATTTTGCAGTGTTTCTAATCAGTCTTTCATTGTTTATATGATGGATATTCAGCAATGCGAATTTGTCATCTATAACCAATATGATGAGCAGTTGGTTTTAAGCAAAGAGGAAATTGGACACCCCCGGGAAAACCAACATACTTTGACAAGTAACTGATGAACTTTCCCACCTACCACAGAATTTCTCGAGCAGAGTGAGATCAAAGTGTATATTATATTGGTATAAGTAATCTCTAATGAACTTGGAGAACTTTTGGCCAACAAAAAGTAACAGACTATGTAAGTGGCCCCATGGGCCGTGGCTGTTCAGAACCTAGACCCAAAATAAAGTAGGGCAACACCAATGTTACTGTCTGGTTTATAGTGTTAGCCAACACTAAAAATCCAACAATGAAGTAATAGTAAACCTGAAAATCTGCCTTTTTTTCAAGCCAACTTATAGGTGATGTTTTTATGATTTTCCTGTTTTTCAACTTGCTTGGACACCCCACATTCTCCATGAAATCACATGACTTACAAGTTATAATTCTGTTGAGTACTCTCCTCTGACATTAAAATGAGAGATTTATTATGTCTGTGAAAGAACAATTTAAATTGGTGCATCCTAAGTCTAAGGTGGTGAACTGATATTCCATACAGTGAGAGTGGCAAATACAAACTCACGTAAGTTGCTCCATCATCTTCCTCCTGCGCTCTTCTTCCTTGCGTTTTTCTTCCTCCTTTAACCTCTCCAGCTCGGCCTGCATCTTCAGCAGAACGTCGTCTTTGTACTTTTCCGCTTCTGCCTTAGCTCTCCCTGCTTCTTCTTCATACTGCTTGCGCAGTTTCTCCTCAGGGGTCAAAGATCGCATGGCGTCTGCAAGCTCCTGAAGCTGTTTGTCCTTCAGGGTCAGCTTAGCGTGAGTCTCTGTGATGTTCAGTCGAGGCTCAAGGTCATGATGAACTTGGGATATCATCTGCTGAGTCAGACTGTCAAAATCTGACAGCTGTTTCTGTTAAAATTTACAACAACAAAAAAAAAGATGAGAATCAACTGATGGAATACAAAAAAAAATGAAGTGAAACTGATAAATGTATCTTGTGACAATAAGATATATAGCTGTTTGGACTGCGCATTACCGGAATGCCTTCACAGGTGGATAAACAGTTCCTTGTGCTGTGTTAAAAGCATTGTAACGGTAGGCAGTCACACATAATTCAGTCCATTTTGTGCCTTTTATGTGGCTGTTTGAGGTATGAGACTATACATGGGCTCTAGGACTGTTTCAAGTGGAAAACTCATTGAAACAGGCTGAAAAAAATTTAGAACAGAGCTCTATACCAGGCTGTTGCCAAAGTCTGTAACATTAAAGGAACGGCTCAAAAGACCATGCACTTTTTGTTTGTCTACTGTATGACGTGTTCTGCTCATGTGCAGTTATGCGCATGTCTAAACCGCTATCTTTCTCATAATTTATGGCATTGTACTGAAAATTATTGTTTTTACATTTTCAGTATTTTTCTGCAATATTGATGACATCCAGTTTCACCTGACAGCACAGTGATGACTCAAGGTCCGTCAGCCTCACAGCTTATGTAAACATTCTGTGATACACTGTTGTTGTCATAATCTGATAGCCGTGTTTATTAAACCATGTGATGACACAATAGTCCTGGAGTTAAAACCAACTGACAAATGTCTTGTAGCCTTTTGTGTCGCCATGTTGCCATACAGCACTGTTGTTGAAGTCCTCTGGCTTCATGTAAATCATTTTGTAATGCAACATTGTTGTCGAAGTCCTGTAGCTTTTGTGTAACCATGTTGTAATATAGCACTGTTGTTGAAGTCCTCTGGCTTAATGTAACCATATTGTGGTGCAACATTGTTGTCTAAGTCCTGTAGCTTTTGTGACTCACCATTCCTGTCATGCCAGTGGAGTTCATGAACAATGTTGCAGCACAACAGTTATTACAAAGCTAGATTGTAATAACTGTTGTGCTGCAACATTGTTCATGAACTCCACTGGCTTTTTAATCAGCACATTGTGAGGAAACGTTCTTGTTAAAGTTCTTTAGCTTTTTTTCGGTGATCACATTTTGATTAACAACATTGTTGAAGAAGTTTTCCAGCACTGCTCACCTGTTGCTGAGCTTTCAGCAGGTGCTTCTGTTTCTCCAGCTCAGAGGGACTGAGGTCTGCAGAATTTCCAATCAGGTCTATCATTTCCTGAAATAACCAATATAATTTTGTCCATAAGAAGAAGGTACATATGTAAAAGAAAAAAAGCTATCCCACAACACAAGCAGAGCAATGCCACTTTTTTCAGCAGCTTCTGGCAATGGTGTACTACAAGAGGTACAGTCAAACAACAGATACACAAACCCACATACTACAAATATGAACAGAAGATGCCTGTCCTCCTGTGTGCTTTTTCAGATAGTTTTTGGTGGTGAACCTGAGGGGAATGGATTTTTTTTTTCTTTCATTTTTTTATTACTTCTTATCTTTCTTCTTGTATTCTATGGTCTTTTCATGAGAACAATGTACATGTCCCATAACTACAAACCTGTTCAAAAGCTTTCAGCAATGTCTCTCGGTCACCCTGTCTCTTCTCTTCAACCTCAGCCTGCGCAGCTCTTCTAGCAGCCTCCCTCTCTCTCTCCAGCTGTTCTTCCAAGTGGACAGCCTCCTTTGTGTGGCGTTGTCGTAGCACAGTATATACCATGTTCTCAGCCTGTTTGCCATCTTTGTTCTGAAATGGGGGATATTTTTCTTAAATACAAGTTAGTTTCTACAGCTAGTAGTCTTAACATTTTTGAAACACGAGACAGTATGCTTATACCTTGAATTGCAAGCTTGAAAACTGATGCAAGAGGGGGAGAGGGGGGGTTTATCTGTTTCATTACCGCTCTTAAAATATTCTTAAGTTAATTTCATTATCTATGTAATTCTTCCTGCATTTGCTATCTGTCTTTCCAGAGGGTGTTGTTTGTTATCTGCCTTTAATACATTTTGAGGCACATTACTGTCATGGCTCTACACAATTTTTCCTTTCTTGCTATTTTTATGTTCATCAGGTGTTTGTTTCACTTGCCTTTGTACATTGTGAAATTTTTTCAAGGTACTCACAGACATCAACAGACTAAGTGCCTCCTAACCTTTAACTCCTAACAGGAAGGTGCATGTGTTTGCACATAGCTTCATGAAAGGACTTTGTACCAAAGAGAGCAAAGGCAAGGAATGAGAAGTTAATAGGACACGAATGCCTGAATAGGATATCAACCAATCAGAAACAGAGCGAGACACAGTTTCATCATCAGCACCACTTCATTCTTATCCCTGAGCGTGTGTCTGCAGCACCTTAATCACCTTAACTTTTTGTAACCTGCAGTTAATTGTAAGCTTTAATACAAAAACCCCACCCTGACAGAGTCTTTCAGCGTGGACTGCTCTATGTCACGCGACAACTCGTCCGTCAGTTTGTCTCGTTGTTGCTGTTGCTGGTTCAATTGTTGGAGCGTCTCGACATTGTGTTTGTCAGACAGCTGCTTGGTTTGGCGAGCTCTCCTCTGCTTGATCTGAAAAGAGGGAAAAAACAAACATGCCAATGTCAAACAGCTCTGGAGATCACATGATTCTTCAGCTTTGGTGTCCAAGGTAAATATGTATGTTGCCTCGGAAACCAGGAAAATCCCTGAAATACTGCAAAAAGACGCTTACAGCCGTAAATTTGCTTCACTTTTACTTTTACTCTTTTGCATAATATTTAACTATAGTAACTGCTATACCAAAATGACGGACTGAAAGGCAAATCTACCTGTTTTAGTATTTTTCAGTAAGACTTGAACTCCTGACCACTGACCTAACAGGTGACACAGTTGTAGATCACAGCAGTAGTCGATTGCGCAAACATTCAGCCAGTCTTAGTTTGTTTGTTTGATCTCAAGTTATATTTACTGTGAATATTTACTGTAAATTTTCATCTTTTTCAACCACTAAAGCACTTCATTCAGTGCAATTTATGCATACAATGAAAAAAATCAAGCTAAAAACTTTGTTTGTGTGATTCAAGATGCCAGATTCCTAAAACTGTGCAAGTTATTTTACCACGCTCAATAGTTTTGTCAAATTTTTTTAAAAATATTGATGGCAGAGGCAGATGAACTGATTGAAGAATTGGGCTAGGTCACGTTGCAATGTTTGTATGTCGGAGGCCTGACACATACACTGATGCCATGTTTCAAGTGCTTCCTCACTGGAACGCCATGCCGAAGACACCGCACCCAGTGTCCACCCAGTAATGTTAGACTGACCTTGGGCCATCCTATAATGGGCCTGCTCCTATGCGCCAGGAGAGGCATGTATGTATGTGGTCCATGAAGCCAAAGTGCTGCAAGCACACTAAGACGCCAGACATGACACCCCACCCAGTCACATTATACTGACTTATGCTGAGTACTAACCAAAGTAGTACCACCATCAGGCTGCCGAGTATACTTAGTCCCCTCCACTAAGCGCCAATTGAGGTAGAGTGAAGATTTATAATGAGGTTAAAAATTTGGGTATGAGGCTATTGAACTGTCCATCTACCATTCATTCACCTTGTCAGCAATGAGCTGCCTCTGTCTCTGCTTCTCCTTGTCCAAGGACATGCCAAGCGTCTCCATATCCTGCCTGTGTTTAGCCAGTAGTTTTTCGTACTCCTCCTGGGATATGTCCTTGTGTAGGAGAATGTCACGCTCAAACTTGGCCTGCTGGGCATCGAGAGCCTGGTGAAACCAAAAATGGTTGCTTGAGGAAAGTAGTCGTTATAAAGTTATACATTCAATGAATGAAAGATAATAATAATAATAATAATAACTCGGAAGCTCTGTGGTGTCCTACTGTGGAATAATGACCCAGGTGCCTCTAACCAATGCGGTCGCTGGCCGTACATGGGAAGGTCTGCCAGCAACGAGCGGATGGTCGCGGGTTTCCCATGAGCTCTGCCTGGTTTCCTTCCACCATAATGCTGGTCACTGTCGTATAAGTGAAATAGTTTTGCGTGCAGCATAAAACATCAATGAATTAAACACATGATATTTCTGTGTACTGACATGATTTTCACTGAAATATTTATGAATGAAGAAAAAACATCTGTCGGCTGAAATTTTTAAAAGGTGGTGCTCCGTAACTCGGTAGCGTTACACAAACAGTATGAGGAGAATGTGTGTCCACTGGGTATCAAAGTGGTATTTTAGAGTACTTCTTTAATTTTCCAAAAAATCTCCATAGTCTGGCACCATGCAACTATACACACACAAGCAGGCTCAGTCCAGTTATTGTTTCTTTGTTTTTTGTATTAGCATTATAAAACTATCCTGAAGAATATTTCACTTATGTAGTGACAGACTGGATTTCGGTGTTGGGGGAAACTCACAAACATTTGCCAGGAAACCAGGCACACTGTGACACACAAAGGTGCAGATGTATTAGCCATTGCTGCTTTCGCACACTAGTCAAAGGTTGATTGTTTGCTGTAACTGCGACCATCAAAACAGCCATATATGCCAGGGATAAACCACTTACTGCATTTAATGGGGAACGTTTCCCGCCATGGGTAATTTGGGTCAAAGGTGAAGGTTGATTGTTTGCTGTAACTGCGACCATCAAAACAGCCATATATGCCAGGGTCAAATAACTTACTGCATTTAATGGGGAACGTTACCCGCCATGGGTAATTTGGGTCAAAGGTGTGTAGGTTGTTGTTCATTCCTGCATTTACGATGATGTTTTGTGGACAATGTGAACAATAGTCAAGTCAGTTTTGGACCAAAAAAAGGTATTCCATTAATTTCTTTCCAATTTTTAACCCACCAGTTTTTTCTGGAGCTCGATCTTTTCGTCAGACTGACTGCTGTCCTCGCTGAGATCTCTCGCCAGTTTCTGCTCCAGTTTTCTCTGCTCTTCCAGTTGTTTCCTTGCTAATTCCTCCTGTTCGGATGTTTGCTTTTCAATCAACTTTTCCCGCTGTTCAGAGGTCTTGTCGCCATGGATACTGTCACATATTGCGTTGATGACTTCACCTGTTTCAGGATCACCTTTTGAGGCCTGAAGAAGATTTCAAAAACTTTAGTGTAATGACCTACCACTGCTGATTTTATGAACTCGCCTCCAACCAACAGAAACTGTCACAGTATTGTCCATCTGATTAGTGAATGAAGTGTCATCTTAAAAGTGCATAAACTCTGCACCAATGAGAGAGAATCTTGCAATCATTCCTCCATTATTCATTACAAGTAATTATTGTTTTTTCTTACATTTCGTTGTGTTATTGCACTTGCGTAGTCACATATTGTGGGAAGGGTCACAGTAATAATCATCCCATCAAAGAGCAGCTTACAGCAATTTTGGGTCACATTTCTACACGTATCATCACTAATCCAGTTCAAGCATTTCGCTCTCGCGCCATCAATCCCATGCTGGATTTCAAGCATATCTACAACAGCAATTCTCAACCAACCAGACAGCAGCTTACATGTTTCTTGGTGATCTCTTCCAATTCAGCAGACACTTTGCCTTCCTTCGTCAGCTCTTCCTTCATCCTTTTACGGGCAGCCAGTTTTGCCATAACGGCATCTCTCTGGCTGTTCTTTTGCTTCATCAAGTCTTCTTCCATCTTCAGAGTTTCCTCTCGGAACTGTGATAGAATTCGGTCACGTTCTGCCTCACTCTGGTCCTGGAGCATTTCTCTCAAGGCTGCGTCTTGTTGGGCTTCCAGTTCCAACTGGCAAACGACAAACAGAATCATGTATCCACTGAATAGAATAACAGGGTTTAGTGCCTCATTGGCAGTGTTTTTAAGGCATAATTTCGAAAACACCTCTTTAGATGAAGTGCCATGACCGCGTTATGTATTACTGGACACTTCTCTTTGTTCACAGTTTGACATGTGAATAACCTACATCAGAACAAAAAGAAAAGGTACGCTTTTAACCCAGCTAAAATAGTCACCCCAACAAAATACCCCAAATTCTAAAATAGTATTAACTACTGTTCAAATACAATAAACCTAAAAATATTTTTAAATTTAGTTCTTATAAAAAAAAATAAAATGCCTATTCTAAATATCTAACCACAGCCCGAATGCCAGCAACTCTGTCAAACAACTGAAATACAGAAACAAATGTCCCTCATACAAAACATGATCAAGCAAACCCAACACATGCCAATAAGACATATTTAAATTCCTTACCTTCTCCAGCTGTCTGGCACTGTCTAAAATTGCCTGTTCCTCGAACAGCCTATCGGCCTCTTCCTGACTTTCTCTCGCTGTAAGCAGAGCATTCTTCTCATCACTCGACAGCCTTTTCTCTTCCTCTTCAGACAGTTTCTGCGATTTCTGATGGCGGTCTTTCCTCTGTCGGAGTTTGGCCTTCAGCTCTTCGGCCCTTTTCTTTGCCTCCTTTGACCGTCTTTTCATTTCTGCAATGAGTTTTTCCTTCCGGGCATTGGCCAGGTTCAGGTTTTTGATGCGCTCCTCCATATCGACCCCGTACAGGCCGACATTCACATCTCCGGCTTCGGCCCCACTCCTGTCCAGTTCCGCCTGCAGTTTTTCCTGTTGCTGTTGTAGTTTCAGGAGGTCAAGGTCGATTTGGTCATTGGTGGAGAGTGTCATCGCTGGGACGCTATCTGCGGGCAAACCATGTGACTTGGCCTCCTCAATGTGCTTATGGTGAAGCTCCTTCTTCTGTTGCCGTCGGCGATTTTGAAGCTTCTTTCTAAGGGCAGACAACTGCTGCTGTTTCTGTTTCTCCAGTGCTTCATTAACATTTTGAAGGTTTTTGGCAAACTCCATCATGATCTTTTCCTTCTCTTGTTCAGTGGAAGCATTGAGCAGTTTCTTCCTCACGTCTTCTTGGGCCTTGCCTATGGCCTCTCTCTTCCCATCAGCGCAGTTTCTGATCACGTCATTTATGGAATCAATTTCCCCTTTCCACAAATCGCTCTCCAGCTTTGTGGCCTCGTAAGCCTGCTTTTCGAATAAGTACCTTCTCTTCTCGGCATGTTCTTCATCAGATTTTGGTGCTCCGGGACCCACTTTGGAAGGATCGCCCACAACATACACTGTTCCGCCATCCATCTTGGATTTACCACTCTGTGGTGATTTTTGTAAAGGTTTTGTTGTTGTCACTTTTCTATCGTGGGCTTTAGTAGCTGCTTTTGTAACAATGTTGCTTCTTTGACCAGTGTCTCCTTGGTGATCTGTGATATTGACGTTCGTGGTTTGTCCACCACCTTGTATTAAATTCAACAAATCCGCAGACAGGTAAAACGGCCCTCCAGCTTCCAGGAGCGTAATCAACTGCTTCAGAAGTGGAATCAGTTCAGACTCTGAAGACTCGCTCGAACTCTCTGCATTGCCATAGACTCCTGACAACTGAGCGTCATAGTCTCCTGCCAGAAGGACCGATTTGGTTAGCACGACTTTGGCTTCCTTCGTCAGCAATTCTGATCTCTGGCGGGCATATTCCAAAGCTGAGTGCTCCGTGTCTAGCACTTCCATGCGTGTGCGAATCTGCTCTTTCAGTTCTGACTGCAGCCTTGTCTTTGCTTGCTTGTATCGCTGCAAAGTCGCGTTCTCAGCTTCAGGATTCAACGCACCTTCAAGGTCCGCCATTCTGTCCTTGAACTTCTTTTCTTCTGCTTGAAGCTTCGATGAAAACTTTCGAATGGTGTCAGCAAAGCGCACATGGGCGCCGACATGTGTTTCCTCATGATCACGTTCGGATTCGTCGCCTTGGCGCAGAACCGCGACGACATCTGGTGGCAGGACCGAGGTATACTCCTCCTCGGCTGTGGCACGTCTTTGCACTTCTTTTTTAGCGGATTCATTCAACGCATGCGCCTGGGAGTCGACTTCCAACAAGTCTTTCTCCAACTTCTTTGAATTCACGGAATCGATATTGAAAAGCAAACTCTGCGCCAACTGATGTTCCTTCAGAGTAAGTTCCTCCTCTCGATGCCTTTGGCGACGCCAGAAGCTAGCGCGCGCCACAATTTCATCCTCCAGAAGAGCTGTGGCGCCCAGTGGTGGTTTCCGCTTCGCGTGCCCACTGCTGGACAAGGTGACGGGAATGACGTTACCAGATTCAGGGCTCACACGCACCCCACTAATTGGGCTCAACTCTCCGGTCATGGGGTCAACAGCTTTTTTGCCTATCATGATGGGTATCAGACCTGTTGAACAAATAAAATAAAATTTTATACTTTCTGCATTAGTTCCAAGACAGTATAGCCCAAACCTTTAGAAGAATGTATCTAAAAACACCAACAACAAACACCATTTTTGTTATATCTTTACATTTTAAGATTTAACCCTTCTATAAAAATGCGAAGTTTTTGAAATTGAAATAACCCTTTAATAATTCCCCAATATGAAGGGGTCAGGGGTTAGGCTGTTTTCTTACTTTATCCAAAATTATACATGTGAAAAGAAGAATTCTTTTGTACATTTATTATCACGTGTCTCTAAAAATCTTTCATTGTTATGATCAGTAATTATGCGCATGTGTGCAAATGAAATTTTATTTTACGTGTGTATAAAGAAATTGTATATCTTTTTCAACATCATTAAAAATACAAGGCTACTGGACTAAAATCTTTTTGAGTGGGGGGTGAGAGGTGATGCACACTTCATTTACATAAATAGACGTGTTATTTTGGTCCGGAGGTTCTTTTATAAAAAATATCTTCTTATGATAATATGATGTCCTAACAAACACAACTGCACCTCACCAGAGACATCCACCACATGCATCACGAGTTACCTGCTCCATACGGGTCCTCCATTGTGCCACCAAGGGGAACAACTCTGCCCATTTTCTTGCTATGCCCAGCCCCCAGAATGGGCACTTCCTGTCTGGAACCGGCCGGGTCTGACATTGTTGTGCCAATCAGTATGGGGAGTAACTCCCCAGTTTGAGAAAACTCATACATGCCTGTGAAAAATTAATATACAGATCTTTAGCATAAAAGCTTTGGTACATTAAATGATCAAGTTCAGCATTGAGTAACCTCAACCTTTAATGTTGCAGAGACAGATCAAGCACTTTGAACAAATGGGACACTGTGAGCATTTGATTCCCCATGGATCATGAATGATTACTTCATTCACACATGTGAAAAGCATTTGTTTGTTTATTTGATGGGTTGGGGGGCCTCCATGGCATTGTAACCCCATGCCTCTCACCAATGCGTTCGCTATGAGTTCAAGCCCAGCTCGTGCTGGCTCCAGGCATACGTGGGAAGGTCCGCCAGCAACCTGCTGCTGCTCATGGGTTTCCCCTGGAATACTTCACTCCTACGATGGCTGTCAGCATAATGGTGGGAGGAAAACAGACTTAGCCAGGAGGAAACCCAGGAACATCCACAGGTTATTGGGAGACTTTCCCATATACAGCTGGAGAGGATGCCTGCTAGAGCTGGGCATGAACTCACAGCGACCCCATTGGTGAGAGGTTCCTGGGTCTGTGCTGCGCTAGCACACTAACCATTTCAGTCAGAGAGGCCCTCGTGAAAAAGTCGTTGTCCATTATCCCATAGAAATTTTTTAATTACCACAATGCTCATTTAATTCTTGTTGTTTAATGCCATACTCAATGGCAAACTTCACTCCCGTTATCGCAATGAGACTTTAATGGTGGAAGTTAAATTATTTCTATTATTGCCTGATTGCTGTTTTACATCACACTCCAGAATGTTTCACTTATATGATGACGACCAGCACTGTGGTGTGAGGAAAGTGGGCAGAGGCTGAGGGAAACCCACGACCATCCACAAGCTAGTTCACGTATACTTAATATTCTAAGATTAAACTACGGTACTTCTTAATTAAGCCTTCAACAGAATACCTGGCGAACCACCCGTAGTAGCCAAGATGACTGCTCGGTCTTGTCTGCGCGCAATGTCATGACTTGTGCGCAGAAGATGCGTCTTAAGGCGGCTTCTGGCTGTTGACAGTTCCTTCAAGGACATCTCGAGGTTGTTTTGCTCTAGTCGAACGTTCAGGGTTTTGGGAGATTGAATGGCTTTAGCACCTGTAATGTGGAAGTACAGATTTAATTTTCGTTCGTTTGCTTAACCCAATACTTAAGGACTTTTCACTTTCATACTTGTGGTCAGTTTCATGGCTGGAGGAAGCCAGAGTGTTTGGCATAAACCACACACCTTTGGCAAGTTGCTCACCAACTTTCCCGCATGTGAAATCAAGTGTTCTTCAATTCATTCCCTGAATTGGTGTTTTATGCCATCCTCAACCGTACTTTACTTACCCAACCACAGGGAGCATTATGGAAGGAGGAATGTCGGCAGGCACGCGTATTCAATGTTACGCTGTGCAAATTGCCATATCAAACATCTTTCTAGTTGTACAAATATCACATTTTTTATGGACAACCTCTCAAAAATGTTTCAAACAAATTTCCTTTGTTTCATGTCATCAGAGATGGTGTGATTTCACCAAAATGATGACAGCGGCAAGCATTATGGCAAGAAGAAACCGGGCACATCCCGAGGGAAACCCACGAAACTTTTTAAATACATGTTTTCCCAAACATCAATAATTTCTTTTTTGTAACTCACTCATCACAGCTTCTTTGTATGCACCCAGGGAGTCCAGGGCTCGTGCTTCACACGCTAATACATTTGCATCCAGAAGTGCCTGGTGACCACCACTAGAGGGCAGCACCTGACCATTTCCACGGTAACCACTGTAGATGCGCACAAGTTTGGCACTCATAGGGTCGACATAGGATTCACCGGGTATGATTGGACTGATGATCTGAGTATTGTGAACACCACCTACTGGGACAACTGCGCCTGCAGGAAAATGTCAGAATTAGAAGGGTGTTTCATTTCTGTGTTAAAAAAACACTGGCATACTTGTATGTGATTTTTTTTTTTTTTGGTTCGTATTTGTTTCCCAGCAATGAGCTCAGTAGAGTTACTTCTTTCCCTGCCTGTTTTTCTATTTACAACACTTCTGTCAGAGTAGCGGCAAAAAAATCCAACAAATTGTAAAGCTTGTTATTCATAACAGGTGCCAATTTGACCCTCTTAAAGCTACTATGACCTATCTGGGTGGAGAGAAATGTCAAAACTGCTATCAACTCTCGACATGCATCTAAAATTGTGTTGAACTTAGATCAAACATCCGATGTAACTGAAATACAAACAATAAAACAAAATGTCTACTTCTCTGTGCAAATACCTGTTTCTGGATCCAGTATGACGGCTAAAATTGGGACAGGAGTTCCCGAGTCTGGGTCTATCATCAGTGACCCGACTTCTATGGGAACGGGCAGCCCTGTCACTGGGTCGATGTGAGTGCCCCCTAGTGGTAGAACGGCGCCTGATGACGGATGAATGGTGACGGCCATGATGGGAACATGGAGTCCGCTTTCCGGGTCCGGGATCGGGTTACCAAATTTGAGTTCCCCGGGATTTTCCAAAGGCAACAGATTTGTTTGGATCGGAGAGCCATCGCTAGGGTTTGTGGGATATGGTATGTAGGGGATGAGCGGATCTTCCGAGCGTGGGACTTCACCTGCAAAAATAAACTTTGCAAGATCAGTTGTATCATAGACACAGTTTATTTATTTATCTGACTGGTGTTTTACACTGTATTAAAGAATATTTTACTTATATGTCAGCGGCCAGCATTATGGTGGAAGGAAACTGGGTAGACTCCGGGGAAACCCATGATCATCCCCAGGTTGCTGGCAGACCTTCTCCCGTATGGCTGGACAGGAAGCCAGCCTAGGCTGGTCTTGATCTCACAGTGACTGCATTGGTGAGAGGCTTCGGAGGCATCTCGCCGCATTAGCGCACTAACACCCTCGGATGTGATGGCCCCTAGACACAATTTATATATATGGTGAAATTAAACTGCTATAAATTACAGTTTACTTCAGGTATGTTCTGAGAAAACAGCCACCTTGCAGAACATCAACATCTGCATACTTGAATCATCTAAATGATGTTGAAGCACTACCAGAGAGGCAGAAGCCAGATTGCTCGCACACCAGTGACCACAGAGGCAGAAGCCAGATTGCTCGCACACCAGTGACCACAGAGGCAGAAGCCAGATTGCTCGCACACCAGTGACCACAGAGGCAGAAGCCAGATTGCTCGCACACCAGTGACCAGAGAGGCAGAAGCCAGATTGCTCGCACACCAGTGACCACAGAGGCAGAAGCCAGATTGCTCGCACACCAGTGACCAGAGAGGCAGAAGCCAGATTGCTCGCACACCAGTGACCAGAGAGGCAGAAGCCAGATTGCTCCCACACCAGTGACCACAGAGGCAGATGTCAGATTGCTCGCACACCAGTGAGGCAGAAGCCAGATTGCTCGCACACCAGTGAGGCAGAAGCCAGATTGCTCGCACACCAGTGACCAGAGAGGCAGAAGCCAGATTGCTCGCACACCAGTGACCAGAGAGGCAGAAGCCAGATTGCTCCCACACCAGTGACCACAGAGGCAGATGTCAGATTGCTCGCACACCAGTGAGGCAGAAGCCAGATTGCTCGCACACCAGTGAGGCAGAAGCCAGATTGCTCGCACACCAGTGAGGCAGAAGCCAGATTGCTCGCACACCAGTGAGGCAGACGCCAGATTGCTCGCACACCAGTGAGGCAGATGCCAGATTGCTCGCACACCAGTGAGGCAGACGCCAGATCGCTCGCACACCAGTGCCTAGTCCAGCACAATCTGCGCCTGTATGCATATTTAATACACTCGTGTCTTACACAAGACAAAACCGATCTGGGAAGTGGATCATGCTCTGGTTATCAGTGTTGACAGAGGCATGCGAAGTTAAAAAAGAAAAATTTGTCGTCGTTTTGAAGTATCAATGCTTGACCATCTATGCGTACATTATACACAATTGTGAGGGCAAATTATCAAGGAACACAGCCATGACAGTGTTATGTGAAAAGGATCTGTGCTTTTGGAGATCTAGGTAATTGAGGGAATGGAAAACTCCAGCGACCTAGCAGTCGCCAGCCACCCACCATAAATAATGCAGTTTTCGGTATGACACCTGTATGCAATACCTGTCAGTATATCAAATATACAGACAGACGCAGATCGTGTCGGGCTAACCACTGCCTATTTCCAGCTACCTGACAAACCTCCTCACTTAATGGGGTCCGCTAGACCTCAGCTCACGTACCACACGGCATAATATCTGATTATTATGTACCTGTTGCAGAATCCACAGTGAAAATAAGTTTTGTTGACACCGTGTCGAAAGCGACATTTCCGTGGATCGGTAAGACCCGTCCAGTCTGAGGATGTACAAAATGGTCAGCAGGGATATCTACAGCAGTGCCATCTGGTGTCACCATCTGCGTGCCGCCAAGGGGCATAACTAGACCGGTGGTAGCATTGACCTTGACGATGTCAGGCATCTTCACTTTGTTACTGTCACCTGTAAATTATAGGACATAAATTATAACAACCAACCAACAGGAAACTAGAGCCTATAGGCACTGAAATGTATTCCATGACAAATGCTCAGGTTTCTTGCATGTAGATAATTGTATTGCCTGGCCTTTGATTATGATCATGACAATTTTATACGTAAATCTGGCATAATTTCACACTTTTATCCATCTACTTGTTGTGCAAGATAGGACGTTATAAAGAAAGCAAATACTAATTAGTGAATAATTCGAATACCAACAAAATATTCCTGAATGCCGAGGAGAAAAATTGACATTTTTAAATGTTAAATTCATTTTACTGAATTGTTACTTCACATCTAATCACTATATTACTTTCTAAAAAGAACATCTAGCAAAACTGGACACTACAAAGGTTAAATCTGTGCATCATCTTTAGAACCATTTGTTTTCGGTTGTACTCTGGTCAATGAGTTCCCGTCTGAAAGTTGGGAAATGGTCATGACTATATAACGCATTGCTATTCATTCCCATAGAATCCACAAAAACAAAAGAGAACCACAGCATTTAGTCATGTTTCTGATGGACATCTTGACGCACTGTACATATTTGATCTTAAATTTTGTCAGGATGAAGTTCTTCCTCATTTTGTCCGATTCTTCTATTCTACTGATGTTTGGAAGTGTTTTGAGGTTTGTTCGGAAGGCAAGATAATATCCTACTGGCAAAATAAGTAATTAATACTTTATGACCGTCGTTTTGGGACAGAGCTATGACGTGGATCATACTGAAGATGTCTAAAATGAAATGTATAATCAAATACTGTTTAATAATCATTTCGAAAGTAGAACATCAGAGACATCGAGCTGTTACCAAAAAGCTCCTGAGCTGTGACGGGTGTTCTCGTCCCGGGGCGGATGATCTGTCCCCCGCTACCCTCCCCGATGACACCCCACGCCCCAACCCGATGACTCTCTTCAGTGACTTCACCAGCCATCTTCTCCAGTAGAACTGTGACCCTATTCCCCATGCTCTGGTGACGTGCTGCGTCAAACTGCCCGTCTGTGGAGAGTTCCCCCTTCTGCAGAAGTTCTGTGTGCTGTTCAAGCAGCCGACTGGCTTCTCTGAATGCTGCTTGGTACGCCACCTGGTGGAGAAAATTGACAAATTGACCTTTTAACCAAACATTTATAATTTCCATTTAACAAGATGTGGAAATTTGTCAGCCAAATCGGTTGCCATGGAGGCTCCTTAACGTATCAAAATACTGCCAACCTAACCTAGCTCAGTTACAACACATCTATCTATTTGAAAAATCTGCATAATCTGGAGAAGTATTAAGACATGTTATACAATTAAGTCTGTTTGTTGTTGTTGGCAACTGCATGTTGACATTAGGGAGGTTCTTAACTTATCAGGCTTACAGTTCAAAAAATTGCAAATTCACCGACTACTTGACAAACACACGACCCAAACAGCGAGAGCTGGATTTGAGCCTGGGAACTCATAGCTCTCGGGACTGGAGCACAGTGAGTCAGCATTTAAACCATCTGAATCAATTTACAAACACAAGTGTAGTGTTGCATACATGCAATGAGAATGGTAACCTAATCTAAACATCCAAGCTGTGCCAGTTGATATTACCATGTAAGAATTGATAGATCCACCAAATCTGATCTCCCATCACACCTTCTTGTGACAATGTTACTTTTCATTCCATTACAGGTGAAAACAATTGTGATGTCATGCCATTTACAGAAAGACTGAACATTTGTAACCAATGTTTGGGACATCAGGTTGACCCGTTTACAATATTACTGATTATGATTGGTCAGATGTGCGTTCTTGATCGACAGCTTGGGAAGGTCCATTAAACTTTGCAAAGTGGGTCACGGTTTTGTGTCAATTTCAAAAGGGAACTTCCACCGCACCTGATGCTTTTCTCGTAGTAACTCATCATCTTCCAGAATTTCTCTCTGACGATCCAGAATCACCTCGAATCGCTTGCCAATTTCTTTCCTTCGCTCCAACTCAATTTCTAGAGCCTCAGCTTTCATGTCGTAATTCTTCAAGTCTTCATCAGTAGCCAATGCCACTTTGCCTTTCAAATTCATCTTGGCAGCCCAAAGGCCTTTCAGAGAATCACTCTGATTTGCTATTCTCTGATACATCTGTTTTACCTGTTACAAGACAACATATATGTAGGATGTTTGTAGCACTAGATACATGCAGGTAATGACAAAAAATGTGCAGCCAATGACATTCAATTATTCACATTCAATCTTCATTGAAAAAAATTTCTGCACAGGTTTAACTTACGCCCTAATTCTCTCCATATTCAAAAATGTATAATATGCCAGATAAAATTAGCATTAAGATTGCAGAAAAATACCAGGACTTTAATTTCTTGAGTTCATCCATGAAACTGTAATGCTTTCTATCTAGAGAGCTTCTCTTTGGTTATTCATCATATTTACTAAATTCCAGAATTTCCCAAGTCTAACATAAAGATCGCAAGCATGCCGCATTCTCCTTGTTTGAGAATATGAATTTAGCCATGATCATTTATTCACTTGTTCCCAATGACTGCAGTCACAGAAAAACATCTTGCGTTCCACTTGACTAATGTGATTTGTGACTGACAGAGCTCTCTCCGCCAGCTTACCTCGTCTTTCTGCTTGCCCAGGGTTAGTGTCACATTTTTGGACTGTGTCGCCAGCGTTGTGTACAACGTTGACACACTGAATCCCTCCAGGTCAACCTGCTGGTCGTAATCCCAGAATTCATCTCCCTTTACCTCCACCGCACTGGCTGAAAGGAAAATAACAGATGATTGGTTAATTAACAGACAGATAATTTGCATATGATTTTTGTTGGCTTTAAAAGTCTGTAAAAGTTGAGAATTTTTACTGTTCTTTGCAAGCAATTGTTTGAGAAACACTTTTTAAAGGGTTACAATTTTGCAAATTGAGTTTGTAATCCATTTTTTCTTCATGTTGGACAAATTCTTTTTATTATGTACATATAATTGCATATATTTACAATTGTATGCACCTGCATTTTATAACATGCAATTACATTTCTTGAAATCTGCTCCATTTTTATGTTTACCTGTAGATGTACACAAGGTTATATTATAATTTGCACACAACTGTATTGCGAAGCAATTTAACAAAGTTTGTCCTATTCTTTAATATTGGTTCATCATAGGTCCGGATGTGTTTTTATCATTCCTTTCAAACAAATGGATCAGAAAGATTTTTACACTGTTTCATTTCTTGAAGGGGATGTTTGTTCCATTTTTAATGATATAACAGAGGAGAACTCATTGCTGACAGCTGTTTTCGTTTTTACTAAAAGATTTTTTTCTTTTCAATATGATATGTAAATGACTAATTCCAAACTACTAAATGTCTAATATCTTATTTCCAACCTTTCCAATCTTCCTCACAACATGGAATTCTAAAAGTTTGATTCTTAAATTCGACTCTACTAACATTGGCGCACTGCTATTTACTTACAGATTAAAAAAATTGAATCATGATTTTCCTTCTTCAGCAGAATTTCAACAAAAAATATTCCTATGCCTGCGTGAATCACATTCAATTAAATTATAACCAATGAAATGCACAAGTGGTATTTGCTGCGATCCTAACAACCAAGATGTCTGGCTCTGATGAATTGTTTTATGGCTTGCACAGACTTACTACCTTGTATAGCTTGAATTTTAACAAAAACTATTTTCAGGGCTGTATGCATGATTTCTTTGTAAGAAAAACCAATGAAATCCAAAGGTAGTATTTGCTGCAACCCTACCATCCAAGATATCTGGCTCTGGTCCGTTGTCAACGGCTGGTACGGAGCTACCAGTCTGTACAGCCTGGATGTGACGGTGATACTTTTTGGCAGGGTGGATCGTGGATCCTTTGCTGGCGTAATCATCAAAGTTGTAGATCAGTGCGAGGAAGCGGTAGTATGGATAGAGATAGGATGTCTTGGCCCAGCCATACTTCCTGAAAAGTACCTGTGGTGAGAGGAAAAGCAAAACATTTCATGGATCTTCAAGCTACCATCAATGAACGTGAGAATGTGCAAATGGCCAGTCACTGTCAATGATGTTCATACAACTGTCACCAAAGAGACGCAAGCAGTGAGAGTGGGAAAATCTATAACTTCCCTGTCCAAGGTAGAGACTGTTCAAGCACCTAGGTAACAACTATAGCCACCGCCCACTCCTCAGCATGGCATTAAAGAGTTTTCTCAAACAATAAGTATGGTTGTAACACTTGAAGAAGAAAAGTAACTTACAGATTATCCAATGAGATTCGGTGTTACGTACCAGAGGTAGCCAGGACAAGTGACCTATACCTTATCCAATCAGATTTTGTGTTACATACCAGAGTTACGGCAAGTGACCAATACCTTATGGAATCAGATTTAGTGTTACATACTAGACCTGGACAAGTGACTTGTATCTTATTCAATCAGAATTTGTGTTACATACCAGAGCTAGGACCATGATCACCATGGCGAGGAAAGCCGCAGCCAACAGGATGAAGATGACCAGCCAATCTGGCGACTTGAGGATCTCTTGGTCCAAGGCCACACCCATGAGGATTGTGTAGCGGGCAGTCGTAGGGAAGAAAGGTCCGTCCTCAGAGCACTGCGCATTCGGAGCCATCACGCGGATGTACTACACAAAAACACATCAAGCAAATGATGACAGGGAGACATCTTGTTTTTTTCTGTGTGTGTGGAGATATTTTGTAATCAATGGGGTTTATCTCATGCCAAGCATTCAAACATGTCAACCAAACCCCAAAATTCTGTGGAAGCACACAACAATATACAACAGTGTGACTGGTTTCCCATTTGTTGCAACAATAATTAAGTAAACCATCTGGTTTTCTATCAAACACCAAAAATGGACCCAAAGTGCTCATGCTCAGATATGTACATCAACTCCAGGTCAAAACAATGGATCCAAAATGCAATGGGTACAAGCGCTAATTTAGATTCCATACTTAATTTAACTTCTGAGCATGTCAAGAGATATCAAAAAAAAAAAAAAATGGAATTTGTGGTGAAATGTACTGCCATCAATTTTTGCAAAAAGCAGGCAGCTTTTTTTATTCACCAAATAATTCATTAATTTAACAATTTCACAAATCTTTGGAATGAGGTTTTTGACAGCCTCCCAACAAATCTTGTAACTTGTAAAACAGTGGCACTTATCAAGGTTATAATTATTCAAGATCACTTGTACTGATACTGAAAACACTGTCACCACAATCGGGGAGTTTCATGTTCGAATTCCTTGGTCGAAGAAGGTAAAAAGAGTTCAACTGTGTCATGTGAGTTGTCAAAAATCTCAGGCATTTTGGTTGAGTTTATTTTACCGATCACCTGTCTTGCCGTGTTAGGAAGGTACAAACGACCTCTCCTTCAATCAGGAGCTTCTTAAATTAAAAAACTTCCAGCTTCTCAATTTTTCCTGTCGTATGTCTAGTCTAAGGAACTTGTTTGGAAACTGTTGTTACATGTTACATGTTGCTTAACATTTTTGACAGGTCACATGGTACAGTAGGGCTTTCCTTACCTTTAGGGATAAGAGAGTTCAGCCTCGAAACTTCTCTATTTAAGTGGGAAACTCACCATTTTGCTGTACTGGTTTGTACTCAGATAGAAGACATAAACACCAGGGTCGGCAAACTTGTAGGAGAAGAGCGATGTGTTAGACGACTGCTGGGCCATGGCTTCTACCAGCACGCGGAAGCCAGAGTAGTCAAAATTCTCATTGGTGTTGTACAGGTTTTCTCTGGAAAAACATCATTAAAACTGACTGAATCCATTCTTTGAATTATTTGACCCCCATATAATGTTTCATTTCTTGACTGACATGTTTTAATATTTATGACAGACAATAGCATTGGAAAATAAAACCAGAGCAGCAAGGAAAACGTTCTTGTTGGCCAATGGTCACCTGTAGGTCGTTCAGTCTCTTGTCAATTTAACGTCTGTTGTGTGTTGTTCTTGTTTTTTTTCTTTAACACAAAATGGAATTTGGAATAGTTTTTTTTATACTATCACCAACCCATCCCTTTCTTTTGTCCTGTCCCCATGAAGCTTAAAATATCTAGAGCTCAACCCCTGAAAACTTGCTCACATTTCAATATATCTATCACCATGTAAATTTCATGCATTTCGCACATCTTCCATGAAGGACAGAGCCACAACATTCACACATCAGCAAATCAGATCAGCTTACTCTACCTGTCGTACACCGGGTAATACGTCTGGCTGATGCTGAACATCATGTATGATCCATAAGTCAAGCACGTCGTCGGGTTCTTTATGCCCGAAAACTGCGATCCAGCAATGCCAGAGGTCGCCAAAAGTCGCCGGCGACCGGACACCGAGCTGTAGTCGACGGTGATGTTCCCGGAGTAGTCTCCCTTGGCGTTGTCAGTGAGAAGAGTCTGCACCTGGTTTGGGTCGGCATCGTACACTCCCAGGAAGCCATCGCTGCTCATCTCCACGATGTTGATGGGATACTCGGTCCCATCCAGAGCCTCGCACTGGTCCGATGTCAGGGATTCCCGCGCGTTGATGGCCGAGATGATGTTGCCAATGGGAATTTCAAACTGCATGGAATAATAAGATGATAGGGTGAGCAAAGGAGTATAACTGTTGTGACTACAAATAGTAACATCTCAGTGTATTCAGTATTATTGTTATTAGGGATTTCACTTTCTCAAGATTTAAAGTGAGAGTGTAATCCCTAATAAAGATAAAAATACAGAAACTTAAATCCACTTTCTAGATGACATCTACCTGTCTGAATGTCTTACTGTGTATGTAAATCATACATGTATCTTGTTTTCTTGTAAAAGCCATATTCTATGATATTAAGAAGCCTGAGTTAATATGTCTTAACTTATCATTTGAAGGAATAAGTCTTAATTTACAGATTTAAAGTTTTGCGAAAATTCTATTACCGAAACCAGCAGTAAGATTTATCAACTCTTTTTTGGTTCATGTTTGTATACTCAAGAAACAAGAAATCCTAAGCGCATCCAATTAAGAAATGGTCCATAAAAGCTTACTGTCATTGAATGAAGGCATATCATAGACAATGACATTCATACCCTGACAGAAACAAGGCATTTCTTTGGCCCTGACAACATCACCTCGACAGAAAGAAGACATTTTATTCGTCAATATCACCCTTAGGGTAAGAAGGCATTTTATTGGCCCCCTACCATTGTACCCTGACAGAAACAAGGCCTTTTATTTGTCCTTACGATAGTATCCTGCCAGAATCAAGCTATTTCATTGGTCCTTTCAATGGCACCATGTCCAGTAAAGGAACATCATTAGCTCATATAACAGTACTCTTAGACTAACGTAACAGAAGTATTTGGTTGGTTCTTCCAAACTCACCATGACAGTATGGTTGAAGTTCCGTACAGTGATGTAAGGCTCCTGAGGGCGCTCCGGGCAGGTCAAGGTCACGCGATCTTTCTGCGCCTGGCGACACTCGTAGTCGCAGATCGTGCTCAGGTCGTCCACTTTACACTTGCACATGCCCAGCAAGCGGTCGTAGCCAAGATACTGGTCGTATCCACCGCATTCCTGCCAATTTGGAAAATCACTAATGACTTACATGTGATGAGTTTTTGCCTCACATGTTTATCTGAGAGCGATGTATCACCATACTGAAGATTATTTCTTCTTCGTTTTATTGTTTTCAAAGTTTTCAAGAAACTCTGAGTGTTCGGAAATTAACCACTGACTTGTAGTGAGTTATCGCTGAACTCTTCCCTGTGCAACGTATGCCTGATTGGTTGAATGGCACGTGTTTGCTATGGAAATTCATGCGAGACCGCTCAATATATCTCACACAGGCTACAGGTACAGCCATTGTAAAGGATTATGATTCCAGTTTATGATCTTTGAGATCAGAAGCTAGCATTCTGCCCGGGTAGTATATTAGTCAACAGTAAGGGGTGTCCCATCAACTTTTGTATGTATTCATTTATTTATTTATTTGAATGGTGTTTTATGTTGTATTCAACAATATTTCACTTATAAAATGGCGACAAGCATTATGGTGGAGGGAAACCAGGCAGAGCCCGTGGGAAACCCACGACCATCCCCACGTTGTTCCACTTCTGCAGGCCACAAGGACACTGATGGCTCAACTGGTCATCGCTCAACAATGGCATCACTGACCACCACTCATTGACCTGCAGTCCTTACCAACTAATGGGGTCACATTCACAACCTGGCATCACTATTTTAATTCTGAGACGGTCAAAGGTCACTGGTCAGATTCACAATTTTCGGACAAAAGTCAACGTCCAGAGGTAGTCAAGGATCCAGTCAGCCATCCAAAAACCAGGAACTGTCCAGACTATGAACTCACCAGCTGAACACACTGGTTTTCCCACTCTACTGCTGACAGACATTGGCCGTACTGGTTTCTGGTCTCTCCCTCGGCACACAGCTCATACACACGCTTGATACAGTCTGTCTCATCTCCGTCCGCCTCATAGAAACCCACTGCACATGGACACTGGCGGTCTCCCGGCTAAACAAAGAGTCACATCAAGAATGATTGATTGATGACTAACTTATTTATTTTAATTATTATCGATCACCACGCTACAGCAATACTGAGAGATTGGTGGGTGATCAATTTCAGTATTTATTTGATAGTTTTTAATGAGTCTCTAAAGAACTTTTCACTTATAAAATGGTAATAAGGTATATGGGTGGAGGGAACTGGAAGGTCTGGTGAAAACCACTGACCTTTGGCAAGTCACTTGACAAACTGCTTGACCTTAAGGCTGCAGCTGACTCTGCACTAAGCCTGGGTGTTAGAATTACGAGACAAACTCTCTAACCTATACTCCAGCCCACTGCAACCAATGGGAAACTGTTCATAGCTAAAGTTATTTGGGCTAAAGCTGTGAAGGTTACTGTTCATTCCTGCCTTTGCGATGACATTTTCAGGGCAAACTGGTAACATATTAATATTTATTGCGAAAGAATTACCGCTGGTCAAGCCAGCCTGGACCTGGGTCACCATTGCAACATGAAAAGATAATACACTGAGAAAAGAAGCTGTCTGGCATTGAACCCAAATTTCACAATATTACGCACGTTAATAAAAAGAAGAACAACAACGTGAGCCACATTTATCAATAGTTCTCTCGTCACCAAGGTTACCTGGAAGTCCCGCCCTGCTCCGATACAGGTGCATTCCGACTGGCCAGTGTTGACTTGCGTGGCCTCACCGCCGCAGGAGAAACACCCAGTTTGTCCCTCCAGGTGGTTGAAGTGGTTGACAGGACAGGGGGAGCAATCCTGGAAACTTCCTGCGTACTCATTAGGGTTGTAACGACCCACAGGGCAGGGTGTGGCATCGACGCTCTTCTCAGGGCAGTAATAACCTGCAAAACAATGTCCAAAATCTAACTGCTTGTCCTGACAACAAAGCACATGTATGGTAATGCTTTATATTATGATGGTTTGAAATGGTAGTTGACATGTTTTAATTTCCTTTCATTTTTTATAAAGTTTTCAGGATTCACATGGTCCTTTTCAAGAGGTAAGATAACCGCTTCGCCTCTTCTGTTTCTTGCCTGTTTGTACGTAGTTTATTCATGTTTTGTCCTCCACTCCATAAATATACATTCTTGACATAACTGAGACCCAGGCTCATGGATGAAGAATTCAAACCCATGTAGTTGTAAGAGCCAGATTTGAACTCACACTATCACCGATGGTAGGCTACTAGCTACTTTTCTAAGAAATTGCAGCAATGGAACAAACTGATTCTGACTTGCATGAGCTTTTCCTCTCTTAAGAGCTGTTCTTTTTTTCTCCATGCCAATCCCGTGCCATGAATCAACTACAACTAAGGGGAGACAAATAGTTGTATGGGCAGATTACTCACCAGGGGGACACGGATAAGAGTTTGTGAAGTTATAACCAAAGACAGCGCTGTCGTTGCTGCCAGGCTGGTCGGTGATGGCCATGGCCTTGCAGACGACGCCAGCGCGACACGGGTGACAGAACGCTCGGTCAGGATCATTCCCATAATACCCGGCGGGACAAGGCTCACAAGTGTCCTCAAAGGTTGCCCGTGGTGACCCATCATATTCCTTGTATCCCAGCGGACATTTCATTGGCTCCAGGGCACCTGTTTAGTCAAACATTGAAGTATTTATTCGTTGTTCCGTCTTGATGAATTAAAATCTTAACGTGCAGTGGTAAGTGAAAGCAACTCCCTCGTTCTCGTAACACGTATTATCTCAAAAACGAGCATATCGGTATAATCATGAATAACCTACAAAATGTAAAAGAAATAATATCACTATGAACTTCATCATCACTATTAGAACATCATGCTTATAAAAACAGCGTGTGCAGATGGTCAGGGTTTCTGCTCTTCTTGACAGCAGCATAAAACACAAATCAAATAAATAAAGAAAGAAAGAAAACACTTTATATTAAGAAAGATAAGTTATTGATACTGACGTTGCTTTTCTTCCCCGTCACGCTCCAATGCCTCACGCCTCACTTCTCACCCTTATTAACAAGACCCCACGCAACTGATTAATGGTCCACTCACCTGGGTATGAGCTGTTACAGTCTTGACCACCACAGTAGTGACCTGCCGGGCAGGGGAGCGGGTAGCTGGACATCACTGGACAGTAGAATCCTGCTGGACACGGGGTTTGGGTCCGAGACATGTTGCAGTAATAACCTGGAAGAGATGGAAGAATGACTTAAGGGGAGACAACTAAGAGATGGAAGAGTGACAAAGGGAGACAGCTATGTCCTGGAAGTGATGGGGGAGTGACTTATGCGACGGCTACACACCACAATTAACGTTTCCGAGTCAGGAGGGACGAAGCTGGTTCCTTTCTATTTTTAGAGGTATTTTCTTTTGCTCCCCTAGGCTTCCTTTTTTCTTCTTGTTGGGTTATATCATTTTGTAGGACAGGCTTTAAAGTTTCATTCCAGGTATAAATCTGTGTGTTTTCCAGGCAATGGAGGTGGATGCACACAAGGCAAAAGTAGTGATAAATCAGGGCTCACTGATCTTTCACTGGGTGGGCTTGATCCCTGTCAGCTGTTTGTCAAATTTGCCAAAAATTTCATCGGCAATGCCCTATCAGGAATTTGACTGGAGTTTTCTCAGGGGACAAGGAGTATGAGGCCCGGAGGGTTTAGGGCTTGCAGATTTAGGGACAGTGCTGTGAGACCAAACATTAACATGTAAGTAAATGGGAAATTAATTGTGTGGCCAGACAACTATGTTATTTATTTATTTATTAGATTTTTTGGACACATATACAAATCAGCAATGAAGACATTATGATTTTCTCTTTGTGCACGACTCATTTAGACTCTCTCAGTTTTACACGTGTGCAGCACTTGTCATCCACCTTAACATGTCATCACTCTCACCTGGCTGACATATAGTCTCGTTCTGTGACCCCACAGGGCAGTAGTACCCTTCACGACACTGGGTGCCCACGATGGTAGCATTAGTCTCGTCACAGTAATACCCAGCCGGACAGGGGTAACAGTCAGACACAGATCCAGCTGCAATGTCGGGTCTGCAAAAGACAGCCGCTGATCTAGAGTGTCATCTCAAACCATCATCAACTACTACATGTAAACCACATTCACATTTCCAGTTACACCTGTCTCCAGACAAGAAACCAGAGGCCTTTGAAGTCTGAGGCTGAAGCTGCTTTCTATGGCCAATAAAACTGCATCTTTTCAAGGCAACATTTTTGAACATAGTATTAATTTCAGTTTCTTGAATGTTTCTTCTAAAACTAACCAAACATTGAAATGCCATTTGTAGCGTAGAATTTCAATGAAATCAATGTTTAACTTTTCCCTTATGCTAAGGTCAGTTCTCAATGCGGAGGACAACGGAGTGTCCATCTGTGAGGAAGAGAAATGTGGGCCTAACACATGTTAGACAGCAGAAACAACCACTGGAATGCCACTGGCTGATTATTATCATCAAAACACACCAACAGTGAAAGCAGGGAAATTTGCAAACACCCTCCTCCTAGAAACGTGGTTGCCATGGAAATAAAATGCCTTACCTGTATGTCCCAGGTGGACACGACTCGGGCGCGTAGGTGGCGTTAGTACAGAAGAACCCTGGCGGACAAGGACTGACGGTGAAGTCTGCCATTCCTTCTTCGTTACACCAGTAACCCGGCGGACAAGGCTTACACCATGAGATGTCGGTGGCGCCATCTAGGTCGTTGTATGTTCTCTCCGGGCACATCTGGATAGGCTGATTGGCTTCGCAGTAGTGACCGGGGTAACACGGGATGGAGAGGGTCGAGTTCTCTGGGCAGATTCGCCCTGCGGGGCAGGGTTGACACTCTGACTCCGACCCGGCGCCTTCTTTGTCAATGAATCTCAGAGGTGGACACGAGGCACGGGCCGTTGTACCTGACACAAACACACAGAACTTCAGTTTTACCAACAAAGATTTGTGTCGTACAGGTTAATTCGTTAATCTTCAGGGGTAAACTTTAACAGGCAGCACATATTAAGGGCAAAGATTATAAAGTGAGTCTGTGAATTTTAGTGTACGACTTATCGCCTTAAGCGAAACAGGTCCAAGATGGGAATTTAATTATTATCGTGAAATAACTGACAACATGAAATTGGCTGATTAATTGGTCCTTGAGACCGTACTGAAGAGCTGTTCATTTATACAATGACTTTCTGGCTTTGTACACCTAATAATCTTACAGTCTTGGTTTATTGAGTAAGTCGCAGATTAATTTCAGTACAAATCTGAAGTAGATCGATAACCGTCGGTATTTTTTGACCAAAAAATCTTACAGTCGAGGTTAGTGTGTAACGTCTATTTTTGGTGTATGGCTGAACTATACAGCCAGTCTGAGCTCAACATATTTATCTATTTATTTATTTACTCAAAGACTAGCAAACAACTAAACAAAGGAGAAAATGATAGCTTAAATATATAACAGAACAGCCTGTCTTTTGCTCTAAACTCACCTGCCACACAGTAGTAGCCATAAGGACAGGGGCCCCCATTCGGGCGCTGGGTGGCGTTAGGATTGGGCACATCCATACCCGTGACACAGAGGTATCCTGCAGCACAGTCTCCCGCTATCCTCCCACCTACACAGTATTTACCTGTCAAAGTAAAGAACAATTAAGAAGTCATTTAAAGCATAAATGATGTATGTGCTTTCTGCCTGTTTCGATTGTCATCCAGTTATACTAATAATATTGTTCTTTGATAGTCTAACAACCATGTCAGTGGTCCTTTAAAGTCTTATGACACAAATAATTACAGTTATTACCAAAAACAAAGTCTTATGACACAAATAATTACATTTATTACCAAAAACAAAGTCTTATGACACAAATAATTACATTTATTACCAAAAACAAAGTCTTCTGACACAAAGAATTACATTTATTACCAAAAACAAGGCAAAAAAGTAATCCATTTATAAGCCAAAAAAAAAAACAAAACAAGATTTTTTGCTTTCTGCTTGTTTTAATCTTTGTTTAGTCAGACGATGTCCTTTTGATATTCTCGTAACCCAGTATCAGCTGACCATTTGAAACTTTACGACACACTGAATTATCCATTTTTTTTACGTGCCACTGTATATGTAAATGCCAACACATCAGATAGGCAATCACCAGTTGTCCACACTCTGATCCCCATTCAGTGATGTATCAGCTTAATTTTTACCTGTCACTGAAAATGAAATCTCTATTTTCTGAATTCTCCACTTCATTTTTACCTGTCATTCTAAATGCCAAGGTACCAGAACTCACTAATCACAGACAAGCACAGTAAGATCCCTACTTACTGAATTCTATACTTCATTTTCACCAAGGTATCACAACTCAAGTTACCAGAACTCAATGATCACAGACAAGCACAGTAAGATCCCTACTTACTGAATTCTACACTTCATTTTCACCTAGGTATCACAACTCAAGTTACCAGAACTCAATGATCACAGACAAGCACAGTAAGACCCCTACTTACTGAATTCTACACTTCATTTTCACCAAGGTGTCACAACTCAAGTTACCACAACTCAATGATCACAGACAAGCACAGTAAGACCCCTACTTACTGAATTCTACACTTCATTTTCACCTAGGTATCACAACTCAAGTTACCAGAACTCAATGATCACAGACAAGCACAGTAAGACCCCTACTTACTGAATTTTACACTTCATTTTCACCAAGGTGTCACAACTCAAGTTACCAGAACTCAATGATCACAGACAAGCACAGAAAGATCCCTACTTACTGAATTCTCCACTTCATTTTCACCAAGGTGTCACAACTCAAGGTACCAGAACTCAATGATCACAGACAAGCACAGTAAGATCCCTACTTACTGAATTCTACACTTCATTTTCACCAAGGTGTCACAACTCAAGTTACCAGAACTCAATGATCACAGACAAGCACAGTAAGATCCCTACTTACTGAATTCTACACTTCATTTTCACCAAGGTGTCACAACTCAAGTTACCAGAACTCAATGATCACAGACAAGCACAGAAAGATCCCTACTTACTGAATTCTACACTTCATTTTTACCTCCCATTCTAAATGCCGAGGTAGCAGAACTCACTAATCTGCCATTCTAAATGCCGAGGTAGCAGAACTCACAAATCTGCCATTCTAAATGCCGAGGTAGCAGAACTCACTAATCTGCCATTCTAAATGCCGAGCTAGCAGAACTCACTTATAAAACATGAGCACACTTAAATCCCTGCTTACCTGCAGGACACTGGGAGCAGTCGCTCTCACGAATCAATCCTGTGGTCAAGCTGACCGTGTATGTCCCGTCTGGACACAGCTCCGGTGCCCCGGTCCCAGCAGGGCAGAACGAGTATGCAGGACACGGCTCCGGCAAACTGAAGTTCATCAGGCAGAAAAATCCTTCTGGACAAGGGAGGCAACCTACTGAGCCTTTGGCAGGCTGGTAGGTACCTTTTGAAAAAATGTGGGAATATTTATGTACATGTAATAATGCTAAAACACTGCAATACTTAAATACTTAGGTGTGTTTAATTAAAACATGCAGGCAGATTTTCAGAGTATTGTTTCTTCTCAGTTGATCAGATAAAATTTGACTGTTTCAAAAAACCACTGATGCCATTATTCTTTCGCTTCTAAATTTCAGTAACATCCGTCAGGAATGCTGATTAAGAGTATTTGAAACAGGACAAAGAACCATACTATCTACTGCAAGAAACAATAGTTGTGACAACTGTCTTCAAAAAAATACGACACAGACAACTAGTGTCCCATACTGTTTTTGAAATAGTACTATAGCTTTTTTCTTCGTATACTCGTACACTTATTTACTCGAGTCTTACAGTTGTGAGAAAACAAATATTACATTTCAAGTTGCTCTCAGACTCCAGGTTAATTGCTCCAATGCTGTAAAATGCTGCTGGAAGTACTGGATTTAAATGCCATAATCTTTAGTAAGCATCAATACTAATTTCTTTACAAACTCAGTTTGCTGCTTTTCACAGGCAGAAAGGCAGCAATATTAGTCGGGGGATAGTCTGACAACCCTATTTTGCACAAATTGCCAATGGTTAAACGATGTCTACTGCCATGACTCAAGTCATCTGTTTATCTGCCACCCTTACCTGGGGCACACCCCTTGGGTACATCTGTCTGTGGGGGGCAGTAAAACCCTTCAGGGCAGGCAAAGTCCGTCGGAGTAGCTGTGTCTATCTTTGCCAAGTCAGGGCAGTAGTATCCCTGGTCACAGATTCCAGTAGGAGTTGTCTCCCCTTCATTAGCGCAGTAGAAACCGGCATAGCAGGGCCGACAGTCTGTTTCCGCCGCACCCCCAGTCTGGTTGCGGATTGTGCCGCGAGGACATCTGGTGGGAGATGTTGTCCCTAAATTAAGAGATTTAAAAATTGCAGAAAATTTTCATTCCTCGCTTTGATTCACTAACTAATCTCCATTTCCTTTGGGAAAGGATTTTCCCCACAAATTTAATCTATTTCTCCTCTATTTGATCCACATAAAAACGACATGTAGGAATCCTTGATGGAGCCTTTTTATTCCAACCGGCGTATAAAATTAATGCATTTCATTTTTATGATAGCCCCAGGATCATGCAGCTAGCTTTACCAGACTTTGCTCAGATTCATATAAATCTTAACTTCAAACAGTTTACCAGGCTACAATTGTGACTTAACTCAAACATTCATTGACCTTCATTACAAAAATGGAAATTAATGTTTTCGTTCAAAATTCGTTTCGGAAATACGCCAAGTAAAGCCTGTGTATGACTCAAAGCGCGATCCTGAAGCCGGGGGAATAAATCAATCAATCAAGACACACAAGAAATGGGGAACTCTTTTCTTTTCTATTCTGTCATAGGGTGATGCGGAATTTCAGTGATGGCTACACTAGAACATGGTTGGGGGTGAGGGGTGGGAGGGTTAGAATGCACCATCACAATCCACTGTAGACTGGTACGTATCAGCATCGGCCGTAAAACCAACCACAGAAATCATATACATTTACAGAAAAATCCCATCCCCACCCACTCCTGAAAAAAAAAAAAAGTCGAAATTCTTTTTTAAATGTATATTTTAGCAATTTTCAGAAAATTTCTAAAAAAAAAATATTCCAACCAAACATTACTGCCCGTCTCACCACCTTATGAGTCCCTCCTACCTGTCAGACAGTAATGCCCCACCGGGCAGGGTCCATTGATCCCGTCACTGGGCGTGGGGGTGGTGGCATTCTCCACACAGAGGTAGCCAGCGTCACAGTCACTGCTGGGAGAGTCCAGACCGGACTGATTGCAGAATTTCCCTGGGGGACAGCCTAGACACTGGTCAGCAGTGCTCATGCCCAGGTGAGGGTTGTACGTACCTTGAGTCAATAACGAGAGAACACATAATAATGAGACTGATAGGATATGTATGTATGTATGTATGTTTGGGTTTTACGTCCTACTCCACAATTTTTCAATTGTATGAAAACAAGGATTATATATATTCTATATATACATATATCTATATATAAATATATATGCAGTGTGTTGTGGCACGTGTTGTGAGTCCAGGCCGCTATGGTGTTACAGCCATTGGAACATCATGCCAAAGACACCAGACATGACACTCCACCCAGTCACACTGCAATCCAGCTAATATATAAATCAATTTGTCATTCTCTTACACAGACAGTCAAATTTCTCACATTCTATCTTCTAACAAGTGAGCCTCTGACACAACGAGCAAACAGGTCCAAGAACACACAACTGACAAATGCTATCTCCCCTCCCTTCTTCCTGCCCCACTCACACTTACCTATAGGGCAGGGGTTACCGTCAGAGATGGTGCCCTCGGGGCAGTAGTGACCGACTGGACATGGGTCAGTCTGGTTCATCCCCACCCTGGGGCAGGTTTGTCCCGTCAAGCACAGCTCACAGGCACCTGACAGAGAGAGAGACTTATTTATTAATGAATTTGTTTGCAATGGTGCTTTAGCCTGTACTCAAGAATATTTCACCTATAAGGCCATGGAGGGCATTATGGTGAGAGGAAACCAGGCAGAACCAAAGGGAAACCGCAAACCATCGACAAGCTGCTGGCTGACTCCTAGGAGACAAGCAGGAATTAAGGGGCAGTTCCTTATTTACTCTAATACTACAAAAATAAGAGCAAATTAAACCATTATTGACAGACTCACAGAACAAAAAACGTAAGAAAAAGAAATGACCAGCTTTGACAGACATCTTTCAAAGAAATGGGACCTTTACTTAGGGCAAGCAACTCTGCAAAACTGTAGAATTCGTTCTTAAATGAGGCCTTCAATATTACCTGTACCTCACTGAAAAACAGCAACATTATACACACAACAGCATTTTTGGAATATCAAGAAAAGTCAACAGTACATTCTTATAAACATTAGCAATCAATAATCAAAATCTAAAGATAGACTACACATTAAGTTTATATTACTGAAACAAATACTGTCCAAAAGAATCCTCTCTGAAATTTTTGGATGTGCATAACACACACATAACATACGCATAACACACACATAACATACGCATAACACACACATAACACACACATAACACACGCATAACTAAGTTTGTGGCAGTGCAGACCCTGACCTAGCCCCTGGCTGGGTGCGTACGTTCCGCTGTCACATGGGGTCTCCATAACCGCTCCCTCCGTACAGTAGTGCCCCACGGGGCAGATGTAACCCTTCACTCCATCTGTGGGGTTGGGGACGTCAGAGCCACTCACACAGATGAACCCAGCACTGCATGGTAAGCTCACACCTGTAACGAGAAAAACTTAAAAGCGTAACAGGTACATTCCAACTAGGTGATCCAATGGGTGTTATCAAAATGGCACCAACATGTAGGCTACCTTTACATATTTTTCTCGTACTGTAGTTTAATATGGAGAAAAACACCGTGCAGTACTTTAATACTAGGGGAGTTCAAGGGCTGGATTCAGGATGCTCTCTTAACTTTCTGTGCAAAGAACTAGCAGTCAGACAATGACTGTTTAATAAAGTTCTTTCTGAATCTTCCACCAGACCTCAAAAACACGCAAACAATATCATTCACATGAAGACACAATTTAAATTCTCCATTCGCTAAGCCCCTGAAACTGTAATATTTGTGACAAAAGCAAACAAAAAGCCTACACAAACAACAAAAAAATTAATACTGTAAAGTAAATTTCTCCAGCATTCACATCATGACAACTGTGGTAAGAAAATGTCTATCATAGGTGTACAGTAGTTCCCAGCCTTACACAGCACACAGCCTGTCAGGTTCACATTACCCAGCCCGGCAGACATGAACCCCTGGACTTACCGTTCCCGGAGCTCTGAGGTGTATGGTAGTTCCCAGCCTTACACAGCACACAGCCTGTCAGGTTCACATTACCCAGCCCGGTAGACATGAACCCCTGGACTTACCGTTCCCGGAGCTCTGAGGTGTATGGTAGTTCCCAGCCTTACACAGCACACAGCCTGTCAGGTTCACATTACCCAGCCTGGCAGACATGAACCCCTGGACTTACCGTTCCTGGAGCTCTGAGGTGTATGGTAGTTCCCAGCCTTACACAGCACACAGCCTGTCAGGTTCACATTACCCAGCCTGGCAGACATGAACCCCTGGACTTACCGTTCCCGGAGCTCTGAGGTGTATGGTAGTTCCCAGCCTTACACAGCACACAGCCTGTCAGGTTCACATTACCCAGCCCAGCAGACATGAACCCCTGGACTTACCGTTCCTGGAGCTCTGAGGTGTACAGTAGTTCCCAGGTTTACACGGCACGCAGTCTGTCAAGTTCACGTTGCCCAGCCCAGTTGACATTGTCCCAGCTGGGCACGGGGTAGGACTGTAGCTACCCTCTGGGCAGTAGTTCCCTATTGGGCAGAGGGCATCAGGTGGATTGGGGAGGATGGTGCTACCATTACAGTAGTACCTGAAACAAGACAGAAGTTCTTACAAATGATTTATTTATTGATATATTTATTAATTGTATATGACATACTTAAGAATTTTTCATTAATACAATAGTAGTCAGATGAGTGGGTAGAAGAAACTTGGCATAAACCGCCAACCTTTGGCAAGATACTGACAAACTTTCTCATGTGTGACATATTGGAAAACAAGTGGTCTTCAACGGACAATTAGATGACTTCAAGGACATTATATGAGCGTCTAATGTCACTAATGCTCTCCCGCAGGAACAGTGAGAGCAGGGGATCTACAAATTCTCCATCCAAGACTGGGATTGGACATATCGTCCTGTTTCCTCCATGTGGCCTTCTAAGACAAGTTCCACTTGGCCATGACTCACTCCTCAGGTTTGCAAATAAGGATTTCGTGCAAATCCAAAAACCACAACACCTAGTGCATTGTCAACAACAACATGACCTATTTACTTACATTATCAGGACCATATCAATGTAAAAAAATATCCACCTTACATTTCTTAACTTTTCAAGGTGGCATCATGACCTTGCATCCAAAAAGAGCAACACAAAACACATGAAATGCTCTCTGAGATCTTTAAAGTCTGCTAATGAAAAGAAATTTGTTTGAAAGTTAGAACTTTGAATGGTAAACCATCATATTTCTGTTCAATTTATACTTGTCAGCCATAACACAATCTGATTTAGTTTGGAAGGCGAAATATTTTCGAGAACTAAACTGCCTCCAGATATGACCTTCCTTATAAACCAATTAATGTAAAATAACATGCCTTATACAGCAATGTGACTGACTGGAGGAGCTGATCAACCCACAAATCAACTCAACAACCCTTATCCCCCACCCCCCAACCCTCTGGCTTCCCTACTCCCACACCTGATTAAACTCAACCCTAGCACTCAATTCAATTCCACAATCAAACATCGCCTTACCCTGGGTAACACAGCCCCTCTGGCTCATTCAATCCCGCGCTCTGGCAGTAGAAACCCGGGGGGCAGTCCTGACACTCTGATGCCTGGGTGCGGTGGGTCTTGTTACTGAAGGACCCCGGAGGGCAAGGGAACTGGTTGGCTCTCTCTGTACCGTTAGGGCAGTAGTATCCCCCGGGGCAGAACAGAGTAGCAAGGTTACCCACAGGCGCCAGAGAATTGTCACAGTAGTACCCTGTAGGTAACATAAATAAGACAACAATACATAATTAGTTCAGTTTCAAGATATGACATCACTACAGGAGAGTCATGTCCCTTTGCAAATTGATATCGTCAAGTTAAAAGGAATCCATGTATTCTAACTTGTCATGGTCTATGATTTAAAAAATTAAATAATTAAACTGATGTTGTGAATTACGTTCCTGTTTTTCTGTCCTAACTTATACCTATACTTGAATAATGCCATTATATATGTTAAAAACTATCATGCAATGCACTTAAAACCCCTCTGCCTTAAGCACATGTACAATATAACAAATAGATACAAATTCCAAGAGATACTGTGCATAAATACCAGCCATTCATGGAATTGTGCAGATGTGGTATAGTTTGGTGAACTTGGGATAAACTGTTCAAGAGAGAGAGCATTTACAAGCCCTTTATAAAATTTAACTTAAACAACCCTAATGACCTTGATGGAAAAGGTCAAGGTCGCTGATAATCAATAGGGTTCTTCCTCACGCCATTGTGTAAGCGTGGTGTAAGTTTGGTGAACTTGGGTTACACTGTTCTAGCGATAGAGTGTTCATGAGAATTTAACTTAAATGACCCTGATGACCTTGAAGAAAAGGTCAAGGTGGCTGAAAATAAACAGGATTCTTTCTCATGGTAATGTGTAAGTGTGGTCTAAGTTTGGTGAACTTGGACTAAACTGTTCTAGCCATAGAGCTTTCACAAGCCTCGTATAAAATTTAACTTAAATCATCATAATGACCTTGAAGTAAAAGGTCAAGGTTGCTGAAAATCAGCAGGGTTTTTCCCCATGCCAAAGTGTAGGTGTGGTGTAAGTTTGGTGATTATTGGATAAACTGTTCTAGAGACAGAGAGTGTACAAGGATAAGGACAGACACTGCCTGCAACAACAATTATTATTATTTAAATTTATTCGTTTATTTGATTGATGTTTTACACCATAATCAAGAATATTTCACTTATACGACGACAACCAGCATTACTGTGGGAGGCCCCTATTTAATGATAATACTGCGTACCTGAATATGTTCTGTCAAATGGTTCTCCCCCACACAAGAACACGTCAGTTTTCCAAAATTTTCAAGGACATAATATCCTGTATTTTCCAGCTCTATCAAGGACCATTCAGTACAAGTCTTCCAAGAGGAGACTACTGGATATTAAGTTCAAACAAAATTGATAAATCCATTTCGCACATACAACAATATAATATTTAACAGTGCTTTCAAAAGCATATTCCAGAAATGAACTCCTCCTGAAATTACTTTCAAGGCCTTGAAAACGTTTCAGAGAAATCCAAATGCTTTACATTCAGGTACGTTTGCTACAGCAACGCTGTTACCTAGATGACGATATCTTGCTTTCGTAACCTTCTGGGCATGTCTCTTACAAGCTGTCCTCCCCTTCACATTTTGCGACAGTCCACGCCCCAGCAACACCGTTACCTAGACAATGGTATCTTCCATTCTAAGACTTCAGAGGGTTTACCTTCAGGTGATGGTTTACATGCTTCCCTCCAGTTCATATTTTGCGACAGTTCATGTTCGAATAACACTGTTACCTAAACGACGGTATCTTCCATTCTACGATTAGAGGGGATTTACCTTCTGGGCATGGTTTACAAGTTGCTCTCCCTTCCTCATTCTGGTAGTATCCGCTGTCACACCTCGTGGGGTTGGGGCTTCCCTCCAGGCAGTAGTGACCCTCAGGGCACAGGAAGTTATAAGGATTGGGCACGCTCTGCCCAGGTGGGCAATAATAGCCTGGAAAAAAAAAAGAACAGATGTAAAAGTGAATAAGCACAATAGCTGTGTCAAGTGCACGACACAGATTTCTCCGCAAAAAAAATTTGCACCAAAAAAAAGTGACAAAAATGACACTGAATCACATATTGTAAAAAACTAATATGTATCAACATACGACAGTCTGATCGTATTTCACAACGAATATGAAGCAAAGGGAGATAACCCTTACCCTGGTCGCACAAACCAGAGGGTGCCGTCAGCGCTGTTCCATTACAGTATGACCCAGGGTCACAGTCTATGCAATCGCTCTGCGCCTGCAGTCGCAAGTCATCGCCGTATGTACCGTTCATGCAGTCTGTGGGTACATCGCTCCCGATGGGGCAGTAATATCCCCTGGGGCAATCCACTTCCTGTGGGGAGGAGGCGCCCAATGGGCAGTAGTGGCCAGGGTCGCAATCTGCCACAGGGAGGTCAAGGCCTGGGGAGTTGCAGTACTGACCCGGGGTGCAAGGGGTCATGACCTCTGACCCTAGGGGACAGAAGTAGCCGATGTCACACTGACGGCCCGGAGGCTGGAGAAAAAACAAATTTGAAAGAGATTTTTAAAAAAGTGATGTGTGTATTAAAGAAGTTATAGTTCATAATACAGGACACAACTCCATCTGATCACCTGACTTTGCTGAATAAAAGAAAAGACACTTCACATTTTCAGAGATTTTTTTTCACACTAGATTATTGTAGTTTAAACCACTTAATGCACTTCATTTACAACAAAAAAGGTAAAACAAGAATTTATTTACCTAATACGGTAAAAGTAGTGTACAATTTTAATCATTTAATTACCTGATTTGCAAAATGAAAATTTAACTCTCTTTCACATTTTTGTAGCTTCATGCTAATGTGTAATGATATATTCTGCTGATTAATCCAACTCTGAAGCAAAAGTCTTCTGAACAGTGTTTTGTTCTAAAAAAAAAAAAACTTGACCTTACCGTTGCACTTGTTGACCCATTAGGACAGTACCATCCCCGTGAGCAAAGGTCAGTCGGTGCAGAATTGCCATAACCTTGACAATATGACCCCGCCACACAAGGGAGACAACCCAGGACATTCTGCTGTCCCGTAACATTATTAAACGTCCCCGGCGGACATGGATACTCAAACGGATCAGTGGTGTTCTCAGGACAGTAGTACCCGCTTGGGCAGACATTGCTGGTGTAGTCGGACGTGTTGCCATAGCAATAGAACCCTTCCTGACACGGCTTACAGTTCGCCTGATTGGTCAGATCTTGGTAGGTGCCAGCCGGGCAGCCAATGGGGTAGTCCGTACCAGTAGGGCAGTAGTGACCAGATGGACACTGGTCACCTATGATGGGATGGACAGTGTCCAGTGGACACTGGGTTCCATTAAGAAGCAGCGGGTTTGAACGGTCAGCCCCAGACACGCAGTAAAACCCTGCCATGCATTGACCGGATGGAGAGGTCAAGTTGTTACCTGGAACCAAAGAAAACATCAATAAAAACACAATACGTCAATAAAAACTGACATTCTGTCATTACAAATTAAATCACAAGAAAATCCAAGAAATAATATTAAATTCAAAGCCATGGGGTTCAATCAAAATCCTAAATAAAAAAAATCTGTTTTCTGTAAAACTGACTGTGGACCAGGAGTTGAAAAAAAAACGAACTTAATAAACCACCAGAACACTTTATGATCTTAAATCAAACGTAAGTGTTTTTAAAATATGCAGCAAAGGACAACTTGATCACTAGCGGTCTGAAGACAGCGAATCTTGCCACAAATGTTATGTGCCTGGATCCATCGGGATGAAAGTCAATGGTTCACACAAATTTGAACTCATGCGTTTTTATTAGGGTTATTTCTAAATTCAAAGCTTTAAAGAACTCATCATTTTACATTGCGTCTTCAATGTTTTCCAATTGACCTTGACATCTGCTGACTGACCTTGACAGAACTGGCCAGCAGTGCACGGTATACATTCCTCCACAGCTCTCAGTCCCGCGGCAGGGCTGTAGGTCCCTGCGGGGCAGGGTTGCCAGTCATGCCCAGTACCGTTGGGGCAGAAATACCCAGGGGGGCAAGGGGTCTTGACAGACGCTAGATTACCTGCTGTGACGAGCTCTGGGAGGCAGTAGTAACCTGGAACAAAGAGACGATTGATGGTATGGGAAGATTAGATGAGGACTTCCCACTGATCTCCTGAGGTATTAACAGAGAAGAAAACACGAAAACGATGCAAAAATCAGATGAACTAGCGTGAAAATTTATTTACAGATATAGTCTTTAATATTTGTGTTGATCTACTCTTTCAGGAGAATAGAGCACTTGAATTTATTTTTGTATGGTGGTTATTTGGGACCACTTTTTGGTATATATTATTTTTGCATAACAACGTTACAACTGTTAATGTTACACACTAATAAATACATTTGCACCAGAATTTGGTCTTTTCATCTTACATATGTGTTCAACCTGAATTTTGATCATATGTATGTTTTTAATATATTCATAAATATCTCCATAATTCAGAAGCATACGTTTGCTATAAACAACTAATACACATTCAAATCTGTTTAACAGACAAGCATCACAACCTTATTTATAGCAATATTATGCAAAGGATATATATACCAAGAGGTGGTCCCAAATAACCACCATACAAAAGAATTTTCAAAATTACTCTTGAAAGAGAAAATGAAAATAAAGATTGAAGACTGCATCTGCAAAGCAATTTTCATGCCCTTTCATCAGATTTTGGTGTCGCTTTTGTGTTTTCCTCTTCTTTAACCCAGAGTTCAGATGCTGATCAAATACGGAAACAGTCCCACCCAGTCAAGGACTAAGTTGAAACAATGGCTTCAAAATTCAATTTATTTTAAATACTTAAAAATCATACAACACTTAGTTCAGAATTTTTCCAATTATATGGTTGCAGTAAATTTCATGCATGGAGGAAGCTGGAGTGCCACCCGAGCATTCTCTTTACAGTAAGGCAAGAGTTCCAGCGTCCCATTCCACAAAGCCATTTCTGATTTAAGTCAAAATTTGAAATACCATTTTAAGAGGTTATCATTGGGCACCAGAAAATAAACTTTGACCACTTCATTAATGTTAGTTTAAGACAAGTGTGTCAAAATTTCAACTTCCAGAGCCAAAACCTATGTATATTGAAAAATTCATAAATTTTGGCTGAACTCAGAAATGGCTTTGTGGAATCGGTCCTGGAGCTTAGACACACTTTTGCAATCAAAGAAAGGTGTCATAAACCTGGATGTACAACGCCTGAATTGCCAAAAAGTTGATCATAAACCACACACTTCAACAAACGAAAATCTTGCGAGACAAAGAACTATTTCTACACCTAATCTACAGCTAGGACCATCCACGTAAGAATTGTTTCCAAAACGTTTTTCCACTTTGTTATCAAAAATTATTGGCTTGTGGTAATGTTTTTTCTTTATCTGGGAGATAACTCTTACCTTCAGGGCATAATGTGCACGTCACAGCTCCGTCATAATCTGTGTATGTCCCCGCTAAACAGTCCTGAGGAACAGCACTACCTTGCGGACAATGTTTCCCCAAGGGGCAGATTACCTCTGTTTCGACACTTGATCCTTCTGGGCAGTAATATCCTGTGATCAACAAACAAAAACATAAAAATATGTCTGAGGTGACAAGACATGGTGCTTCCATGAATTAAGAATTCACCTTGAATAATCAATTTCAACATTTATATTCTGGCATGTCAAGAATTTTTCTTTCAAAACATATCTTCCACCGAAGACATTTCTCTTGATTCCATGACATTTATGTTCAGGTGGATATTTTAACTTATTAGATACATATTCTTAGAAAAATCGCGTCTGTCCAATTCCGGATTTGTGCAAAAATTTCTTACAAACATAAGGGAATTATATGTTAGCTAATGCACAACCCGTATCTGGTCTATGCGAGGTATAATCACCAGCACTATTTGCCTTTTTTTATGAATATATTTCTTGCTATTGTTAATAAATATTCGTAACTGTTAACTTTTGAATTTTATATTACACCCGCCACACACCACCCTCTCATCTTTACTTAACGTAAAATGGTTATAGCCTATCACTAGTTTTGGAACCTCAAGATGGCCTGAACAAACAATGGTATCAGGTTAGGCGTTGACGATCAAACTTCACAGCATAAATAAATAGTTAAGTGAAGCAGTTTTCAAATACGCTGTTAGCAGGAAAAAAGGGACATAACTCGGTAAATTTTGAAGTAATTTTGTACCATTTTCAATAGGTTAATACTCCTGTGGACAGCGATTTAGCAAATCTTAGACGTTCAGTAGATATACTGGAATCTCAAAAAAAAAAGCTACTGACGGCGAAACAGACGGACAGACGAGGATATAACACAATATGAGCACTGCCTTTAGGACTCTACCCATACCTTCTCTACAGGGTGCAGTGACGTTTACCAGGGCGTAACCGTTACAAAAGTAACCCGGTGTACAAGTGCGGCACTCTGATACCACGGCCAATCCCTGGCGATCGGAGAACGTTCCGTTAGGACAAGGGGCAGGATCCTGGGTGGCAGGTCCGCAGAAATATCCCTGGCTACACAAAATCTGATTGGATGAGGAGGCCCCGGGTGGGCAGAAGTAACCGCTAAGGCAAGGCCCAGCTACAGCTGTTAATCCTGTCACGAAAGTTATCGATAAATAGATTCACTGATGATGGTAAGAAGTTTATCCAGATTTTTATCGAACTTTTGCACAGATTTTTCTGCAAGTTATCTTTGAAACAACACTGAATATCGTAAAAGCATCCATGTGACGATAGCACAGAATATTAACCACATTTGAAACCGAAGTCAACCAGGAATAATTGCCATTTTAACAGCGCTGCTTTCCTTGGTACCTTTCTCAACTGCACAATGGCAGTCAAAAAATGAAAAACCAAAAACCTCTGGCAAATTACTGATGAACAATCCCACAGACATGCACACCACATGGGTGGCACACATGACGTCCTCAATAACCACTTACTGTCCCAGTAAGTTGCAATAGTGACAGACACCATTATTTCCTAGTCTCTGCTCAGTTTTTTAAACATATAACTGTCTAAATTTAAAGAATAATGGTACATCTTTGATTGATTTATTTATTTGATGGTAGCTTCACTACTTAAAATTTAAAGAATAATGGTACGTGTTTGCTTATTGGTTAATTATATTTGTGTAATGTCTTGCTCCACAACTTACCTGTCTCGTTACAGAAGTAGCCACCTGTACAGTTGTTACACTGGTCCTCTCTGTGAAGCCCCGGGGTGGGGCTGAAGGTGCCCAGGGGGCAGGGGACAGGGTCAGATGTCTGCTCAGGGCAGAAGCTTCCCGCGGGGCACACATCAGCATTCACACCTGATGAGGACAGGTAAGTCACACCAGGTTTATGTGATTTTTTTTTTTACAGTGGTCAAAGTTCACAGGCAATTTTACATTTTTAACCACTGTAAATGACCTAAATTTTGCCCACAAAGGCAAATAATTGCCATAAAATATTACTTTAGGAACTGAAAAATAAATATTTCTAGTAGGATATCATCCTACCTTCCAAACAAACCTACACACGCCTGGCTTCTATCAACAGAACTGTCAGAATCAGGGAAAATAAGCAACTTTGTCATGGACAAAATTTTATCGTCATTCATGGTGAAGTCTGTCAAAATTCTTCATATCATTATGGTATATACATACTCTGTAACATATTCAAGGAGACATCGAATTACAATTACATCGTCTGATTAAATGAACAGCTGTAATGAAAGGGCTTAAAATCGGACCAAATACAGTCCAATTCTACAGGTAATCTTATATCCATGATATTCTCTCACAAACACCCTCCTCACCTAAGTTAGGGGTGGTGGAGTCTGCTCCCTCCCTACAGAAGTACCCAGGGGAACAGGGCCTGAGGGGGTAAGACAGCCCCTTTGTGTCGCATGCCATACCTCCCACACACCGGCTGCAGTCGGATACCGTTTTGACACCTGCCGAAAGACAAGACTGATTGATTGACTGACTGATTAACATCAAATGCAGCAATACATATTTCATGTCAATTGTGGCAGTCAGTGTTTAGGCTGCAGAAAACATGGCTTATGAATCTAAACAAATCTAAATGCATACCGTATGTGTGAAAGGCTTTGAACTTCCAATCATCAAGTACTCATTGAAAATCTCGTCTAGGTCCAAAGGTAAAGAAGCTGTTTTAGACTTAAGTCAGACTTATGTAGTCTTAAATTCAACACAGTTGACCGTGCTAAACTTGTGACTCACCTGAAGAATTTTCATTTATGTCCCAGGAGTTGTCTTAAGACAGTAAATTAGCATTTAAGTTCAAATCCAAGTTCAGAAATAGCACCACTTGCTAAGACTATGTCGGATTTAAGTCTCAGATCTCTTTGAGATCCTGGGTCCTGACATACCAGATGACTAACCACTGAATACCACAAGCTCACAGATATCTAGAGTTGGCAGTTGAAGCTACATGCAGACCCATCACGTCATTATCCGAGCTCAAGGGAAGGATTTAATGCATATGAAAGTAAACAGAATTTGGGGATTCCATGTTCGTAACTTAAGTGATCTTTAACAATCTTTTTTTTTTTTCGTAATGTAAATAAGATATAAATATGAACTGGAATGTGACTTTTAGACTTGTTTTTTTTTTTTTCTCTTTTTTCTTGGAATCCAAGCAGATTTCACTACTTTTTGGTTTATGAGAGTTACAGAATCTGGTTTCTGCTGAAAGTAACTGTCACCCTTATTATCAGACACTTCACTGTAACATGTGCTTCAATATAACAGAGTCCTAAATGTGTTCCCCAAGTCTGTGGCCAACTTTTGTTGACACATCTGCAAATCAACTTCCAGGGAGCAAGACCTTCAGATTTTGTTATCTTGTTTGCACAAAGAGGTTTATTTATCACATTTTTTTGGCTGATTTGGTAGACAATTAACATCTCTCTCTATAAGTCAGAGGCTATCAGCAGCTAACAAACTTCATACAACACAGTTCAGTTATAACATGGTCGGTAAAACCGTCCCCCGACAACGGCATTGTAGTGAGGGAGAGATGTGTAATGGTATTAATGCCAAACGTCACCTGTCCAATTGTTAAAGGTTCCTCTTGGACAGGGATACTCTTCAGCGTAGCGGGTTCCGTTTGGACAGTAGAACCCCTCCGGGCAGATGGACTGCCCATAACTGACCACCGGTCCAAACGTGGCATTACAGTAGAACCCAGCCGGACACAGGAGACAGACAGATTGCCCGGTCAGTTCCTGAAGAGAGGAAGTTTTTAGTTACAACACTGTTTTACTGAATGATATTTACAACAGGTTAAGGTAAGTTGTGACGGACAGAAAAATTTCACTCCTAAAAGTTGCATTTTTACAGGTCAGCCAGTGCATGTGTGCCTTACTTTGGGTGATAATAAAACTTAGATTCCCCCAGTATCTAATTATTTATTTCATTGGTGTTTTGCGCCGTACTGAAGAATATTCCACTTATATGAAGGCGACAGCATCATGGTGGGAGGAAACCGGGCAGAGCCTGGGGTAAACCCACAATCATCTGCAGGTTGCTGGCGGACTTTGCCACTTACGGCCAGAGAGGAAGCCAGTATGAGCTCGACTTGAACTCACGTTGGTGAGAGGATTCTGGGCATTTCCCCAGTAGGATATCCACCTACCTTTCAAATAAACCTCAAATACACCTCAAATAAACCTCAAATAAACCACAAATAAACCTCAAATGAACCTCAAATGAACCTCAAATAAACCTCAAATGAACCTCAAATAAACCTCAAAACACATTTCTAAGAAGAAGAACTTTCAGAATCAGGTAAAATGTGCAATTTTATCGCAGGTGAAATTTTCGAACATTTTTAGACCAATGACATTTGCACAGTGGTCTTGATGCATTTGACCAAATTCATGGCCCAGGTTCAAATCCGGCCCATGCTTCCCTGATCTGCAGGGAATTTACTGCACAGGTTAGTCTCAGAATGCCTTCGACACGTCATCCCTTGTTTCCCCTGTCATAATATTTCAGAAAAACGGTTTAACGATGAACAAACTTCTTTCACTTTTCATTATTATTTTTCAGCTAGATTTTGTGATAGCCTCCTGTTTTTGAACAATTTCAAACATGGCTGACGAAATAAGGGGGGGGGGTGGGGTGGGGTAAGTGTGAATCCCCTGATCTGTTCTGTCCTGACGTACTGGTAAAACTGCCAGCTGATAAGAGCATAAATATCCCGTCACAACAGTTATGTTAGAATGACGGGCAGCATGAATGTGACATACACATCTGAAACTGGAGTTCTACACTAGCAAATATAACCACTGGTTGATTAATCCACCTGTCGATTTCATCAGTATAAACCTTAGCACTCACCTGATATTGTCCCGAGGGACAGGGCTCTGGCTCTCCCCTCCCTCCAACACAGAAGTGACCCTCTGGGCAGGAGAAGTTAGTGGGCATGGCCGAGGTCTGACCTATGGGGCAGTAGTAGCCCGGGTCACAGTCACCTGAGGGTGAGGTCAGGCCTTCTCCGCCACAGTAACGCCCTGTGCAATGGGGGTGGGGGGAGACAAGAACAAGAAAATATTTACTTAAAATTATCAATAGGGTGGAAAGAATTTGGACTCCCTGAATATGGTCCGTTTTACTTTTGCGCCTAATCTGGGAGACACTAGGGGGTCTCCATGGCTCAATCGGTTAGCATGCTAGCGCAGCGCAATGACCCAAAAGCCTTCCGGTCCCTGTGAGTTCAAGTCCAGCTCATGCTGGGTTTCTCTCTGGCTGTAAGTGGGAAGGTCTGCCAGCCACCTGTGGGTGGTTGTGGGGTTTCCCTCAGGCTCCGCCTGGTTTCCTCCCATCATAATGCTGGCCGCCATTGTATAAGTGAAATATCCTTGAGTGCGGCATAAAACACCAATGAAATAAATAAATAAATAAATGAGACACTGCACGCCAAATTTGATCAAAAGTGGACAATAAATGGTGCACTTATAATTGCAAGGGCACACAGAACGACCAATGAGAATTACAGCAGTCATTAAAAAGGCAAAGCTTCTCACGATATTGAAATTTTTGTAAAAGTGGTGATTTGATATACAGATATCACTATTATTATTTTACATATAGCAGCTACACAGTTCTGTTGTACTTTAATACCACTTGTTTGAAATGATTAAACTCTCCTTGTCAGTCCTATATTGTTCTCTATTGTAAAATAAACAATCTATGTGACAATATCATCATTTGAATGAATAACTGCCCTCGAATGATGCTCGGAAATGAACTGACCTGCAGGACATATTTTACAGGAGGTTGGGGCACTGTTCCTCTTGGTGTCCAGATAGTAACCTATAGGACAGGGGGTGGGGGCGCTGCTGCCCACTGGGCAGTAGTGGCCCTGAGGGCATTCATCCCCAGTCACACCGTCTAGAGGGCTGTGGTAGGTGGCATTCTGGGTGCAGTAATACCCTGAACAACAACAACAACACCATTCAATTATAACACAGTGACTTGCGATTATGCGGTACTGAAGACAGTGCAAATAAAAACCATCACTGATTTTTTGCACTTGTCGAAAGCAGAAACACAATTTGACATTTAAAAATAAACTTCTTCCGACCCAAACATAAAAGGAATACTCGACTGTACATACTGTTCACACATTCCATATTGCCCTGTGACATTTCAAGTTCAGACGTCGAGTAGTTTCCAATTTCATGCCAGACTCAACTCCTTATTTTCAATGTTCTCATTTTGATCCCCTGGGTCATGACATCTTCCAGTCCTTTTGTTTGTTAATTTGTTTGGCGGAAATAATGATCACACAGACAAACGAAAAGGAATTTCAATTTGTGTTACTTTCACAATTAAGACCAACGTAATGGATACGTAAGCGCCACAACACAAATTGTGTTAGCTAAACCCCTTTCCTCTGTTACCCTTCTTACCCTGCGAGCAGGACCCTGTCGGGTTGGGGAGTCGATCTCTGTCACAGTACATTCCCCCTGTACAGGGGATGGGCCCAGGGCTTCCTAGTGGGCAGTACTGACCAGCGAGGCACTTCCCACCCTGGGTGGGGTCAGTGGGCATGGACTGTTTGGCACCCCCCAGGCAATACCAACCCTCACTGGGCAAAACACAAACACAATGAGGCATTAATTACTTATTTATCTCTTTGCCTTTTTTTTTTCTTTTCGATATACAGTAGATGTACTCAGTACTAATTCATGCACACACTCATGGTCAGTTGCCAGTAGACACCGGGCAGAGTCCAGTGAAAACCACAGATCTGTGTCAATTATCTGATAAACCTTATGACTTAAAGCTGATTATGATTCAATGGGTGCTACACTCTAAAAAGTAAACTTACTGGTCAATTAACAGGTATTTGTGAACGTGAGTATGGAAATATCCATAAACTTAGTTTCAAGCTGGAAAGGGATATAACAAAATCATGGAGAAAGTATTGACAGTCCATAGGTGTAATTCACGAAATATAAAACAAATTTTACCCTGCCACGTAATTCTTACACACATTGCGAAAACAAAGTAAAACAAAACAAAAATTCAAGTGTTAACTTCTCCCAGCATTACCTGCAGTTGGCAGTAGGGGCAGGTAACCCTTGGGTCAGGCAGTACATCCCTGCAGTACATGACAAACAAGACGTCTCATTGGCCTGTCCCTCGGCAGGGTTGTACGTCCCCGTGGGGCAAGGGTTTGTGTACGGCCCCGGCGTACTCAGGGGGCAGTAGTGTCCCTGGGGACAGGGCTTGTCAAAGTAGTCCGTGGAGTTAGCTGTGCAGTAGTAACCTGTGATTTCAACACCAATGATTGACTGACTGGCTGATTGTGAGAATGACATAATGAATGATCTGGTGATTAGTCGGTATGGCAAATTACCTCAAAGTATATGCATGTAAGTAAGTATGCTTTTTCTGTGACAAATGTGTTTTATAAATACTCAACACTTTAATCATTAGCTGTCCTGATTTCTGCACTTAATTCCGAGGGCAGTTTTGTTTTAAGTACAAACCATGATTTGAATTAGAAAGGATAATGTTTTGGTACATGCAGGCCTAGCTGTATTAGACCGTACACATGGTTAAACATGATACTGAACGTTGAAAAATCTTAAAATGCTGTAGGGGGCCTCCATGGCTCAGTCGTTTAGCGCGCTATCGTAGCACAATGACCTGAAGCCTCCCACCAATGTGGTCGCTGTGAGTTCAAGACCAGCTCATGCTGGCTTCCTCTCCGGCTGTATGTGGGAAAATCTGCCAGCAACCTGCAGATGGTCGTGGGTTTCCTCCGGGCTCTGCCCAGTTTCCTCCCACCATAATGCTGCCCGCCATCGTATAAGTGAGATATTCTTGAGTATGGTGTAAAACACCAATCAAATAAATTAAATGCTCTAAAATTCAAGTATTCACAAGAACATGAAGAACAAGGGAACCTCATTGTTCACAAAGAAAGACGGCACCTTACCTTGTGGGCAAGTCTTGCAGGTAGGCTTGCCCTCCTCATCCTGGTATGTACCCGGGGCGCATCCCTCAGGTAAGGTACTGCCCACTGGGCACATGTAACCCCGGGGACAGATGTCACCAAAACCTACGAGGGCAAAAGATACACATCAAAACCACAACTAACATGATAACTGTTCAACTTTGCAGGCACGGTACGCGACTTGATTCTGAGCTTGCAAAAATTTAATACACAGCGGAGAAACTCTATCTCCTCCAAATTTCACTCGAGCATTGCTTTTCCTTTTTTTTTCATTTTTTTGCAGATTATTTCATTATTTGATTAGTAACTTTGTTTAACCAACCGCATTCAAGACAGCACATGTACAGTGAAGGGTGCCATCTCGGGCACGAATGTGCAATAAAATGTGCCTTGTCCACACCCACTTACCTGTGTGTCCACCAATCAATGGGCAGGACGGGGCATACGAACTGTTAGTGACTGCGTTGTTAGGATTTGGCCGATCCACCCCTGATTCACAGTAATATCCCGCGGCACAAAGCCCAGTGACCGAGGTGGCGCCCTCTAGTGAGCAGTAACGGCCTCCCTCACAGTCTTGACATTGTTCAACCTGAAAATAAATTACAAATAAATCGTTCTTGAAAGTTTCAGACAATCCTCAAGTGATGAAAAGTATTGTGTATTCTGTTGTGACGGTCTTCCTCCTAATCATATATGGCTTTCAATTTTTAAGGTCCACTTTCACATCAACAAAATGAACAATCTTTACGTACCACCTCTTTGAAATTGAAAGATTTTCAAAATATCTGATAGGGCCAAATGATATGTTCCAAATTTACTGACCAGAAATGTTTCTTTGATCTGATTGTAATAGAAGGACTTCTGGCTGGTTGGTCTGCATTTCTATATCTAGATGTGAACAATTTTTCTTTTTTTTTTTTTTGTAAATTCTCTGAATAAATCTAAAATTTACCTTCAGCTTTATTTGAATGAAAACTACAAAAAAAATCTTAACTCTCTGATCCCTTCAATAAAAGATTTCACTTTCATGACATAATCTAGACACAAAGAAACTCCCTGACTTTCATTAAACAAAACTTTTTAACAAAGTTTACTTTAATTAAGTTTTCCAGCTGCTGACCTTGAAGAGGTTTGTTTGTGTGCTGAAGGTGCCCTTGGGGCAGGGAGACCAGTTCAAACCAGTTCCGTTAGGGCAGTAGTGACCGGCAGGGCAGTCATGGTAGCCAGATTGTGGGTCTCCAGCTGTCACATTCTCTGGCAGGCAGAAAAATCTAAAAAAAAAAAATGATTAAAAATAAATGAATGAGTTAGTATATTAATTCAAAATTTTGACTGATTCTAGAAATACACAAAATTAAAAAAACAACTGATATTTCCTGGAGCACAATTATTTTTCGACATTTATTTAATACTACTTGAAACTAAACATGTGCTTAGCTTCAAAGAGAAAACATTACAGTAACCCCAACCTTAGAACAAAACCCACTAAAACGCCCAGCCCAAAACTCTCAATAATAATAATAATAATGTTGACAAAAAGCCAAAACTACAGTAACTACAAAAAAAAACTCTATGAAACACACAAGAACACATGACCTACCTTTGAATAATAATTAATAATAATGTACAATAGGAGACAGTAAAGTATTATCTGTGATTTCTATTTGTTGCCATGGTAACTCACCCATTAGGACAGATCTCGCACTCCCACTGAGCTGTGCGATTAGTGAAGGATCCCGCAGCGCACGACCTCGGCTGCTCTACCCCCTCAGGGCAGTGAAGGCCGACCGGACAAACGATTTGATTGGCTGATGTGGAGCCTAGATTGACCAATCAAAGCACAGGTACAGTTAAATGCTTGCCTGTGACTTGTAGTATTTTGTTTAACTTGTCTATTTACCTGACAGGCGTCACATCTAGGATCTCCAACTTGCGATTCTGTAGTATCAAATTTATTAAATGAGAGTTCAAAAATTTTGTTTGTTTCTCGCCAAAGGAACGATTTAGTTTAATAAATTTAATACTACTGGCTCATGAATTAGAGATCCTCTGTTTATTACTAGTAATAAATGTAAATTTAAACACAGCCAATGTATGGAGTATGTAAGAAGAGGTTAACCTGTAACCTCATGTTTTTTACCTTTAGGGCAGTAGAATCCCTGAGAACAGAGGCCTTCCTCACTGGTCAGTCCAGAACTCTGACAGTAGAACCCTGCTGTACAGTCTGTGCACTCCGAGTCAGTCGTCAAGCGAGTCGCATTAGAGAAGGTACCAGGTGGGCAGCGAACAGGTGTGTGCGTACCTGGAAAGAAAACAATCAGAAATTTGGAATTAGCTGGGATATCCTACATAAAAGTCAATGTTGTCTTGCAGACGGGCCACACACCTTATGAAGTGAATGTCCGCTGTTAAAAGACTGGATGTCAACAATTTGAATATAAAAGACTATACAACACCAGGGCAGCGACGACAGTTACCAGAGTAAATTCAGCCTCTTGTCAGTTTGCCTCAGTTACCAACACCACAAACCCTTACCTCCATCTGCATATCATCAAAACAGGCAACGCTAAGGTGTTAAAATGTGCCACACATTGTAGAGAGAAGTTGTACAAATGGAAATTTAGGTTTTGACAGCGATTACACAATACTGAATTTTAACCAACATAAACAGGGACAGGTATTTTTAACAAACCAAATGTTTCAGCCTGAATCAGAACGAGATGAAGTATTTAGTTCAAACTCCAGAACCAGTGGTCTATTTGGTAACCAACTTGGTTTCTTGGATAATCAAATTCTCGACCGATGAAACGACTGAATTCTGGATACTTTTAGCAGTAACAATTACCAACACAAAACTGTGTATCCATAAACCTATCTACAGGAACAACAGTCTCTAGTTTAGGATTATCCACCCCTGCCCTCCAATATCACCGTGCTAAGGTAGTATGAGACTCACCCTGAGGGCAGAACCTGCCTGGGGGACAGACGATCTGTGTGGCTGTATCTGACCCCTGCTGACAGTAGAATCCAGGGCTACACGGCCCAGAGGGCTCTGTCAGGCCCCGTGACCCACAGAAGCTACCTGTAGACCAATCAATGTGAACCAGTTTATACAAAGTACATTTTACTCTAAATGGAAAATTATGCTTAAGTGGTAAATAAAGAACTGTACAGCAATTTTTTTTTTTGGGGGGGGGGGCTAATCCTTTCAGCCCAAGATGTTATGGTGCTATTACCCCAAGACCCTGGACTCCCCACTAATTAGGCCATTCTTGAAAAAACTGTTTGTTGGGCATAACCTGACCATATGAGAATAAATATTTCCAGTCCATAGGGAATTTTTTTTTCTTTCATTCTGGTCTTCGAAAAAAATAAAAGACATTAACATTGAGAGAAAGAAAAAAAAAACCTTTTACGAAAATACCAACAAAACTTTCAAGTAGGGATTTTTTGAAGGGTCAGTTGAGTTCCATCCAACAAAAGTACTTTCAAGGATGGTCTAAGCACTCACTGTCCATGTATCTGTAATAACAGGCATAGAGCACAAGCCAGACCAGTGGCCTCTCCAGTGCTAAGAGTTAATCTCTCTGAATTTAAACATATATTTCTGCATCATCCTTCAGCAACAGTCTTAGTTGACGAATATTCGCGACCAACTAAGTTTCCCTTATATATAAGTTTTGCTTATATATGTGTGTATGGAAAAATACAGAGGAAGATGTCTATCACAGGTGCATATAGAACAATACCTTAACTCTGAACTTCATTTTCCAACAACTTGCTGTAAAACATAACAAAAACAAGGTAATAAAATATCCTATTTTACACAGGTAAAGAAAAACTGACACTAACTGAGATTGAACTGTTGCCAGTAACAATTTCATGCACCCATACCTGCAGTGCAGTCTGAACATTCGGTGATGTTTCTCAACCTTGTTGTGTTGGAAAACGTCCCTGCTGGGCACTGGAAGGGTTCCACCGTGCCCTCTGGGCAGTAGTGACCCACAGGGCACTCTGCCGCATCGGGGTACTGGATGGGTGCGGCCGTCTGAGCGCCAGTGCGACAGTAGTACCCTGAGCTGCATGGCATTGTGGGATAGACTGTCCCCCCAGGGCAGTAGTAACCTCCTGATACAAACAAACAGATCATTCAGCCACTTATTGAACCATATTTCTTCAAATTTCACTCCACAACCCACTGTAACAATAAAATACTTTTGCAATAATTCAGAATCAGAAAGCACCTTTTGTTATCTGACACAACTATTCCCCTTTACCAATGTGATTTATCCTCAGGTTATACTTCTAAAGCTGTTTAATTATGCAGCTCAGTATACTTGTTTACCCTTAACTTGAGGGGCCAGAAAAGGATGTTTGGGGGCAAACATAAGTTACTAGATTGCATGGTGTTGAAACGTGAACTGAAGAATTTTTGTGTTGTTCAAAAGCAGTCATGTTTATGGGTAAATTGCAGCTGCTCTTCATCAGCCTCCTGACTTAAAGCTGCAGCTGATGCAGCAACACCTGGATACTTTCACCTGGGGTTGGAGGAAGAGGGCGGCAACAGATAGTCAAACGCTTTATAAAAACCAATCTTGTTATAGTACATAAGTAATAGGCCTATACCGTGCCTCCAAAAAACCTGCACTCTGAGTGTCTAGATGTTAACAGGTAGCTGAAACCTATGGAATACCAAATGAAACAGTTAACAGTCCATAACAAACGTAAGTAATATAATACAGTGAAGATAATTCAGCACTCTGGGTGTCTAGATCAGTATTCCTGTAAATACCATACCAGTTGAACAGAATGAGGACGTAAACTTCAGTGCTTACCCAGACAAGGGGGACAACTCTCTGGAGCTGTCAGGCCTGTGTTATTGTTGAACGTTCCCAGAGGGCAGGGGAACTGTGCTGCAGACCGGGTGCCGTTGGGGCAGTAATGACCTGTGAAGGATGAAACAGGTGTTACAGACGCTCATCTTAGAAAGAACCCATTTTATTTGCTTATTTATTCAACTGGTGTTTATGACAGTACTCATGATTACTACAGGTGGGAATTTGTCCACAGGTGCATGCAAATCTTCGCCAGCACAGCTGAAGTTCAGTACAGAGATGGTGAGTGGCAAGACCCAGCAAGACCATCTACACAAACGTATAGGGTGTTATCGAGAAAATGTTGACCACTTGACCGAAAGCATTAGGACCTGACAACTGTGATGGATAATTTGGTAAAAGCCTCGGAATTATAGTGCACTGTGAGGTCCCTGCTGAGTCACATATACGATGGTAGGGAGACCCTCTTGGGAGCTTTGTTGACGATTGGTTAACCCTTTTTTTTGGGGGGGGGGAGTTGATGTTGTTTTCCCAATGCTGTTGCGTGAGGTCCCGCAACACACAAGATCAGTATTTGTTTGCTTTCCCCTGTTGCCAACCAGTATGTCACTTTTGTCTTTCCATAACAAGTAGTTGGTAAAGTGGAGATGTATGTGTCATATAAGAATTTGAAACATAGTGAAATTAGTTCATAAAGATGTCGGCCGTTGATGCCCATCACATGGCAAGCCTGAAATTGTCCTTCCAGGCCAAAATCTGTTTTTCTGGTAATTAACCACTTTGGATATTTAAGCAGGTGTTTGCCATTGTTCTGTTAGTTGGTTGTATGCATACAGCAAGGTGAGGAGACATTATACGTTGCGTATTATTAGACATTTCATACTTGCCACCTGATACTATAAGAGCGTGACTGAGGAGCTATGCTCTTGTATTTACTTGTTTTTCTGGTCTGGTTTGTTTTATTCACCAGGGGTTTGCTTTATTGGAGCACCTGTATCCATGTACATGTATGTGATATATCACATCTATGACATATCACTGACAGGACATGTTACAGTTCATGTAAAATGATAGTGGCTCAGTATGAGTACAGTGATGGTACCGATATGTGTAATTACAATACGAGTACAGTGATGGTAGCAATATGTGTAAATACAGTACGAGTACAGTGATGGCAGCGATATGTGTAATTACAGTACAGTGATGGTAGCAATATGTGTAATTACAGTACGAGTACAGTGATGGTAGCGATATGTGTAATTACAGTATGAGTACAGTGATGGTAGCGATATGTGTAATTACACCACAGTGATGGTACCAATATGTGTAGTTACAGTACGAGTACAGTGATGGTAGCAATATGTGTAATTACAGTAAACTTTGACTGCTGATAACAACGCAGGTAATTATTACAGTTAATGTTTCTGTAATACATGTTCTCGTGTGACTTTACAGTTCATATTTGCTAACCGTAACTGAAGTCTGGTATTGATATGAATGCTATATATAGAAGAGAAAACAGTAATGTTTCCTGTTTTAACAAATGTGTTTTTTTATATATATTCACAGCCAGTCGCTGCCTTTTTGCTCTGTCCAGTAGCTGTTCACACTTAAAGAATAAACCACTAAAGCCAACGCTTGCATTTTGCGGTTTTGCGGTGTGCAAGAACCTTGTTGTCACACAACAATGGAGGTAAGATGAGGGATTCTCCAAAGTTTGCCTGAAGCCAGGACTGAATCCACAAAATGAGTGTCTAATGATTAAAACAGATGTGCCACAAAAAAAGAAGCCCTAACCCATTCCTCAAACTTCTTTAATTAATTTATTTAATTGTTGCTTAGCTTCATACTCATTAATTTGTCACTTACATATTTCAAGATGGTGGAGGGAACCAGAGTGCCCTATACAAACCACCTACCCTTGGCAAGCTACTGACAAACTTTACTACATGTGACAAACAGCTATGCACAACACACCAGAGAATCACCGTGGTTAATGCCATCATTGTAGGACAAATGTCAGTTAATCACAAACCTTCTGGGCAGACAAACAGGGTGTAGTTGACGATTGGTCCGAGTGTGTTGTCACAGTAGAATCCGCCTGGGCATTCTTTACACGTGCTCTGTCTCACTTCGTCCTGGTACGTCCCCGACGGACACAGCTGGAAGATGCTTGACCCCACCGGGCACTTGTGACCGGCTGGGCACTCGTACGAGGGAGGCTGACGCACGGTTTGACCCTCTGGACAGTAGTAACCTGTGACGAAGAACGAGTGACTGACTGATGACTGTCTTACTAAAACTTGCATCACACTTGGGCTTCATTCAAGAAATAGTTCTTTCTTCTGTTTGAATTCACATGTCCACCACACTATTACGATCCCTTTGTCTTAATAAATACAGAAGACTAACATATCTGAAACGCCCATACCTTAAACCTTCCACCACCTTTTCTGCATTGCAGCAATTCAATTAGAAATCCACATGAGTGCATGCCTCAGTTTTAAAAGGCACGTTGTTGTAAGTACTTTATTATTTTTGGATCACTTGTTTAACTTTGATGTTCAAAGTATGTTTAAATCACAACTGCACTTCAATGTTACAATAACATAACAGCTGTATGTACCCTAATCCTTCTAATTTTGGAACAGTGCTGCTGAAAGCAAAGAAATTCATTTCTGTTCCAGTTTTCTTGGAAAAGCAAAGGTACAGATATGTTGTTCGCTACATGGACTAAGCCTGTGATGACAAATAAACAATGAATTCCAGATGCAATTATGTATATATTGGCCAAAAAACCAAGTGTACCAAAAATTAAAAGAATAAGAGTACGTGGGAAGGTCTGCCACCAACCTGCAGATGGTCGTAAGTTTTCCCCGGGCTCTGCCCAGTTTCCTCCCACCACAATATTGACTGCCGTCGTATAAATGAAATATTCTTGAGTACAGTGTAAAACACCCCTCAAATAAATAAATAAAAGAATTAAAGGTAGCTTCATCTCAACCACTAACCCACCCTTAAAATAAAAATAGATGAGCCCATGTCCTATTTAAAACATGCCATGTCGGTGATTCCACTTTCTCACCTGGGTCGCAGTCCCCATCAGGCTGGGATAGGCCTGACTGGTTACAGAACATTCCCGCAGTACAGGGTAGACACCACGTGACATTGTGTGCCCCCTGGCTGGGCAGGAAGTGCCCAGGGGCACAGGGCTGGGGGGCAGAACTTCCAGAGGGGCAGTAGTGACCTATGGGGCATCTGTCACCTGGAGGGAAGAATTAGACAACATGTTTTACGTCTGTTTAGTTGATTTCCCAGACAAACTTTCTGAAAACATTGTATCAGTGTTTTTTATCCAATGTTATATTGTATAATAAGGAGCATACATATGCAGCCATATTAAGACATTTTAAATTAGACGGATGGGCACATACTTTGTTCTGAATGACTTCATGTTTCCCCACACATAAGAGACCATTTTCTGTGAATATGAATTCTACATATATGCTAATTACTTGTAATGTGAAAATTTTAATTTACATAAGCAGGAGCATTCCAAAATGATCGAATTTTCTTCTCTTTTTCATCACTATACATCACGGGACATGGGCAGCACATCGTCTTTAGAGAAAATTCAAGACATTCGTCAAAATTAGTGACATTTCTTCTCTGCTAGCAATCACTGTTGAAGTGATTATGATTCAGACATTCAGAGCAGCCAGAGAATGCCACACTGCCACTGTCCAGTTTCTCTGAAGCGCTCTCTCGTCACCCTTACCCCCGACGCCCAATGGTCTGGCTGCTGAGGAGTTTCCACTGCAGAAGTAACCATCATCGCAGTTCCCACGAGGTGACGACATCATGTCAGTGTCGCAGTACTGTCCAGGGTCGCAGCCGAGAGGAGCTGAGCTTCCCATTGGACAATATTCACCTGCGGAACAGAAATGAATAACAGAATTACCTCACAATCTTTTACTGCTCTTTTACAAAATAATTACAGAAAAAACTCAACAGCTAAAGAATACTAACATGTTATTTATTTATTTGCCTGTTTAATGTCATGTTAAAAAATTTTTCACGTGTCACAGAAATGAACCTTGTTTTTTCATTGCATGTCAGTAACGGGATGTTCATGCAAACAGTAATAAAAATGCCACAATTTTTTGGCACCGACATCTTTATGTACGCCTCTTCATGTCCAAAATGTATGCAGTCAGTCAGTCATACACACTGCCTGAATTTCACCATCCTGTCCTAAATTTAAGCATTTCACAATTGAAATATAAATTTTTACAGCACATTTGAGAAGTGAAATACTGCTGTAAATGATCTAAAATTTCCACCCAAAAAGTCCATCTTCAGAGTCAAATAAATGCCATAAAGCATTACTTTTTGTCCTGAAACTTAGTTTTTCACTAGTGTATTATCCTACCTTCAAAAAAAAAGGAAACTTTTCTAGCGTCAATGAAACTCCCAGAATCAAGCAAATAGAGTAACTGTCAGGATTACATTTTTACATCACTCAAAATTCATCTTTCCTGGAGCCTTTTCCAGTCGCATTTCACTCACCCGCAACACATTTCCCCCCTTCTGGAGAAGTGGGCTGCGCCAAGTAGGACCCTAATGTACAGAACCATCCCATATTGCACTGTCCAGTAGGGGTGACCAGGCCTTCCCCATCACAGTAGTATCCAGGTTCACATGGCTGACATCCAGTTTCATTCACTTGACCTTGAGAAAGAAAAGTTTGTGCAAAAAAGGTTGAAATATAAAACAGAGAAAAATCTTTTATTTCCTGTTCTTTTATAGTTGGTGTTTTTGTACTACATGCAAAAGCAGTTGAAAAATCTTTATTTTTAAATCATTTTTCAAGTTGGGGAAATAAATTAAGACAAGAATTTACCTACCAAATGTGACTTTCATATAAAAAGAATGCGAGTTTTGTTGATCAGAGTGCAATCATCTATTGGACCAACAATGAAATTCTTGTAGGAAATTTCAATGAAGTAGGTACTTTTTGGAATATTTTGTCAAAATTATGACAAAACAGAGTGATTTTTTCTGCCAAACGACATGACTTTTTCATTTGCAGACACATAAGTCGATCCCATTTTACGTATGGACACAAACGTCACTTTTCCATATTAGCAAACGGACAGATATGTCGGCAAAAAATTTTATCAGATAACTGAGCCGACTCTTTTGTTATCAGAAATGGTACAGAACAATCTACCCACTCCTACATGGTACAGAACAATCTACCCACTCTTACATGGTACAGAACAATCTACCCACTCCTACATGGTACAGAACAATCTACCCACTCCTACATGGTACAGAACAATCTAACCACATCTACATGGTACAGAACAATCTACCCACTCTTACATGGTACAGAACAATCTACCCACTCTTACATGGTACAGAACAATCTACCCACTCCTACATGGTACAGAACAATCTACCCACTCTTACATGGTACAGAACAATCTACCCACTCCTACATGGTACAGAACAATCTACCCACTCCTACATGGTACAGAACAATCTAACCACATCTACATGGTACAGAACAATCTACCCACTCTTACATGGTACAGAACAATCTACCCACTCCTACATAATGCTTGTGATCATACTTTCTTCTTTCCTTCGACTCCTGTGTCACAATTTGGACAAAGAAGTTTGTGGGTTGAGTCCTCGGGGCTCCTACCTGTCAGATTGTTGAACGTCCCTCGGGGACACTTGTGCTGGATGTCATACTCCGTGCTGATTGGACAGTAGTGACCCGAGGGGCAGAGTTTGTCTATGTATGTGGTTGAGTTAGCTGGACAGTAGTACCCTGCTGGACATGGGCTACAGTCTGACTGACCAGTCAAATCCTGGACGAGAGGAAAAAGATCCCTGATTAATACTTGTGTTATTCATGTTAATGCCATACTGAAGAACTTTCTACTTGTTGAAAATCTTCAACCTTTTCAATCATTAAAGCAGTTGCAATGTATGCGTACAGTTACTGTGAAAATAAGGCCAAAAATGATCTGTTAGTCACCATAGGTATAAGCTTCAAACAATTGTAAGAATTACTTCTCCAGATCCCACAGATCGCAAAGAAAATACTGCGATATTGTTTTCAGCGGTCGTTGCAAAGGTTGAAGAAACTAAAGGTTCAGCAACTAAAGATAATAAAGTTATTCTTTCTTTGAAATATAACTGCTTTACACATAACTTTGGATGACGCCCTCCAAGGATACATTATATTGGTGCCCTATGTTTCTGATAACCATGGCGACATTTCTGTAGCACATCACTTCTAAGCCACTGATGAGGCAACACCCATGACCTATCTGGAAATGTGTGTTAAAGGTTAAGTCTCAAAGCCTCAAAAACAATAATAACCCCCTAAGTTACAAATAAACCTTACTGTCAGTCATCAAACTTTTTGCATGTTTGGAAGGTTTTTCTTCTACCGTATCCTGCAGGCATTATACTGTGTTCACTGATAAAATTATACTTTTTTGAAGCTCTGAAAGTGCCCAAACCAAACAATGCAGGTTTGTCTCCAAAATGAAATTAAGAATGTATAAGTTGCACTGAAAGTTGCTCTTTCATATGCAAAAAGGTTGAGGAATTAGAGTAAGTCTATGCATACGGCCTTGGTGTAAATACACCTTGGTGTAAATTACCTGATAAAATCCAGCAAAGCAGCCTTCAGGCAGAGTTGTCTCCCCTGGGCAGAAATGACCTTCAGGGCAAATTCCTCCTTGGCCAAGGTGACCACCAGATGGCGTTGGCGTGTTCACACCCACTGTGCAGTAGTAGCCTGGGTCGCAGGCACCAGAGGGCGCTGTGAGGTTGGTGAGGTCACAGAACATGCCGCCAGAGCACTGCTGGCATTGGGTCTCCATTTCCAAGCCAAGGACATTGCTAAAGGTTCCAACAGGACATGCCGTCCAGTTTCGGCCGGTTCCAGCAGAACAGTAGAACCCTCTTGGGCAAAGGCGATGTCCTGAACTAGAATTGCCTGTGAAAATTTGAAAGCTTCCTTTCTGCATTCTAAAATTTGGTGTCATCCTACAGAAACAAATATTTTCTATTATTTCCTCAACTGTTCTGTTGTGAGCTTGTGCTAGAGCATATGAGGTCACCAATTACTTATACAGGGCAACACATTATGCTGTGTTTTAAAACACTTCTTTTCATAAAACCGTCATTTTTATAAAATTGCCTACCTTGATGATATATATATCCTTTCTCCAACAATAAGTCATGCTGTTGAGCTAAGGCGTTGAAAAATCACACAGAATAATCGAAATGACCTAAAGTTTCATCCATGACTCAGCTGTTCATTTTCTGTTGATTTTAGAAAAGTTTTTTTGAGGTTTGTCCAGAAGGCAGGATGATATTCTACTGGAAATATGTAAAGTTTATCATCCAAAAATAATATTTTATGAGAGGAATCAGAGTTTAAACATGCACTTTTGGGGAAGAAATTTTAGGTCATTCACAGTAATTATCTTAGTTATCTGTAGTGAGAGAAAAATTTCATGAAATTTACTGTATATTTGGAAAAGCAAACCTTGTTCCTTTTGGAACTAAGAAACGTCTTCAACAATTAAATCAACCTTTACCTTCAATGACTTCTTCAGGAACACAGTAGAACCCAGCTGGACATTCCAGACAGTAAGATGCCTGGGAGAAATTTGCATACGTTCCTGGGTCACATGGTACAGGCACGCTGGTTCCCATTGGACAATGTAAGCCAATGGGACAAGGTGTTTCAACAGGGTTTGGCACAGTGTTTCCACCAGGGCAGTAGAAGCCTGGGTCACAGAAATCCACTGGGGCAGAAAGGCCTGGGAAGATGGGAAGAAAAAAAGTAGTTTATAGGAAAGGTTACTTGTTTTTTTTTACATGTACAAATATTTCTGAAATTTAATTCATTTGATTTACCTACATAATCAATTTTGTACGACATGCTTATGTACAGTAGGAAATTTATTGGTAAAAATATATGTGCACAATACAAGTACATTTGCACTTCTCTTATTCTGCAAATTCGTTTAGTGTGTTTATAGTGTGTCGTGCTCAAGAATATTTCTGTCAGTCTAATTTGTGAAGGCAATCTGGTTTATGGGTGCAGGAGAGAGCGAGAAATATCTGACAAACCTCCCACAACAAGTCTGAAATTGAGCATAAACAGCGTTCACACAGCAGTGTCATTTTAGCTGAGAGGTCAGACCACTGAACTGAAATTGTTCAGACGACATGGTTAAAAACACCTCTGGAAAACAACTCACAATGAAGAGTTTAAGATTTTTAGTCTCAAACCAAACTGGTCGGATGGTTAAACATGGTTAAAAACACCTCTGGAAAACAACTCACAATGAAGAGTTTAAGATTTTTAGTCTCAAACCAAACTGGTCGGATTCTGCTTGGCTGTGGCAAGAATGAAATAACCACCCAGAGGCCAAATTTCACAAAACTTTGTACATCACGCTTCTCGTCACCTTTTCGTAAATGACAACGTCTTCAGGATCTTGCACTATAAGGCAACATCATTTCTGAGACAAGTTATGGAACAATGATTTACGAAGTTTTGCGAATGTGGCCTCATTGGCCTGACCCATGCAGTCCCGCCATCAGACTGTACGTGAACTTCACCAGAAGGCCGCGGCTAACGTTTTGCGGAAATGTTTGTACCTGTGCCATTACAGTATTTGCCCGGATTACAAGGCTCACAGTTGCCACCATCTGTGTTCCCCAAGGCATCTGTGTAAGTCCCATTAGGGCAGGGAGTGGGGGTGCCCGACCTCTCGGGGCAGAAGTGGCCCATGGGGCAGATAATACTCTGGGAACTGTTTGACCCAAGCTCACAGTAAAATCTGGAACAACAAAGAGAAACATTTTATGATTAAATGTGATTGGTGTTTGACATGGCCATACTGCAAAAAGAATTCAATTCACTTTGCGCAATTGCAATCAAGTTTATGGGTACAAAGAAACAAGCTGGAAGTTTCATGAAACTTCCCATAGAGTTTGCTTAAGACTTATGCAAAAAACTACCGACGGACTTGAGCAATTCATTGAACTTATGGACTTTTATAAAAACAGGCCCAGCCCTGTAACTTTTTTTGTTGAAGTTACTACATCAATATGACAGGTTATTTGGGTCATCAGTGCATTTTGACAGGAGTCAGAACTGTCTCCTGGATTTAAAAAACAAAAATTTTGTTTTAGCTTCAGAACACTTTAATGGGCTAAAATTTTGACTTACTTTTGAGGATTTTTATTTCAAATTTCAAAAATATTAATTTCAACAATTAGAAGAATTAAAATATGTGAAAATGCACTTTCAGAGGCCTATAAAGTCATACTTTTAATGCTAACAATTAATTTTTTTTTGATAGAAATTATTTGGAATTCACAAAATAAAAAAATCTTAACTGGACCTGTAAGATGCATGATGGAGTCAAGCAGAATCAAAGAACATGTGTCACTTGAAAAATGACAAACTTCAGTTGAGATAGAGTAATTCGTGTTCGGCTCGTAGTTTTGGACCCTCAGACCCTGGCCACACTTTGGCAGCTGAATGATCTCCCTTACCCTGCATCACAGAGCCCAGTTGGCACAGTCCTCCCCACGTGAGCGCAGTACTGCCCCTCAGGGCACTCCGCACACTCCAAGCTAGTGGTCAGTCCTGAAATGTTACTGTAGGAGCCCTTAGGGCAGGCTAGCGGGGCGGCGGTGCCCAGCGGGCAGAAGAAACCTTCAGGGCAGATGTTTGCATCGGCGCCTGTATGGGAGAATCATGGTATAAACATTATACCGTCCATTCTCTGGCAGATTCATTCTTAACTACGTCTTCTTTAATGGAAAAGATATGCATCACACAGAAAGATTTTTTAGATAACACAGAAAGGTGACATTAGCAGTTTCAACCAGGTACATCATGGAGAAGAAAGTACCTAATTACTTTTCACAGTTGCTGATAAAAGTAATGACAGCACACTGTCACTTGCTTGGTTTCTATTGGAAGATTTTATGGGATTATGTATTTCAAACAAAAACAAAATCCAACTTGAACTAAACAAATCAAAGTGTTATCAGATATCAGAGTATTCTATGATGAATCACTCATGGCAAAATGAAAATGTCTTCCTTTTTCTGAAGTACAATTTCTCTTCTGGATCCAAAAGATAGGAAGCTTTACATTTGGCTCTCGTGAATATTCATGAAGTCTGTTCTCGTACCTTGATCAGGGGCCGAAATGTTGGCTCCTTGTTTACAGAAGTATCCAGCATCACAGAGGTCAACTGGGGTGATCATCCCTAGCAATGGACAGTAGAAACCTCCCAGACAAGGGGAACAACTCAGTTCGGAGGTTAGACCTGCAACAGAAATAAAAAAAGCAGACAGGTTGACTGTAAATTCCTTGATGTGTATTAAAGCATGTGTTACTTTTGAGTCAACCATGGGTCGAGGGAGACAACTCTTTAGCCATGATGCAAACGAAAGCCCAACTGACAGTCTAAATATTCTTTTGCATTTCACCTCAGGGTTCGTCTCAGATGGACAACACATACACTGCATGGAAAGATACATTACACCCAGACATACATGTACATGTCATATGTGGCACACTTTTCAAGTTATCTACAAAACCATCTCTAACTGATGTTAAACCTTTTTGCCTCCCTCATACATATAGACTATCTTCAAACAAATATGTCAAAATTTCAACTTGCAGTGTTAACAGCTAAGCGATTCTAAAGTCAGAAGAGGTTTTGTGGCATCACCTCAAATTCTTTTAAGCTGGTGATAAATGTTTAAAACACATAAATTCATATGTACTTTATTCAGAAAAAAAGTTAACGTGCCACTTTGGTCAGAATATAAAATAAGCAGAAATATTAAATTTATATGAAAAAATCCTAACACATGGCTCAAAATGATTTTCGATGAATATCACTATTTAACCCATATAACTCAACATTCTTTAAAAAAAAACAAAAATCTTCCGCTGTGTTCGTAAAATTTTCCTGATGTTAAGAGATAATATTCTTCAACAGAGGTCCAATCGGGCAGATGTGACGTCGAGTGAGGCCATTACGCTGGGATGACGTCAGGAGCATTTGAAAAGGCAGCATCATTTGCAGTTACAAGTCAGCCATTAGTGACATCATGTGTTTGTGAGTGACGTCATACCAGTCAAAGTAGAAAGGACAGAAATATGTTCTTTCCATATTTATGACAAAACGTACAATATCTGTTTTAATAAAGTGCAATGTTTTCACAATTTAGGCAAACCTTTTTCAGACTTTCTTCTCCATCTTTCTCGTTTCACCTTGCTTTCAAGACAAAGGTGTTTTCACACCAGAGTAGCTCTTTAAACAAATCATGGAAACCACTTCTGAAGTCTGCAGGGCAGTGACGTTTTTTATGCAGCAAACTGTATTTAAAGGTGCTCTTTTTTTTTAAACTTATCAAGCATTGTATCTTTCACCTGTTAAGTTGTTAAAGGTTCCAATCGGACACGGGAATTCCCAGCTGAACCTGGTTCCCGGAGGACAGAAGTATCCCATGGGACAAAGCGTGGTGCTGTTATCCAAGATGACAATGTCCATGGTGTTATCGCACACGTAACCTGCGGGACACATGTCACACGAGTCCTGAGTCTCCGCATCCTGATATGTTCCGTTCTCACATCTGATTGGCTGATCTGAGCCTAGGGGGCAGTAATGACCAATCGGACACCTGCAATTTAGAAAGAAAAAAATTAAAAATTTGCACATGAAACCCCAGTCAAGTAATTAATTACCAACTTCAGTCTTTGATTTCTACATTTTTATTGGGTCTTATTTTATAAGGAACCTTTGAATTGCAATGTTACAACATTTTGAGACTGTCCATCGTATCGCCTCTTAACAGCCAGTATGTTGTGGCACGTCAATGCACTTTAACAAATGGCCGGGTAAATACAGATATTAATATTATCCATAATCAACATTTATTTCTGGAATATTTAACTTAGAGGTATGTCTGGCGATTTAAGTTATGATCTTTTTTCATATGCAGTCATTTTAATATGCAGTAATTTTAATATGCGGTCATTTTAATATGCGGTCATTTTCCCCAACGTGCAGTAAAGTGACTTCAACTAACAAAGACATGTGACCACAATGTTGCAACTCAAAACTTCCATATTTTTTTTTCATAAACTGCTTGTCAGTGTCTCTCTGTCAGGTGATGACAGCACATTTGAACATTCATTTTGAGATGATTTATATCAAGGCCATACTCTAGTCTTTTTTATTTTATTTTATTTGTATTTATTTGTGTTCAGTGTTGTTCTTCCTTTTTTTTTTGGCATAAAATGCAGCTGTTAGCTTTGTGCCCCGCGGAAAACCATCAACTTTCAGCAGAGGCCTGACTAACTCTCCAGCTAAACTTCAGAAAGTGTCAATTAGTTCAAACATTGCAGCTGAATTCAATCATTGGCCCGAGCAGACTGGCTGTGACAAGAAAAATGATTCAGCTGACAGAGTTACCCCGATGGTATTAACTAACCCTAATTCTTTTCAGCAACATCAACAGGTCTTAAAGGTATCAGGCAGGCAAAATGAACAACATTGTTACCTTGAGTTCTAAATTATTTATTTGATTGGTGTTTTACGCCATACTCAAGAATATTTCACTTATACGATGGCTGCCAGCATTATGGTGGGAGGAAACCTGACAGAGCCTGGGGGAAACGCACCAACATCCGCAGGTTGGTGGCAGACCTTCCCACGTACAACCAGAGAGGAAGCCAGCATGAGCTGGACTTGAACTCAGAGCGACCGCATTGGTGAGAGGCTTCTGGGTCTTTACACTGCACTGGCACACTAACCTCGGAGGCTCCCCCGTATGTTCTGAAGTCAAAACATTGCTCACCTGTACTCATAAGGTTTGGAGGAGTTTTGTCCAGGTGGGCAGAAGTAACCTGCACTGCAAGGTCCCTGTGGCAGTTCCCGCCCCACCCCGGGGCAGTACTCTCCTCCAGGGCAAGGGATGCAGTCGGCCAGGCTATCGTGCTGGGTGCTATCCAGGAAGTGCCCCACTGGGCAGGATGCAGGGGCAGAGCTCCCTTCGGGGCAGTAGTGTCCAACAGGGCACACACTGCCTGTCACGTTGTCTGTGGGTGTGGGGCTAGAGGCCTCAAGGGTGCAGTAAAATCCTGTGATTGAAATGAAATTGATTGAAATGATTGCATTGTGATTTTTTGATTCAAAATTATTCTGTGTACAGGGAGGACTCTAAACCATAGCCATACACAATCATTATCTGTAAGGAAACTGATTAACCTGTAGCAAAGGTGAATTTTGTCCCACGAGTCCAAATACTGCTCGTAAAAATATACTCAGAAACAATACTAGGAATTTGATCTGATTTATATTTCCCCTGTCACCTACGCATATGCCTTTGTTTCAGATTATCAACACCATCCTTTTTTTCCGGCCGTGAATTTTTCAATGTCAGTCTACATATACAGCCGTACCTACCATTTACATTTCCTTCTGTGGCAAGCTTTCCAATTTTCACAGAAGGTTTACAACATAACACAAAATCAACCTCTATAATTCTCACCTGCAGAACAGTTTCCCGTGGGCAGGGGAAGCCCGGGTGTCTGACAGTAGAGCCCCGGGTCACACTGGGTGGGTGCCGCTGACCCCTCCAGGCAATAAAACCCAGGCTGACACTGACCACCTTCTGGGGGGGACGGAGTTGCGGAACTTGAATTCCCACTGCAATACCACCCTGTAACACAAACCCAACAACTCATGGGAGGTTTGAATGGTACTACTTAAGCTATTCACACATTTACTGGTTACACTATTGATTAATGAATTAGGCTGACTGACTGTCAAGTATTTTATTTCTGTTTTTCCCGTAAACATTTTGACAGGAACTAATTGATAGTCTAAGTGTCATTCATTTACTTTTTTGGAAATATCTGGGTAGGAACTAGGTTGATATGCAGTCATGTTTTTTAGAAATATTTGGGTAGGAACTAGGTTGATATGCAGTTATGTTTATTTAGAAATATCTGGGTAGGAACTAGGTTGATATGCAGTCATGTTTTTTTTTATCAACATTTTGGTTGTTCATAGCAACAAGTCTAATGAACCAGCCAATGTGAACTGCTATGGTGACTTATCAGCACAGTGTGATCATATTTAAATGTTTTCTTACAAAAGTGAAACAAGAGTGTCCCATGTTGTTTAGCTCCTTTATTAAGTTTTTAGCATGTTGTGCGGAGAGTCAAAAAATAATGACGGACTCATTTTGTCATTTTTTTTTTTTTTTCGGGTTCAACAAGTGAAATCCGAGGATTCCATTAGCCGTGCTTGCATCCACTCCGCTGTTACTACACCATACAGAATTCTGTTTTGTCACACACAGCATACCTTGTGCGCATTTTCCAGTGGGGTATGTTAGTCCCGTCGTCTCACAGTATTCTCCTCCTGGACAAGGGAGACAATCCTGGACCCTCCTCGCCATTGTCAGGTTGTAGTAGGTACCGACAGGACACGGGTTCTCCACGGCAACGGCCGTCCCTGGGGGGCAGTAGTGACCGCTCGGACAGGCCGTGTCTTCGTATGTGGAAGCACCTGTACATGGGAAATACACAGATGAGCAATGAATATTTATGACATGAAATGAATATTTATGAAATGAAATGAATATTATGAGATAGATATTACCATCATGGTAATCCATCAGAAAATTATCTGTTTGTCTGATGGTATGATATACAAAAATTAAAGAAATATCCACTTTGAACAGAATAATAACAGTGATACATATACTCCCTACTTGTTTAAGCCAACATAACTGTCAATCAAAAAGGGGAACAGCAATAATTTCGTTGCATGAAACTGCTCACAATTTGATGTGATTTGTTTCAGAGGAGCCATGTACCAAGTCTTAATTCAGAATAATCAACCATTATCAGAAAAATAAAAACATCAGAAAGCCGCTAAAGTCTAAAACAAGAGAGTAACAGACAAAATGACCCAAACCAGTATTTGCTGACTGATGAATTATTACATGTATCAAGTTTCTATGTAACATGATGATTTGTTTTGAAATATTATCCTAAAAACTTGGGCGATTTTAGGAATGACAGGCAGAGCTCCTGTCCAAGAAAGGGAACAATAAAGCGGCTATAAATGTTCACACAGTTGAAAAGGTTCAAAATAAGTAAACTTGTCACAAGGAGAAAACCAGGACCCACCTTCAAGGCAGTAGTACCCAGCAGGACACTGGTAACACTCTGCCAGGCCTGTGATATTACTGAATGTCCCTGCCCCACAGGGTACTGGGTATGTGGTGCCCTCAGGGCAATAGTGACCCTCAAAGCACAGCCCACCAGCACCTGTCTGCCCACCTGCAAGAGAAGATGAATACAGATCATGTATTCTCACACGGCCCATTCAAGATGAATACAGATCACGTATTCTCACACTGCCCATTCAAGATGAATACAGATCACGTATTCTCACACGGCTCATTCAAGATGAACACAGATCATGTATTCTCACATGGCCCATTCAAGATGAATACAGATCATGTATTCTCACACAGCCCATTCAAGATGAATACAGATCACGTATTCTCACACTGCCCATTCAAGATGAATACAGATCACGTATTCTCACACGGTTCATTCAAGATGAACACAGATCATGTATTCTCACACGGCCCATTCAAGATGAATACAGATCATGTATTCTCACACGGCCCATTCAAGATGAATACAGATCATGTATTCTCACAGAGCTCATTTAAGATGAATAGAGATCACGTATTCTCACATGGCTCATTCAGGATGAATACAGATCACGTATTCTCACACTGGTCATTCAACCAGGTTCTCTGTCTTCAATTTGGTGAATATAGTAACACAGATCACCAAGGTTTCTTTTGCTAGAGGCACATCATATTTATTTATTTATTCATTTGATTGGTGTTTTACATCGTACTCAAGAATATTTCAGTTATACGTCCGCGGCCAGCAGTATGGTGGGAGGAAAACAGGCAGTGCCCTAGAGACACTCACGACCATCCACAATTTGCCTAGCAGATCTTTCCAAATACTGAAGCACATCATATCAATTACAAATCTAAATGGAGAATGGCATTACCTAAGATAACATAGTTGGTCGGGTTTTTAGTTTTCTTAATGATAAAACTGTTATGGCTTAATGTCTCATCAGAAACATTTCAGCCATATTAAAATGAATGGTACTACATTGGCAAGTCACCATCACAGAATTTATGGCATTCAGACCTCATTTTGCTATATTACAAAGAGCTAATTATTTACTTTTAAATATGAATAAAACTCAAATGTTTCTCATCGATTACTACTAAAATACAATCAACTTACATACTTTGCTGAATCAAAGGTCAAAGTCCATCATGAAATGGATTCATATGAAACGTCATGAAGAAAGACACCCTAAATCCTCTAGTTGGATGAAATCAACCACAGACATGGTGCAGCTTTTTTGGTATATCGGACAGATATTTTCCGTTCTAGACGGATAAATTTCTGTGAGGTTAATAAGTTCCCCTAAGTGAACAACACATTTTAATCTTCGAAATCTTGCGAGTTAGGTTTCAAAATAGCATCTACATTTTACATTTATTGCATGACTCTGTTGAGGACTTACGTGTAAGGACAGTTTCTTTTCAATAACAAAGGGAAACAGAAACCTAATAGCTGAGAAGCCAGATGAATACCAATATTCTAAACATTAAAAAAAATATGTCTCACCATCCAGTAAACAAGTTCCGTTGACTTGTGTAAAGTTCCCGCCCGTGGGTCTGGGGCGATCCATCCCGTACTCACAGTAGTATCTCGCCTCACACGGGCCAGACGGCGCAATGCTTGCATAGCCATCGCAGTAGTCTCCCCCTGTACACGGCTTACACTGAGACTCCTCCCATAGACCCGTGTCGTTGTTGTACGTGCCCATTGGGCAGGGTTTCCAGTCTGCACCGGTCTGGGCGGGACAGAAGTATCCCAGGGGGCAAGGGGCGATTAGGTCTCCATCCAGACAGTACCTGTGTGTTGGGGGTGGGGGAGATTAAGAGATACAGAGGTGAGTCTTGTCTCCACACAAAACGAAGGCTGTGGTTTAACGATATGTCGGCAACATTTCAGCCAATTCATGGCGATCTTATTTATGCTAAATGGTCAAAGGAACTTTAGATTCACCTAAAGTGAAATGGCTTGACTTTGAGGAGGAAAGTTGTCACTAAAAATATAATCTTTTAACACTGGCTGGTAAATACAATAATGGCACTTCTAAAGCTCATCAAAGATATTTTCTGAAGGATAAGGTTTGGAATATTTGAGACAAGGCTGCTGGACTTCACAATCCTTGATCAATACCAGCACTCATCAATGTTTTTTATTAGGTTAGTCGATTAGCACGCTATCGCAGCGCAATGACCCAAAGTCTCCCACCAATGCGGTCGCTGTGAGTTCAAGTCCAGTTCATGCTGGCTTCCTCTCAGGCCATAAGTGGGAAGATCTGCCACTAACCTGCGGATGGTCATGGGTTTCCCCCGGGCTATGGCCGGTTTCCTGCCACCATAATGTTGGCCACCGTAGTATAAGAGAAATATTCTTGAGTACGGTGTAAAACACCACTCAAATAAATAAATAAATAAATGACATTTGTTTGCAGGTCCTGTGCAAACAAATTGGCACGTCAATGACCCACGTACTAGAAGTATAGTGCTAGTCTTCCAATGATTTCCTAGAAGTTGTCCTCTTGTATGATTACAAAAGTCAGAACTGCATTAAAGATGCACCTGAGTTTATTTTGACACAGGTAAACGAATCTCGTTACTACCTGACTTACCATCCCTCTGGACAGGTGTAGCACTCTGACGCCAGGGTGTGATTCATGAAGGTGCCATTACCACATGGGGTGGGGTCGGGAGATCCTGTGGGGCAGAAATGCCCCAGGGGGCAGGGGAAGTTGGTCGGCTGTGAGCTATTCTGACCTAGGGGGCAGTAGTAGCCAGGTGAGCAGAGACCGGATGTGGTGTTAAGGCCCTCCTCTCCGCAATAGTGCCCCGGGGTGCAGGCTGTACACTGGGTGGAGCTGTTAAGGCCGTGGTATGGGTTGAAGGTGCCCTGAGGTAGGGAGAGACAGGAGAGAAACAAGTAAAACAGGGAGAGCAAACCGGTAAAACACATGGGGAGGACAAAGAAAGGTACTACAGTGCCGTAACTTAAAAACTCATGAGGTAACAAACTATGTCGTCATCAGCCAAACTGTGAGAAATTTGCTTTTAGCCCCATGCAATTTTGCAAACATCACCTCAGCTCCATATTTTCTTAATTTCCAACTTTGTTTCTTTCTCTTTATAATCTCAGACTGAGGCATGACACATAAGGTAACAAAACTGGTCTTACCTCTGGGCATCTCTCTGGCACTGCAGTACCCTCGGGGCAGTAGTGCCCTGGGGGACAGATGGCCTCACGTCGGGAATCTGCACCTATTTCACAGTAGTACCCATCATAGCAAAGGCCTGGGGAAGACATAGACAATCATACAGAGGAACAGCTGCTATACCGACTGAGATTAAACTTAATTACGTCACCAACAGAAATGAAGATGCATACAATGTACACAGATGATTATCTATTTATTTATTTCATTGCTGTTTAACGCCATACTCAAGGTATTTTTCATACTATGATGGTGGCCAGTTTCATTGGAAGGAGGAAACCATAGAGCTCAAAGTAGTACACCAATGTGCTTTCATGAGAATAGGCAGGACATAGTTTCCCCTTCTTGGACAAAGCATAGGTTTTCAGTTACACAGTGTCAAGTTTAAGATGTGTGCCGAATTGGCGGAAGGCAAGTGATGAGCAATGAACTTTGTGTGACCACATAAATTAACCAATGAGCGCTTTGTTCACATCACACAAACACTACCCCCCCCCCACTCCCATCTACACTGTCCGCCCACAGAAAAAAAGTTATATCAATGACACCAATCCATCTTAAGACAGGCCCCAGGATCTTAGACTTAAGTCAGTCTTAGTGTTAACTTCTGGTATTAATCCTGGACTTAGATTTGAAGTTGAATGCTTAGTTTTATATTTAGTGAAGTAAGCTGTTTTAAATTTAACATTAAGTCTGACTTAAGTCTGAGGCAGCTTTGTGATCCCTGGCCCAGAACTGTAGCACATACCTTCTGGAGCTGTCAGTCCCTGTGACTCGCAATAAGCCCCTCCCACACACAGTGAGCATTCTGATTGGTTCCTTAGTCCTGTGCTAGCCCCGTACGTTCCTGGTGCACAGGCCACAGGGCTGGCAGTACCATCCTCACAGTGGAAACCTGACAATTAAAATCATTATTTGTGTACATGAGCAAAAATTTGTGTGACCGTGTTCTACATTACAAAACAATTAAAGCTCTCTTCTTTCATCATTCTTTTTAGTTAATCTTTCCAACTTTACAGTTTAATAAATTTCAACAGAAAAGAGTAGCTATACACACTCTTACAACAGTCACTTGAAAGCTTGTGACAATGTTGGTTAATAAAGGAAATGATGCTGCGAACAGTTCTTCTCTACCGGAATGTCTTCTTACCAAATATAACATAATCTCTGTGTTACCAGAATTCATTTTGACGGGCAGAAGAAAAAAATTTTCTAATAAGTTTTCTAAACAAGAAACTAATTATGAAGTAGGGTAACAATTCCCCCTTCAATTCTGAAGAAGTCAGCACCAAAGAGAAATAACTCTGACCTTGTGGACAGATGTCAGCATTAGTTGACTGACTGGGCGTGGCAGATTCTGCATACTGCTTGCAGAAGTATCCAGCATGACAAGGTCCAGAAGGGGAGGTAAGTGCAGTCTGACCGCAGAATTGTCCCGCCAAGCACGGAGAACAGTCGCTGCTCTGGTTGAGACCTATACGGTTACTGAAGGTCCCTAAAGGGCAAGGCCACCGGTCACTTCTCTGGGTGCCTTGGTGAAAAGTGAGAGTTACTGAGTTGTTGTGATCTTTACAAGTGAATGGTAGAGCATGAAGTCCATATTTGGGTGAGGACGGATTTTATTTCCCTATGATTAATTAAAGAATGAATTTAATTATTTGTTTACTTTATTTGATTGTTGAATTACCAAGGGCCAAATTAAAGAATAAATAATTATAACGTAATGGCATGTGGACAATAGCATGGCAATAAAATTAATCAAGCTGTGACATGGAAATGAGCAAGACAAAATTTACACTGCTCGAAGAATAGTAAATACATACCGGTACACAAGAAACAGGGAGCAAATTCAAGATGAAAACAGGATGTTTTTTCTCCAGTATGTGTTCATCACAGTCTAAACAAGGGCCACTTTCACAAAAAACTTCGTCAATTTCTCCTAGTTTTTCTCTTAAATCATGTCTCCAAATGGAGACAACATCTTTTATGAGAATTGTGAAAGTGGCCCCAGAGTGGTACGTTTGATTTTTCTTATATTTCATATATCCCACTTGGAAGACACCAAAGTAAAAGCACATACACTGTAGTGTAAGACGTAATATTTTGTCCTTCAAGAAATTACGCATTTTGACGCATTCTGAGAGTTCTATTGATCTTAAAACGTGTTTTGAGGTTTGTTTGGAAGGCAGGATGACATCCGACTTGGTACAAACCTGGAGGACAATAAAATCCCTCTGGACATTTCACAGTGTCATTTACAACAACAACCCCGTAACTGTTGTCACAGAAGTAGCCGTCTGGGCAAGTCTTGCAGGAGTCCTGACCAACCAGATCCTGGTAAAATCCACTAGGACAGATGATTGGTTGAAAAGTGTGTTCAGGGCAGTAATGGCCGACAAGGCAAGGATGAGGATCGGGAGTTATCTCCCCTTGTGGGCAGTAATACCCAGCGCTGCAATTTCCTACGGGAGGGGACAAAAAAAGTGAAAAAAACGTTTAAGAAAACTGCCTTCCCAATTTCTTCCCCACATTTTTTGATTTTTTTAAAAAGAATTACTAGGATTTGACACCTTCATCAATGAGAGGCAAAAACAACTACATGTGAATGAGGGTTTACTTGCGGTAAGACACTCGAAACAAGACACATTTACAGCCTCATTTGTAAAATCTTGAAAACAGTACAGCATTTAACCGAGTTTATATGTACCTCATGATCAATTGCATGAATCTTACCATCTCTAAATAACAACTTTTATTACCGATTATTGGCATTCAGCCCTATATATTGCTAGAGTGGCAGATTGCCTGTAATGTTAGGTTTTCTCCCATTCTGTCCTTCGGGGCACTATAGCTGTGTTTCCCACAACCTTAATCAGCGTAAGCTTATCTCTCAGCTAACCATGACGCTAGAAAGTACAAAACATCTTTGTGTATATGCATGATGTCCTGATTTTAAATATTTAAATATCTTCCATGTGGAATAAAAAAACTTTATACAATGCCTAAGCAGCTTTATGTCAATTTGTTGACCTATTAACAGCTACTATGTAAGAATTTGACCCTTTTGCCCTTGTTATTGCTGTAAAGAGGCAAACACTTTTAATTACAATCATTAATCAACGTGTCTCACCCGAGGTCACAGTCAGATTGTAGTCACCGCAGTACTCTCCATGCGAACAGGGGAGACAATCACTGACGTCGGTGTTTCCACTGCTGGGGCTGTATGTGCCGGGAAAACAAGGGATAGGGTAGGCAGAGCCTTCTGGGCAGTAATAACCTGCGGGACAACGATCACCGGTGCTGCCATCTAGTGGTGTGGCAGAGCTGGAGCGTGCGCTGCAGTAGTACCCTGCGGAACAGTTCCCTGTTGGTTCCGCAAGTGTTGAGAACTGGCAGAACTGCCCTCCTGGACAGGGTAGAGGATCTGACGAACCTAAAACATTGAGGAGTTATGTATAATTATTGGTCCATGCTCCCTGTGCCAAGGAGTTCATGTGTGTCTGTCTAGCTGGCTGTCAGCAAATTTACTGAAAAAGTTACGCATCGACTATGATGAAATTCTGTGCACACTTCACCTTCAGCCCAAGATATAATTCATTAAATCTTGGTGGTGTAGGAGATTTTCTTTGAAGGATTTTTCACCATTCACAGCTATAGCAGGACAGAAATGCAGAGTAGTGTCCCTTTGGTTGTAGTGCAGGAATTCATCCGTTTAGCTGTTTGCACACAAACATCTAAGGCTACAGACGTCTGTCCTTCACTCAAGGACAACGCAAGTAATCCTTGAGTGCTATACAGACTTATTTACTTGATTGGTGTTTTATGCCATACTCAAGACTATTTCACTTATATGACGACAGCCAGCATTATGGTGGGAGGAGACAGGACAGAGGGGAAGGGTACCCACAATCATCTGCAGGTTGCTGGCAGACCTTCCCATGTACAACCGGAGAGGCTATTTCACTTATATGACGACAGCCAGCATTATGGTGGGAGGAGACAGGACAGAGGGGAAGGGTACCCACAATCATCCGCAGGTTGCTGGCAGACCTTCCCACATATAACCGGAGAGGAAGCCAGCATGATCTGGACTTCAACTCACAGCAACTGCACTGGTGAGAGGCTCCCCAGTCAATGTGCTGTACAAACAAGCTATTGTCTTTAGGCCCTTATGAAACATGGTGAAACAGGCTGAACCCTGAGGAAATCTCTGTACAGGTGGGGTGTCCGGAGTTACACATGGTGAAACAGGCTGAACCCTGAGGAAATCTCTGTACAGGTGGGGTGTCCGGAGTTACACATGGTGAAACAGGCTGAACCCTGAGGAAATCTCTGTACAGGTGGGGTGTCCGGAGTTACACATGGTGAAACAGGCTGAACCCTGGGGAAATCTCTGTACAGGTGGGGTGTCAGGAGTTACACATGGTGAAACAGGCTGAACCCTGGGGAAATCTCTGTACAGGTGGGGTGTCCGGAGTACACCAGATATGAGACAACTCTGTGTTACAGCCACAGTCAGTCTAGCAGGAGCTGGATTTGAACACGCAACCTCATTGGTGACAGATCCTGTCTAAAAGATCTCTCTCACAATAACAAACCCAGACGTGTTTCGTACCTTCAGGACAGAAATACCCGGGCTGACATTCGCCCCCATGGGAGGTGGTGTTCGCGCTGTCGGCACCTCCGGAGCAGTACCACCCTGCAGAGCAGTTCCCTGTGGGCTGAGGATTCCCGTGCCCCTCACAGTACTGACCCCCAGGGCAGGCCAGGCAGTCGCCCAGTGACACCCCGGATTCTGCGGGGTTGTATGTTCCAGGGGGGCAGCGGAATTGGGTGGGCAGCTCTGTGCCGTTAGGGCAATAGTGACCTGAGGAGAAAATCAAAAATACTCATTTTTATGAAGTTATTTTTGGACACTTTTGTTTCTTTATGGCCCATTTATTACCAGATATTTTATGTAAAATCTGCTCCTGTTATTAGAAGAGAGATAACAAATGCTACAATTTTACTTTGAATGAAGGTGTTTTCAAGGACAATGTTTTAATTTTACAAGGCACCAGAATTTTATCTCCAGCCTGTACCCGTCTGTTATTAGAAAGGGAAATAAACAATGCCAAAATCTGATTTTGGATAATTGGGGTTTTCAGTGAGAAATAGGCAAGACTTCAATGTAATATTTTATCTTCTTCTGCGATTTGAGAAAGAGGCCAAATCATTCGTCATGTAAATGTGTTGTCCATCAATAGGGGAGTTTCGAGACTTTACTCTTTTATTGCTAAAGGTAAGAAGAGCCCTACTGTACCATGTGACCAGCAAAAATGTTAAGCAACTATTTCTGATTACATTTACTGTAACATGGGCATCTAAGAAAAATTTCAAAAAAAGTTATTTAGACCAGACATACAATAGGGAAAATTGAGGAACTGGAAGTTTTTTAGTTTAAGAAGTTCCTGATTGAAGGAACCTCCCTCACACGGCACGATCGGTAAATTAAAATCAACAAAACTGCCTGACATTTCTGACAACCAACATGACACAGTTGATTTCTTTTTACCTTCTATGCCAAAACTCAAACTTCCCCTACTGATGGGTATTGTTGAAGAAGAATTGCAATAGGACAAATTCCAGATGGCATGAAAACCGAACATTCTGTATCTGTGCGAATATTACATCCGACATCTTTTATTCTGTCTCTAACAATACCAATTAATCTCACATTCTCACCCTGTTGATACATTCCTGTTTCTAAGCGCACTAAGTGCCCGAAAAATACATTTCAAAGTTTCACAAACCTGACGCTAAAGTAATATGAAGAATTCCCCACACGTAAGCCAGAAACTAAATTTTCAGTCCACACCTTTGTATAATCGTGCGGCGAATCAAACCTGACCCTCCCGGCTTACCTGCTGGACACGGTGTAGAAAGGAACTCTGAGGAGTTGGCCAGACAGTAGTAGCCAGCTGGACACTGCGTGCAGACCTCTTGACCGGTAGAGTCTGCGTAGGTTCCAGCCTGGCAGGGTACGGGCACACCTGACCCCTCGGGGCAGTAGTGACCTGTGGGACACACCCCTCCCACACCTGTGAAGTAAGCCTGATCTGGGCATGTACAGTTGGGAGCGCTGGAGTTGTCAGAGGATGGGTTGGGGCGGTCCACACCCGAGGTGCAGAAATAACCTGGTTAAATAATGACACAGGAGAATGTTAGAACTGCTTACGAGTATTCCTCTTTAAACAAACCTTGGCAAAATTACTTTTTCAAAGCTAGGGTTGTAACACCTTTTGCCTTATGCCTCTAGAAATTATATCATTTGTAACAAAAGTTACAAGAAAAATGATATAATTACATCAGGCCTAAATTGTTTACGCCTTTTGGGATAACTTCTAATGAAAATAATTCTTTCTGATTTAACGACTCAGTTTGTTATGATTTTTTTATCATGTTTTTTCCCTTTTCTGGATGGCTATACTAGATTTATAGTCATGCAAAAACTACATATGGAGTTCAAAAATGGGGGTTTAAAGGCAAACTTAAGAACACGGAAAACGTGCCAGGAATTTTCTTGAAAACAGGCCTAACTCAGCGGAGACAATGATTGGATGGATCTATGACAGAAGCATTCCATGAAAATGAGAACAGAGACTGCACGGATTAAGGTAAGTTACCTGCTGAACAGTTTCCTGTTGGCTGAGTGAGATGTTCTCCTGAACAGTACATTCCCATGTCACATGACACACACTGACCAATGGAATACAAGCCTTCCTGGTTGCTATAGGTACCAGCGGGGCAGGATTGCCAGCCAATACCAGTTCCTGGAGCAGAATCAGATACACAGATGAGATGACAGGGAGTCAAGAGTGGTCCTAATTTTCATGTGTACTGTAAAAATGGTTTCAATGATAATGTTCATTTGATTCATGTTCTATGCCATACTCAGAAATGTTTCATTTACACGATGGCGACCAGCATTATGGTGGGAGGAAACTTGGCAGAGCAAAGGGGAAACCTACGACCATCCGCAGATTGCTGTGTGAGAAGCTGCTGTGTCATTATTCAGAATAGCACATTAGCCCCCTCAGCCATGGGAGGCTCCATAAATGGATATCGGCAGATGGTAAACATATGACTCTCATAGACTGGAATTCTTCTGTGGCTATTCTGTCAACAATGAACTCCCAAAACGTAAGTCACTGACAACTGTTAAATCGCACACTGATCTAATTCTCCCGTGACAGTCATGTTAGTTACCTTGAGGGCAGTAGTACCCTGCAGGGCAGGGCTGAGCATTCAGGGTGGCATTCTCAGGCTGGACAGGTAAGCAGTAAAACCCGTCTGGGCACGGCCCACAAGTAGAGGCTCCTGTCGTGTTGGCATAGTAACCAGGTGCACATTCCTGGAAATCAGTATAATAATTACTGTAAGTGACTTTTAAAAATGTGTTTTTTTTCCCAAACACAGTAACTCACAAAAAACTTTTTACAGCCTTTTATTTTCTCATTTTCAACAACAAACTTACAACCAACTTAACTCAGATTAAAAGAGAAAAAAAACAAAAAGAAAAACACTTTCAGATCTCAAATGCCATTAAAAATTATATAGACTGACCCACACTTCAAGTTTCAAGGAATAACGAAGCATGCATGCATTATTTTGGTGGCAAAGATATATATATATATATATATATATAACTTAACTACATTAAATATATTATTAAAGAAAGCAGCATATAATGAGACATCATACTTACCTTGTAAATCTCTGATCCATTAGGACAGTGTAGCCCCTGGGGGCAGAGGAACTGGGCGGGGTTAGGAACATCCAGACCCTCAGGACAGTAGTAACCACCCCAGCACTGATCCGTCGGGGCTGTCATACCTGAATATAAGGAGAGAATTTCATTGGCAGATCGAGTGAGTGACAGGGCATTTGTGAAATAAACAACCCTGATGTTAGTGACAAGTGAGGAAATAGATAACATGAGAAAGAAAGACAGAGAAAGAAAACTTATACAAGAGTCATGAAGCCGGTTTACAAACTCGATCTGAGGGGCCACAAATTCACTTTCTAAATGACATCTAAAAATCCGTTGTATGAAGTTTGTTGATTACCTCTACTAGGACAACATTTGACTAATGCAGGGAGATATATGCGCAGTAGGATAAGAACTGAGAACAATAATACCTATCATGTCATCGCTTTTATTTCATAACTGCATGAAAACCAAGCTCCTGAGTGCAAGCAATTATCAAAATCTGACGGTTTTTGTCCACTGAGAATTTTGAAAGTTTGTGCAAGAACAACTTTCTGAAATATTTGGAGGGGGGAAGGGGGGTAGGACGACACTTTTGTTACCCTGTTGCAAGGAAAGAAGGATGTATTCCTCGCTTTTCACAAAAAAATTACTGGATACAAAAATGAATGAATTTTCACTCCCTCCAGCATACTTATAGGCTTCTGTTTGTCGGTATGATCAGCTGACCACTTGCCAAGTATTTACTGAATTTCATTCTTTCCGTGTTCAAAACACATTCCATGTCTATGATTTGTTAATCTGCGATATTACCTGTGATAGGGCAGTAATATCCGCAAGTACAGTTGGTACATGGTGTGCTCAGCCCCTGACTATCAGAGAAGGTTCCCCTCGGGCAGGGCAGGGGGTCAGCACTACCCCTGGGGCAGTAAGACCCTGGAGGACACAGCATGTAAGCCGCTACATCCGCTCCGCTGGGGCAGTAGTAACCTGGAAAATCAGCCTCAATCATTTCAGTGGTGTCATTGCTACTGGGCAAGAAAAGATTCTCACAAACTGAAACAGGCACATACCGTTACGCTGAATTCCACAAAGTACCTGTGTCTATAGTGCATACTCAAGAATTTTCACTTAGGCCATAAGGTGTAAGTTTTATTGGTAACGGAAACCTGACTGGTTGGAGTAAACTGCTGATCTTTGGCAAGTTACTGACGCGCTTTTAAGGAAAACACTAACTAACAAAAAATTACATTCTGTTTTCTGCTCATCAAAAAGAATATCTTCATATAACAAGTTATAGAGTCACATCATCATGTTTCTTGAAGTAACATATCTATGTGTATAAAACTGCTAAAACTCAGTTGATATTTTACCAATGATACCATACGGATGTAAAACCTTCCAGAGATTAAATGGAACTCAAGACAAGACAAAATGAGTCTATCATTAGCTTAACAATCTTTGATCACCTTCTTTTTACGTAAAATCGGACAGGTAGCCATATCAGTGTATTAATACATACATAGGTTATACCTTAAAGGCTGACTTTTCTTTCTTGAACATAACCTTTCAGCTGTATTTAACAGCCTTAGAGCAAGCAGGTGTACACAGAGGTGAAGGGACAACAGGAATGCGGAATGAGTTTGCTTTTTAAATAACACCCAAAAAGGGATGGGTACTAAATACAACCTTACCTTCTTGACAGTTAGGTCCTACTGTAGTCATGTTGTAGTCGGGACAGTAGGACCCTGCCGTACAGTTCACACACTGACTGACATCCTGGAGTCCAGCCGTCGGGTTAAAGGTGCCGGGTGGGCAAGGCTTGGGCACAGCTGAGGCTGCGGGACAGTAGGATCCCTCGGGGCAGATGTCCGCGTTTTGCCCCAGGGTCGGGGTAGGGCTGTCGGCCCCATACGTGCAGTAGTAACCAGCCTGACAGTCTCCCGCCGGCCAGCTAAGGCCAGTCCGGTCGCAGAACTGCCCAGCGAGGCAGGGGATGCAGTCAGAGGGCACGGTTCGGTGGGTGATGTTGTTGAAGGTGCCCAGAGGGCAGGGGAATTCTGTCATCCGCGTGGTGTTCGGAGGGCAGTAGAATCCCGTGGGACAGGCAGAGTTGTTGTACAACACAATGGGCTCATCTGTGTTGTCACAGTAGTACCCTTGGGGACAACCTTTACATGTCCACTGCCCCAACTCATCCTGATACGTCCCCGAGGGGCAACGGATGGGTGCGGAGCTACCCTCAAGGCAGTAGTGCCCCAGGCTGCAATTGTAACCTGGGGGACTTGAGGCATCCTGACCACCTGGGCAGAAATACCCAGCGTTGCACAGCCCTGTTGGTAGAGAGTTACCTCCCCCAGCGCAGTAGAATCCTGGAGGACATGTGATACAGTCGGAGACGTCGTCATTGCCTGTACTGTTCAGGTAGGTACCTGCCTCGCACAAAAAGGGCGCTGCACTTCCCTCAGGGCAGAATGCACCCAGTGGGCAAATATCACCTGTAACGAAGAGAAGACAAAGGGTTTAGTATTAAATAACCAAAGTGTTTGTTCATCTATAATTAGATACCGTCCTATAAGCTCCAATTCTGTATTTATTTGGTTGGTTGCTATTTAACACCAGCCTCATGAAGAGCAAGAACAGCGTGAGCCAGATCTTTCTTAGTCCTTGTTTCTCGGCCAGGCTGGCCAGAGTCAAGTTATGAAAACTGTATTCACTTCTCATCTTTTTCTTATGCCATACATTGAAAAAAGCAAGATCAAATTACCAATGAACACATAGATGTATGACAAACATCATTTATTCTCAATGCATTGAAAACTTCAGAGTCGCACCTGTGACATTTCCATCAGTAGGATTTGGCACAGTTGCCATGGAGACACAGTAGTATCCCGGGTGGCAAGGTCCTGAGGTGTCATTCAGTCCGTCCGTCCCGCAGTACTGCCCTGGTGTGCATGGTGACGGTAATGATGATCCAGCAGGGCAGTAGTAACCTACGGAACAGCGATCTCCTCCTATACCAGAGGGCGCTGCGACAGTGGCTCCCCCGCTGCAGTAGTATCCGGCATCGCAAGTACCAGAAGGCATGGATAGGCCGAAATTGTCACAATATTCTCCACCTGTGGAATAATCCAAAATTTTTCACAAGTGTTTGAAAAAATCTAACAACATTTTCAGTCAAAACACATGTCCAACGAATCTAGACTGTTGTGCCAATTTGAATGTCATGTTCAGAACAATTATCCTCAAAACATACAAATGACAGATTTTGCTTTGCTTAATTCTGCTATCATTTCAGTAAAATAATGACATGAGCTGCCCCTCCTAGGAGGTCAAAGTCTTCTGGGAAATCATGTAAATTCAAACTAATTTTTCTCAAACAATATTTACAGCTTCCAAATTTCACTTCATCCCAATATCTTTTCTGCAATGAACAAAGAAATACTTAACAAATTTCCTGAAATAATTCTACCAATTGTTCTATCTGTTGACCTAAACTCTGACGTTGCTTTGCGTTTCTGTTAAGGAAGCCAGAATAGAGCTCATGAACAAGGGAGGTAACCTGGGCATGGAATACAGTGGGACAGATCAGTTCTGTGAGTGACGTTATTGTATGTCCCCGGATCACATGGATACTGGATTCCGGATCCCGTTCCATCAGGGCAGTAGTATCCGGTGGGACAAGGGTTATCCGTGTAGTTGGCTGTTCCGTCCGGACAGAAATATCCTGTGTTGTAAAGGATGAAAAAAAATATGAATGTTTGTGTTCATGGAAACACATTCAGGTCATCATTTAATTACTCTGTACATCATTTCATTCATGGAGTGCATGACAACGAGCAGATCTTGGCAGAAAGTTCCACTCTGGGAATACAGTCAGCCTTTGTTCAGCCCAATAGGTCAACTTTCAAATTTCTGGAAACACTGTGTAAATTATGTAGTCTCGGTTATAGTGCAAGTTTTACCAAACAAGTTAAGAAAAACGATTAAAAAAAAATGTGTGAACTTTCACAAATCTGTTTCTTGCTGATTCAGCAATGTCTTCATATAACCGAATATTTGTGTTTGAATATTTGTATGGCAGGTCAAAGAATTTGTCCCACTGATGGATAGAAACAGCAGTTATAGCCTTATCCAGTAAAACTATACAAGTGCCTTGCCGGAAAAAGTCAGACAGATTATCATTTTACAAAATCAGGAAACAATGTCCACTGTTCAGAAACTTAAATGTTTCCTCACCTGCAGGACACGTCTGGCACGATGCCGAACCTTCCACATCAGCGTATGTTCCGTTCTCGCAGGGAATTGGGTAGATGCTACCAACGCCTCCTGGACAGTAATAGCCGCCTGGGCACCGCCCACCAAACCCAAGCTGGCGGTCGTCATAGCAACTGTTGTTCAGTGGCTGTGATTGGTTGTTGCCATCAGGGTTTGGACGATCGACTCCGTAGACACACCAGTATCCAGGGGAACAGTCGCCTGTGGAAATGGTAACAAACAGGTAACCGTGACAACATCAAAAACAAAGACTCGTATTCCACCAAATATTCAATAATTTTGGGACACTTGGATTGTCATCACATAGTTAGGTATCTATACCTTTACTTTTCCCGAGAAGTGGGAGAGAAATGTATTTCCTTTCTTTCTGCAGTACTATCACCTGTCCCAAAAATTAGAACAATTTGGGTATGTGGATTCCAAAAACTCTTGCTAACATCATCAGTAGAAAATGAAAGTACCCAAAACTATTGCACCAAAGCCATTTAAACATACACCTACATGGAACATCGTAACTTCCTATTATTTCACTAATTCTAAAGTATATCAATTCAGCTCACTGAGAGCCAAATTTGACATCCTTTTGTACTCTTTTCTCTGCTGAGTGTTGTGAAGTGTTTTCACCCTACAGTATAATTTCTGACTTATCACAATCAAAAGTGGCCCCAGCCACATTTGAGCCTCCCTCACCTGTGGGGGCAGTCAGGTGTTCTCCATCACAGTACTTCCCCGCGGTGCAGGGTTTACACTGACTCTCCTCATACAGACCCTCCACGTCGCTGTAGGTGCCCCTAGGGCAAGCCCTCCAGTCCCACCCGGTGCCCTCGGGGCAGTAGTACCCCTGGGGGCAGATCTCACTCTGCCCCTGCAGCACACAGTAGTACCCCGCGGCGCACGGGTAACACATCACTGCATGGGTGTGGTTTACCTGGGGGAGAGATCATGAACAGGTGAGACATATTGTGTTTCATATAAAATTTCATTCATGACTAAGTTGCTGCAGGTATTTAGCCTAAAGTTTGGCCTGCACCAATGTGCTGCAGGTATTTTGCCTAAAGTTTGGCCTGCACCAATGTGCTGCAGGTATTTTGCCTAAAGTTTGGCCTGCACCAATGTGCTGCAGGTATTTTGCCTAAAGTTTGGCCTGCACCAATGTGCTCAAAGAAGCTAAAAAAGCCTTAAAATGATACTTCTCTTGATTACATTTGAGTTTTTCTGATAACAAAAACTGATACAACATCACCCCCCCCCCCAAAAAAAAAACAGAACAAAAAAACAAAATCAAGCAAAATCTTGCATATGGAAAACTATAAGCTAAACTTCAGGTGCAATACCTAACTGCTTTGTCTGATTCCAACAGGTGCAATACCTAACTGCTTTTGTCTGATTCTGACAGTTCAACTGATCTCACAAGGATCAACAGAACTCCAATACAATGTCATCCTGTTGGAGCTTTATTGATCGCAATGGTTCAGAACAAAACCTAATATTTGATGGCCTTTATTTGTATCCCAAATTGTAACTGGGTGAATTTTCAGGACAACTACTGAAGTACTTCTGCAGGTTTATTACAATGGTGGCCTGTTCACCAAAAGCTTTACTTCTTGTGATTTATTTATTTGACTGAAATAATTTCACTCAGATGATCAAAGTAAAATTTATGCACGGAACGTGTGGGTTGGATGAGTGGGGGGGAGGGAGGTGATGGGTGATCAAGTGCTCGTATCAGACCAGCGCTGTCCATCAACCAGGTATCGGTCAAACCATCATGATTAAAGAAAAGTGTTTCATATAAGATCATTTCAGTCATCTTTGAAAATTGCATAAGTGAAATATTCTTGAGTACGGCGTAAAACATCAATCAAATAAATAAATATTTACTTATGAGTGTACAGGTATCAACTCACTGCACTGTTATTTCTGCAGGGGATCGGCATAGCAACACCTTCAGGACAGTAGTGCCCGATGGGGCAATTGGTGAGTGCTGGTTCCCTGTGGACTGTACCAACTGGACAGTAGTAACCTGCCGAAGGATAAAAAAAAACAAAAAAACACATAGGTACATGTATGATATATTGAGGTCTAACCAAACTCCGATGGCATAGATAATTTGTCATGTCTCACCCTAACGATGATAATAACTGAGAATAGATTCTCATGATAACACAACTGTCTTGAGAGAACACATCTGTCTTGGTTGATACGATGACCTCACGTACTAATTTTGCCCATGACTACACATCTGTCTTGGTTGACATGGCGACCTCACGTACTAATTTTGCCCATGACTACACATCTGTCTTGGTTGATACGGCGACCTCACTTACTAATTTTGCCCATTACTACACATCTGTCTTGGTTGATATGCTGACCTCACGTACTAATTTTGCCCATTACTACACATCTGTCTTGGTTGATATGCTGACCTCACGTACTAATTTTGCCCATTACTACACATCTGTCTTGGTTGATATGGCGACCTCATGCACTAATTTTGCCCATGATTACACATTCTGATTCAGAGAAATATATTCATCTTAGAAAAGGTACTTTGAGATTGTTTTGGAGGGTTACCAGGATAATATCCTACCGAAAAAATGTCACTTTCAGCAACCGGATACAAGGGCAATGGTTTACATTTCTTTTGCTTATAATTTTGGGGGCAAATTTTGAAGGTTGGAATTTTGGTCTTTGACTGACATTTTATACCATACTGAAACTCAAGAAAACATTTCATTTGCATGTTGGTGGTTAGGGCCATAAGTATAATGGATTTGTCACAATCCCAGCAGAAAGCATTGAAAGCTTCCTTTAAAGGAAAAAACCTGGGAAGTATTGTGCTATTTGTGGTAAAAAGAGAATGGTTTGAAGAATTAAAAACAATCGTCAAAGTTTTTTTTGTTTAGAGATTTTTTTCATTTCAAGACAGCAAATTTCAATGTAGATCATAAGAAACGCTCAATCATGAAAACTAAATGCCTCCGAGTTAGAGGGCATGGAACTGTGAATATAATTTTGAAAACTCAGAATGCAGGATAACTTAAAGCAAGATTAGTAGATATGACATGAATTGGGGCAGTAATGAGCAAAGGTTGGATACCATCACAAAAACTGACCGGCCAAGCTCTTATTACAGTGGTCTAAGTTACAGTGGCAGTCTTGACCACGTTGTTTCATTACAACATTTGCTTATATCTCGTGTTCCTCGACGGATAAATCTCAGAATTTAAACCATATCACGCAAAGTAACCTGTGTAAAACTGACTCCCCATATCCCCCAACCCTGCTTACCTTCCCCACAGAGGCCTGAGGGTTCTGTGAGCCCCGGGGTAGCACAGTAGTGACCCCCCGGGCAGTCCATACAGTCAGACTCCCATTCCAAGTTGGTTAGATTCGAAAACGTTCCTGAGGAAGACAGATTAGAGGGTATACACACAACTGAAAAGCTGTTTTCTCATACGGAAATGTCAGACATGGGTTCCCCGAAAGAACAATACAGGCTAATTCATACTTTTTGTTTCATGGGAACTCAAATATAAAGGTCTTGAGAACGAAGTAACATGAAATATTTCAGACACGAATATGTGTATGTTGGCAAACCTATGTCAACTTTGTCACAGATTATTCTCTGAATTTAACAAAAAAAATCTGAGAACAAAGAAACTCATAGACTAAAGAAAAAATCATTTCTGTGACTGGTGTTTTGCCCCGATCACGTCAATTATACACTGACAATCTGCGTGTAAGTTCTTTTTCTGGGAGTTTAAATTCAACAGTGTTGAGACCCAATCAACATCAAATATTCTGATATATTGAAACAAATACATCTACATTTGCAAACCTATGTAAATTATGTCAAGGTATACTCTCTGAATATGGCAAAAAATTATTGGAATCTAAGTAAATCAAGGAATGAAGAAAAAAATCAATACCGTACTTCACTTCATGTTTAGCATTTCTCTCGAGTCACATTTGGTTTCATTCTGATTGATTTGTCCACTTTATAGGGCCTCTGAAGAGTTCTTTGCGAAGCTAAGTTTCATTTCTTATCAGAAAAAAATTAAGTGTTGGTATCAAAAGTATGATTTTAAGGCCTATATGTGTCTCTAAAAGTACATTTTTGTACACTAAACTTTGGGTCAAATACATTCCTATCTTGTGAGGAGCTACATGTACACCCTCTGTCACCTCACTGATACACTGACAATCTCCCAGTAAACCGTGCATAAGCTACCATTACATTTACCTTCAGGGCAGGGGTAAGGGACATAACTAGTGCTGTTACAGAAATGCCCCGGCGGACAGTCCATAAAGGTGGCAGAGGTCGCCGCCAGGGGGCAGTAGTAGCCACGGAGACAAGGGCCGCTGGGAGATGTCAGATTGAGTTCGCCGCAGTAGTAACCTGAAAAAGACAAAAGTTTCCAAGAGTCAGCCATTTTGTTGGCAGATGTCAGATCCATACTGCTTACAGCTGTTGGCCATACTGCTTACAACTATCTGCCTTATTGCCTGCAACTATTAGCCACATAATTACTTAAAACCACTGGCCATGCTGTTTACAAGAGTTGGCCATACTCCATACAAATGTCGGTCATATTGCTAACAACTGTCAACCTTACTGCTTGCAGGTGTCAGGCGTATCACTTAAAAATATTGGCCATATTGCTTAGAACTGTTGGCCATAGTGGCCATTACACATTTGATACATGTAAATGATCTTGCAGGATTTGAAATTTGATGTTGGTGTTTTACGCTCTACTTCAAAATTACATTACGTTGGTCATACGTTTGTGGTGGAAGAATCTGAGTGCTTGGAGTGACGTTACTGGTCAAGGACAATGCACTAGACAACTGAGCCAGAAAGGACAGCTTTTTATGTGTAAACCTATTGTGAATTTTCTTATCATTTTAACACATAACATATCGAAAAAATATTACAATACCATGATACAAAGACCTCAAAAGATGACAAAGATGCAGATATTTAAGCTCTGAAAATAAAATGTAGGAAACAAATTCGACGTTTTCAGACAAGTGTGAGGGACTGAAATGTCACAAGGCACTTTCACCTTTTTTCACATAGAGGTGTTCTACTGGCTTATAAGTATCCTAAATGACCTAAAATTTCATTTCTGGCAGAATTGCTCATTTTTCATGACTGATGGTTCTGTTGATTTTACTGAAAAAATGTATTTATGACAATAATAGGCATTTAAAAATGCATATTTGGGACAAAATGTTAGGTCATTTCCAGCATATATTAAGTGGTGTAACTGTGGGTACCATTATCCCAGTCTAACCCTCACATACCTGGTGTACAGTTAAGACACTCTGAGACGTCTGTCAGCCGCACATTGCCAGAGTATGTCCCCAGAGGGCACTTCTGGGGTGCGGAGCATTGGGCGGGGCAGTAAAACCCAGCGGGGCATTCATCAGCATCATAGCCCTGTAATGGTGTCCCCGAAACAGCGTTCTGCCGACAGTAATACCTGAGAAACAAGTGCAATAATATATGCCAACATACAATAATATTACCCATATATTTATATAAACAAGAATATAATTATGTGTTCTTTGGATTGCGTTTGTCTCAAGATTAATTAACATTATATGAAATCACCCTTGTTGAAATGTCAGCATCACTTGTGGATACACAGCAGCAGCTGATGACATGTTCAAGCGTGACCTCACACCAGGCAAAGTGAAAACCACATGATACTTTTGTTCCCGTATTCTCTAACGAAATGAACAAAATCAGTGTTAATATACTGCAATGTTTTTACAATTTGGAAAAACTTGTCAGATTATCTCAATCTTCATCATTTTACCTTGCTTTTAAGACACCTATTTTTTGACACCATCACAGCTCTTTCACCTGAGGCCTGGGAGCAAAACAAAACTGACTTTTTGAATGACATTACAGTTGCCATTTTGTCCTAGTTACTACACATCTGCATGTACTGTGCTGCTCTACTCACCCCGGCAGACAAGTCTTGGTGTAGTCCGTCTGTGCCTCTTGATCACAGTAGTACCCCCCGGGGCAGGGCGTGCAGTCTATGACTGCACCCAGCCCACTGCTGTTACTGAATGTCCCCCTGGGGCAACGGTGCTCCTCTGCAAACCTGGTGCCAGCAGGGCAGTAGTGACCTGTGAAGGTGGAAAAGGTTACATTGTGTATAGAAAAGGTTACAGTGAGTGTAGAAAGGGTTACAGTGAGTGTGGAAAGGGTTAGTGAGTGTGGAAAAGGTTGCAGTGAGTGTAGAAAGGGTTACAGTGAGTGTAGCAAGGATTGCAGAGAGGGTAGAAAGGGTTACAGTGCGTGTAGAAAGGGTTGCAGAGGTAATAGACAGGGTTAGTGAGTGTAGAAAGGGTTACAGTGAGTGTAGAAAGGGTTGCAGAGGAGACAGACAGGGTTAGTGAGTGTAGAAAGGGTTAGATTTATATACAACCTCTGCTACATCATTTCAAGAGACAAGCTAAAAAATGCCTGACGTCAGAAGCAGAAAGCAGTGGTGGTAACTAAAACTCTGCTTGTATATTTGTGTGAAGAAACTTCTTCACAGGTACATATTTCTAGATGAACAAGACTTTAAAGTTTACACTGTGCTCTTTTTTTTTATTCTTACTTGATTCACGTGATTATGCATTTCTTAAGAAAATAGAATATGCAGGCCTATTAGAAAATAGTATATCTTGAATTTCAGGCCATGCACATTTACGCTTATGATGTGTAATGCACTTTAAGCGATTTAATGACCGCTAACACATTTGAACACCTGGCTTCAGGTCATACCTGGAGGACAGTAGCTTGAGTTGAAGAGGACGACAGGTGAGATGGTGTTGTCACAGTAAAACCCTTGGGGACAAGTCTTACACGAACCCTGCCCCGTCTCATCCTGGTACGTCCCCGAGTCACAGCGGATCGGCTCATGAAATCCACTGGCGGGGCAGTAATGACCTGCTCAGAGGAGAAGTTAGATTACAACAAGCATTCTGGAAGTATTCAGTAAGAATTTATTATTTGTTTGATTGTTGTGTGACGTTGTACTCAAGAATATTTCACTTATATGCCAGTAGCCAGCGTTATGGTGGGAGAAATATTCAGTAAGGACGCACTACATATCCCCTAGTGTCAGCCATGTTAACCAATGGCAACAGATATACCTTAAAGGCCTAAAATTTTATCAATTTCGCATTTACTCATTTTTCCCGACTGAGTTCAAGTATATTTCAGAAAAGGGTAAATTCTTAGGTTTATTTGGAAGGTAGGATAATGCCCTTCTGGAAAAAGCAAGTTTTAACATTAAAACTAAAATTTTGGGACATAATTTTGACTCTCAAAACGGAGTTTGGGGGGTGAAATTTCAGGTCATACAGAGTCATTTTATTAAAAACTGATAACACAACACTAAACTAAACTTCATCTGTAAGTGGTTTGGGTGAAGTCATATACCAAGTTTAAATTCAAAAATCATGAACAATTCAACCGAACGTCTGGAAACCTCATTAATAGACTTAATCTGTAATCAGTGCTGGTGATGGAGAGATTTATTTATCTATTTCATTACTGTTTTTTCGCTGTACTCAGGAACATTTCACTTATACGACAGAGACCAGCATTATGGTGTGAAGAAACTCGCCAGAGCTCAGGGGAAACCCACGACCATTTGCAGGTTGCTGGCAGACATTTCCACATACGGCCGGAGAGGAAGCCAGCATGAGGTGGACTTGAACTCACAGCAAGCACCTGCATACATTGTGAATACATTGTGACCCATGTACATGTGCGGAGATCATCTACAACTGAAGTTATTTCCTCCACACAACAAAAAGTTTCACATCAATACATCTAAACCATCACACAGTCAATACAACCTCATTTACACTTTGAACTTTAATTAAATGTGCTGCCTGAGGGCTTGCTAACGAGCTCACCTTGTGGACAGGTGTAGGCAGGTGGGTCGGCCTGAGTTTGTCCGGTGGGGCAGTAGTATCCAGCCGCACAGGGTCCCGTTGGGGAGGGGTTCCCATAGCCTGCACAGTACGCCCCCTGGGTGCACGGGATACAATCGCTCTCTGATCGACCCCCTGTGGTGTTAAGGTACGTCCCTGGGGGACAGAAGGTCCCATTCCCGCTACCCTCAGGGCAGAACTGTCCCTCTGGGCAAACATCGCCTTTGGTAATGAAATGACAGGATGAAGATGAATCAATCAGTCAGACTATGGCATATACTTAGCCATGTCAGGAAGATACCAGCCAAATCTTGGTGGCAAAACAGGCCGGTGACAGCAACAAGGTCTACTTTTACACGTTTTTGTATGACCCCGCCCTGAATTGACCCCAGATGTCCTGATCTTCAGGTGGACGCTCTAACGACTGGGCCCCTGAGGCAGTGTGTAAACATCAGTGTTTATAGTAATACAGGAAGTTTCCCTTTATTCTAACTGTGTGAAGTCACGCTTACCGTAAGGCTGTCCGACAGGCGTGCTGGTCGGGGAACCGGACGAGCAGAAATAACCTTCGCTACAGTTACCGGTCGGGGAAGACAACTCTGTCAATGAAGAAAACCAAAAACTGAGGTATGATCTTGTTGTATGCGAACCCCACAGATACATACATGTATGTCACACATCCACATAAATAAATAAAACATTTTATATAGCCTTCACTTATCATGAATGCTGAGTATGGTAAAATAATCTGACATGTCATCCAACAAGGCACATTTTTAAGGGCTGATAAATGTCATACAATATTCCTTTTGGCACTGAGCCTTACGGTTTTCCAGTACGATGTGATTCTATCTCTTGTCGTCCTACCAACGGGTCAAAGGCTGGAGGTTTGCTACGAGCACACATGAACCAGACACGTAAGTGAAAAATTCTTGAGCACGGTGTTAAACAACAATCAACCTAGGAGGAGCACAACGTTTTCCTGGAATTCTTAAAACTTTTCACACGTTTGCGAACTGTTTATTCCAGCACATTCTAAATGAATGAATGATTGTGGCTTAACGTCACATCGGCAATGTCTCAGCACATTCTGAAAGCGTTTCTCTGTGCAGATTGATAACAACTATATGTGAAGCCCTGAAACTGGCCAAACAAACCAACGTAGTCTTGTGCCCAAAATTAAATTAAAAAGATGCATAAATCACAACCCAGCAAATAGGTGCCTGGCATTTTTGAAAACATCCCTTTGGACAAAGCGATATGACCCTGTTGTCCAAGTTATATATTACTGAACAAAGGTCTCTTGGGTCATACCACTTTCACTGAAGGGGTGTTTTCAAAAATACCTATTTATACCAAAGGTACCTATTTGCAGGCTTGAAATCATACTGAATATTGCTACTTCCTGTGCTCAGGTTGAGGGATTGGGGTACTTACCCACGTTATCGCAGTACAGTCCAGGTGGGCAGGGCACAAGGGCGGAGCTCCCTCTAGGACAGTAATACCCGGCCTCACACTGGCCCCCCTGGGTGGGATTGGTCGGCTGCGCGACAGTAGCGCCCCCTGAGCAGTACCACCCGGCGTCGCATTCTCCCGTGGGCTCGCTCATTCCCTGAGAGCCACAGTAGTACCTGAGAAAAACAAAGGGAGATAAGTCAGTCGGGACAGATTCATTTCATCCTCTATCATAAATTGTAACTGTCTACAATAGATGGTCCCTAGAGCCATTGGATTTCATAGACGAGACAAACTCCTGTGTGGCGTAATCCCGTGTGGCGTAATCCTGTGTGGTGTAATCCCGTGTGGCGATATTCTGTGTGGTGTAATCCTGTGTGGTGTAATCCCGTGTGGCGTAATTCTGTGTGGTGTAATCCTGTGTAGCGTAATCCCGTGTGGTGTAATCCTGTATTATGTATGAACTGCATATGGCCAATTATAACGATATTTCAGCCAAAAATCTGCAGATGGTTAAGGGTTTCCTTAACCCTTCTCAGAGTCTCAGGACTCTGCCTGCTTTCCTCCCAACCATAATACTGAGCAACAATCAAAAGAAATAAATAAATATTAAATAAATAAACAATTCTTTCACATCTGTAAACAAGAAATTGCTTGTTTGGGTAATGGATCAGAACAAATCGTGGTACTGGATTATTGTAAACTTTAAGTTTTTGTGCTCTGTTATAAATACCAATTTATTGTGCTGCACATATTATATCATTAACAAATTTTTAAGTTCGATCATCTGACGATCACTGTGAATGCGGGTTCATTCACAAAATTCTACATGGACTTTTTCTTGTCAAAGTTTTCTTTCTCCACCAAAACCTCTCACTCTCACCCGGATGGACACGGCAAGCAGTTAGTAGACGCCGACCTTGTGGTGTCGTTGTTGTACTTCCCCACAGGACAGGGGTGAACGAACGGTCCAGTGGTTCCCACTGGGCACCAGTAGCCACTCGGGCAAGGTGTCGGCTCACTGGTACCTTGCAGACAGTAGTAGCCTGCTGGACATGACTGACAGCTGGTGCTGCGAGTCTGATTGGCGTAAGTACCGGGGTTGCATGGAGTGGGCGTGTCTGACCCAGATAAGCAGAAGTGACCTTATAGGAAAAGAATGAAGAATGAAGTTTAATTTCATGCAATATGGGGCCAGCAGATATTCCTCTCACAACAGGACGTGTTACAGTGAATCAAGATCTCTTATGATAAGTCAACTGATGAAACAAGAGCAATGTAGCCTGCACCATTCCTACTGTTGTCCCAAACAAGATAGGAATGGCCCTCCACAGAAATTTGGAAAAATTTACTCATGGCTACTTTTGTTCTTACGGACTGTGGTCATTGTCATCACATGTTGCACACTGCCATTTTCTCTATATTATATTATAGGGCTCACTCACTTCTGACTGTGTTGAAGTAAAACATGACTTACTATGTTCCACCTCTGTCCCATATGAAAGCAGCGGGGTTGGGGGGGACTTGCATGGGGGAGGGTAGACTTATTACATCTATTAAGCAATGTCGGTTGTTCACAAAAATTCAACTTGGCAGGACACATCAAGTTTTTAATTCTGGACACATGTTAAATTTGAATCAAGGTATGCAATGAGAAATCCATTTGGGTCTAAGCTGTGTGCAGCTTATTGTTAAGTTCCACCTTATATTTGGTCAACAGGTAATGCGGTTCTCCTTCTCCACCAGAGAACACTGAACTGTCATTTGAGCTGCGATCTAAGTCCCCATTTCCAGGGGTTTTTCTAGCCATGGAGATGTCAGAAAATTGAGTTTTAAACAAATTTTGTGTTTTTGAGTTTTGATGAATATACAGAGTTTTTGATAAAATGGTGACAAAAAAATACTAAGCTTTCTGATTTGTTCAAATTGAGTTCCTAGGAAGAAACTGGGTAGAAAAACCCCTTCATTGGAAGGCCAAAGATATTGCATTTGAAAGTATCACCTGGTGTTAATAAACCGGATTCAGCGTAAATTGTCAGTCTGTATTTCACATGAAGTTTTTGCTTTTTTCAGGTGACATACTGCTCGATTCTAATTGCTTCATCCACCTCTTAGGGTCACTTAGGAGTTGTTTGGTGAAGTTTAATTAATTTCTTGCCAGAAAAACTTCAGTGTTGACATCAAAAGTATCATTTTAATGTGCCTCTGAAAGCGCATTTTGACTCGAGATGAAATGCAGTGCTTGCTGTAGACCAAGCTACAGGCGTTACCTGTGGGGCATTCGTCTCCGTACGAGGCATTGACAGGTGCGGGGTCTGGCGACTTCCTGCTGCAGTAAAACCCGGGGTCACATTTGGGTCCTTTGTCCGTCATGTTCAGTGAGGGGCAATAGTATCCCCCGGGGCAGGGGATACAGTCAGAGACAGAGCCGTAGCGAATAGCAAACCTGAAACAGTCAGAGAAACACAATGAGCTATAAGATTAGAAGCAGGATCAAAGATAGATAATCATTCCAGAGAAGTATGTTGAATATTGCAATAAACCGATTTCTAAAACTGCAGACTTCCTCTCGGATATGGGAAAATCTGCTGGCAGTGTGTGGATGGTTGTTGGTTTCCCCTGGGTTCTGCTTGGTTTCCGCATAAGTGAAGTTTTTCTGGACACACCTTAAAACACCAATCAAATAAATAAATAAGTATTTTTATCCCAAATTATATTAATCTGTAATCATTGTTCGGGGATTATTAATCCCATCTCCAACCAAACATGAACAAATGAACACAGCTTATGATTAAATGAATGTAGCTTATGAATAAATTAATGCAGATTATGAAAAGTAGACATTAGACAAAAAGTGACAAAGAAAAAATGCGCGGCATGTTGAAAAATTTGGAAGAATCTCCACTATACTTACCCATAAGTCCCTGCAGGGCACGGCGTTGGGACGGAACTTCCCATTGGACAATAGTAACCCTTAGGGCACACCCCCAGGACAGAGCTGTCGTCGTTCTCTGGAGTGGGTGTGGTTGACCCAGACTGTGACCAATAGCCAGGGCTCAGCTGCCCCGTAGTATTTGTCTGACCTGTCAATCAAAAACACATACACCCAATGAAACGACAGCCGTCAAAGAAGGGGCACTTGTTTCATGACATCTTCATGTATGCATACATACGCATTGTTAAGAGAAAGAACACTTTATCTTGAAGAAATAATGATGGAATGGTGGATTTTTATATACAAATCCTAATATTTGGTTTATTTATTTGATTGGCATTTTATGCTGCTGGCAGACCTTCTCATGCATGACCGATTGCGGCAAAAGCAAAGAGAGCTAGATTATGAAAGTCACTTTACTTTTCTCCAGATCCAGCCTAAATCGACTTCCATTTCTTTAGTACCTATGGTAGCAATGACCAACACATTCAGTGTCAATCACATTTAGCACTGACAAACACAGAAAGCACTGACCATCCGAGTCGCAGTAGTGGCCGGCGTCACAGGGTGTGCACTCAGATTCGCTGGTTAAGCCCTCCCTGTCCCCGTAGGTCCCCGCAGGGCACGGCGTTCCCTGGGAGACAGGGATGTTCACCGTGCTACCCAGACAGTACTGACCTAAAAGAGAGAAAAAAAAAAAAAAAAAAAAATTAACAACTTAAAAAATCATTGACAGTTTAGAAAAGAAAATAGTATTTTTTTAAGTTTATTGACATGCGAAGTAAAAGTTTCACGTTCAATCCTTTTTTTTTTTGCGAAACACGTGGTATTGGAGAACAATTTGTGGTGCTTTCGTAATTTGATTTACGTGTACATTTATCTGCTTCAAGGTCTTCTGGCCGTAAGAAAAATTTGACTCAGAAGACGAGGGTTGATTCCACAGCTCAAGATCACCGTTTACCAGTCATATTGAAGTGCTGGTACACATTTCATACAAAAGCTGTCCATTCTGTTGGTTTACATTGAGGACAAAGTTGAAGCTCACTGCCCAGAAATGCCCCTACCTTGAGGACAAAGCAGAGGCTAACTGCCCAGAAATGCCCCTACCCTGAGGACAAAGCAGAGGCTAACTGCCCAGAAATGCCCCTACCTTGAGGACAAAGCAGAGGCTAACTGCCCAGAAATGCCCCTACCTTGAGGACAAAGCAGAGGCTAACTGCCCAGAAATGCCCCTACCCTGAGGACAAAGCAGAGGCTAACTGCCCAGAAATGCCCCTACCCTGAGGACAAAGCAGAGACTCACTGCCCAGAAATGCCCCTACCTTGAGGACAAAGCAGAGACTCACTGCCCAGAAATGCCCCTACCTTGAGGACAAAGCAGAGGCTCACTGCCCAGAAATGCCCCTACCTTGAGGACAAAGCAGAGACTCACTGCCCAGAAATGCCCCTACCTTGAGGACAAAGCAGAGGCTAACTGCCCAGAAATGCCCCTACCTTGAGGACAAAGCAGAGGCTAACTGCCCAGAAATGCCCCTACCTTGAGGACAAAGCAGAGACTCACTGCCCAGAAATGCCCCTACCTTGAGGACAAAGCAGAGACTCACTGCCCAGAAATGCCCCTACCTTGAGGACAAAGCAGAGACTCACTGCCCAGAAATGCCCCTACCTTGAGGACAAAGCAGAGGCTAACTGCCCAGAAATGCCCCTACCTTGAGGACAAAGCAGAGACTCACTGCCCAGAAATGCCCCTACCTTGAGGACAAAGCAGAGGCTAACTGCCCAGAAATGCCCCTACCTTGAGGACAAAGCAGAGGCTAACTGCCCAGAAATGCCCCTACCTTGAGGACAAAGCAGAGGCTAACTGCCCAGAAATGCCCCTACCCTGAGGACAAAGCAGAGGCTAACTGCCCAGAAATGCCCCTACCCTGAGGACAAAGCAGAGACTCACTGCCCAGAAATGCCCCTACCTTGAGGACAAAGCAGAGGCTAACTGCCCAGAAATGCCCCTACCTTGAGGACAAAGCAGAGGCTAACTGCCCAGAAATGCCCCTACCCTGAGGACAAAGCAGAGGCTAACTGCCCAGAAATGCCCCTACCTTGAGGACAAAGCAGAGACTCACTGCCCAGAAATGCCCCTACCTTGAGGACAAAGCAGAGGCTAACTGCCCAGAAATGCCCCTACCCTGAGGACAAAGCAGAGGCTAACTGCACAGAAATCTCCTCACCTTGAGGGTGATGTTGAGGCTTACCACCAGGAAATCTCCTTACCCTGAGGGTAAAATTGAGACTCACTGCCCAGAAATGCCCCTACCTTGAGGACAAAGCAGAGGCTAACTGCCCAGAAATGCCCCTACCTTGAGGACAAAGCAGAGGCTAACTGCACAGAAATCTCCTCACCTTGAGGGTGATGTTGAGGCTTACCACCAGGAAATCTCCTTACCCTGAGGGTAAAATTGAGACTCACTGCCCAGAAATGCCCCTACCTTGAGGACAAAGCAGAGGCTAACTGCACAGAAAGCTTCTTACCTTGAGGGCGAAGTTGTGGATCACTGCACAGAAAGCTTCTTACCTTGAGGACGAAGTTGTGGCTCACTGCTCGGACATCTTTTTACCTTGAGAACAAAGTTGTGGCTCACTGCCCGGACATCTCCTTACCTTGAGAACAAAGCTGTGGCTCACTGCCCGGAAATCTTTTTACCTTGAGAACAAAGCTGTGGCTCACTGCCCGGACATCTCCTTACCTTGAGAACAAAGCTGTGGCTCACTGCCCAGACATCTCCTTACCTTGAGGACAAAGTTGTGGCTCACTGCCCGGACATCTCCTTACCTTGAGAACAAAGCTGTGGCTCACTGCCCGGACATCTCCTTACCTTGAGAACAAAGCTGTGGCTCACTGCCCAGACATCTCCTTACCTTGAGGACAAAGTTGAGACTCACTGCCCAGAAATCTCCGTACCTTGAGGAAAAAGTTGTGGCTAACTGCACAGAAATCTTCTCACCTTGAGGGCAATGTTGAGGCTTACCACCAGGAAATCTCCTTACCCTGAGGGTAAAACTGAGATTCACTGCCCAGAAATCTCCTCAACTTGAGGACAAAGACGAAGTATAATGCCGCCTTACCTTGAGGACAAAGCTGTGGCTCACTGCCCAGAAATCTCCTTACATTGAGGACAAATTGTGGTTCACTGCCCGGAAATATTTTTACCTTGAGAACAAAGCTGTGGCTCACTGCCCAGAAATCTTCTTACCTTGAGGACAAAGCTGTGGCTCACTGCCCAGAAATCTCCTTACCTTGAGGACAAATTGTGGCTTACTGCCTGGAAATCTCCTTCCCTTGAGGACAAAGTTGAGACTCACTACCCAGAAATCTCTTTACCTAGTGAACAAAGCCGTGGCTCACTGCCCAGAAACATTCCTACCTTGAGGGCAAAGCAGAGGCTCACTGCCCGGGTAACAGAGATATCCTGCCAAACAAAGCTCACATGACCACAGCCCTGTGTTGTTGGCATAGTAACCAATGGGGCACTTTTTGTAGGTGTCGGATCCGCTGGTGCAGATGTGATGTTTAGGACAGATATCTCCGGTCGTGCTGTTGTAAGGATCGGGCACAGAAGCGCCCCCTGTGCAGTAATAGCCCCTGTCACACGGCCCTGGGTGGGGAGAGAGAAAAGAAAGAGATGTCTGAAGTAACTTGCGTAAACACATGGCGACTGTTTAGTCAACTTGTTGATTTCGACTTGCTGAATGAAAGCAGTACAAACCTGCGGATGGTCGTGGGTTTCCGCCAGGCTCTGCCCGGTTTCCTCCCACCATAATGCTGGCCGCCGTCGTATAAGTGAAATATTCTTCAGTATGGCATAAAACACCAATCAAATAAATAAATAAATAAATACAAAGCAATACATGTTGTATTTCAAATGATTGTAGTATTCAATAATATCACTTTGTATGAACGCTGTTTATGACAAAGACTTGTCCTACTTTCATCCCACTTGTTGAATTCAACATGTATACTCGAACAACCGCACTGTGCAAACAATTAAAAGCTCATTAATACCACACAGGCGCATTTATGTGACTGAATTACCGGCAAACAAGCTGAACAGCTGGCAGGTTTTTCGCCACTGCGTTTATCATATTTATATTGTGAAATGCACTACGATTCCGACCATGTGCTGAAGGCACGATGACCAACAGCAGCCATCCCGGAGAATATCGCGTGATGAAAATCAAAATACCAAACCCTGCTCCCCTGGCATTAAGCTACAGTGTTAATATAAACTTTTAGAAGATCGTTTGAAAGAAAATGTTTGTTACCAGAAGATATTTATGACATGAAAGCATAAGTTCCACGTTCTCTTACAACTTTCATACATATAGCTCCAAGCATAAAAACTGCCAGGCAAAGACTCAGGAATAACAGATATGGTAAAAATTCTACTTCCTTCAGAAAAGAAAAAATACAAAATTGACTACTCATGGATTTGATCTCTCAGTTATGCCTGGCTCTCTTCTACCCACCTGTAGGTTGTGTGAGCGCTGTCCCATTGCAATATGACCCAGCATCGCAGGGCACACAGGACGCAGCCTCAGAGGTGCCCAGCTGGGTGGGGTTGTAGGTCCCCAGAGGGCAGGGCACCATGAAGGGCGTCCCCTCGGGACAGTAGTACCCGGCCTGACAAACGTCTCCGTATAGAATGGCGACTTTGTCTCCTGAGGTGTCATTGTTGTACACAGGATCGGCAGACTGGGCTGACCCCCAGCAGATGTGCCCGGCTTTGCACTTCCCTCCAGGTGCAGTTGCCCCGTTGTCTTGGCAGTAGTAGCCCAGCGGGCACGGAATGCAGTCGTCTAGAGAGGATTTGTGTGTTCTGTTAAGGGAAAGTAAAGCGTTAGTATCAACTTTTAAACCAAAGTTCTACCGTGGGTTGTAAAGTCTACAACTTGACACAGAATCCTGTAATCAAGAGAGGATTTATAACTTCTGACATGTCTGAGGAAAGTGGATTGTTCATAACGTTTGACCAAATGTCAGCTTTTAAAGATGTCAATCTAGAGTTTCAATGAAAGCACATAAAATAATCATAATTATAATAATTAACATCTGAAAGATACATAGCCTCTGTCAGTAAGACCTGGTAGCTACAACTTCTCTTTTCTCATATGTTAGTCCATCTTGTGAAAAACATTAAACATATCTCCATTTTTCTGGAAAAAAAAAAGGCCCAGCAAAACGTAAATGTTTTCAGCACTACTACTAACTGTCCTAAAGAAGGACTGGGGTATACCACGATCACAGTACTCACTCATTGGAGTAGGTCCCCGGTGGACAGTCCATGGGTACATATGTCCCATTGACGTCTCCGCAGTACTGACCCGCTGGACAGGCAAGGCGGTCAACCATGGCCTTGTACGGGCAGTAGAAGCCAGGCTCACACGTGATGCACGAGCCGGCGCCGTAGTCTGGCATGTAAGTGCCGATCTCGCACTCGGACTGCGCCACTGAGCCGTTCTTAGAATAGTGACCTGTAATAGGAAAAATGATGCATCTTGTGTGAAAATTTCCCTGCTCTCTCTGTTCTCTTATGAGGTGTCGGCGACAATAAGTAGTTAGTGGTTTTTGCAGTACTCAAGAATATTTCACTTATACGAAGGAGGCCAGCATTATGGTGGGAGGAAACAGTGTAAAGCCCTTGGGAAACTCCTGACTACCTGCAGGTTGCTGGCGGACCTTCCCACATATAGCCGGAGAGGAAGCCAGCATGAGCTTGTCTTGAACTCACAGTGACCTCATTGGTGAAGGGCACCTGGATTATTACACTGTGCTGGCACACTAGCTCCTTCAGCCATGGAGGCCACCCAATAAGCAGCTAACGTCGGTTGTATAACCATTTGTGCAGTCCAATGTTTGTCAGAGACAACTAATCTCTCACCATATGTGGGAAAGTTTGTCAGTAACTTGCCAATGGGTAGAGGTTTTACCCTGGACACTCCAGTATCCTCCACCCATAAAACGGACTCCCACATTTTGTTATTCGCCATGAACGAGTTCCAACTGAACAATAACATAAAACAGAAAAGTCTGAACTCAGAGCTTAACACTGATTCCATTTGATGAAACTGGGTATGAGCTCATTACGCTTACCTGGGTCTGTGATGTTCTGCCGCGGGGTTTTGGCCGCTCCAGTACAGAAGTACCCTGCCCAGCAGAGCCCCGTGGGTTCTCCCCCGGCAATGGAGGAGCAGTAGTAGCCAGCGTCACAATCAAAACAGTCGTAGTAGTTCACTGCTCCGGACACGTTGCTGTAGGTTCCCGCGGGACACGGCTTGGCTTCAAACGATCCTGAAACAACAAAAACAAGAGGAGGTACATATTTGTGGATGCACAAGAATGGCCTTCCACTTTGAATCGACACTGTTTGTCTTTCCTTCAGACACTGTTTCAAAAAGCTATGTAAGTTGTTTTGTCTGTCTCTTGGTCGAATTTTTGACATCCCATCTTTCAAAGGGCAAAAAGTCACAAAACTGTTTGAATTTGTCTGGGTGATGATGAAACAACAGCTTCAATTGGTTCATTGCCAGGAGCCAATGAAATTCTGTGAATTATAAATCGTTGCACAACACACGCAATAATTAACATACGCTCACTGACCTCAAACTTTGAATGAAAACGTCTCATCAAAATGTAATAAAATGTTACTTATGATGCAGAAATTTATATTTTTCCTGTAGGACATCGTCCTTCCTTATAAACAAACCTCAAAACCCCTGTAAAAGATTAATAAAACCCTCGGCATCAAGCAAAATGAGCAAACTGTCACGGACGAAATTTGAGTTACACTTGGTTACCATGGCTGACACATCTGGTTACCGTGGTTGACACATCGGATAGTGGTGGTTGATATACCTCCTTACTGTGGTTGATACACCTGGTTGCCATGGATACCATTTAACTAGCATACAGTATCCTCTTGCCTTACACAGCTCGATACCATGGTTGATACACCTTGTTACCACTTACCTAGAGTACAGTATCCTCCCGCCGGACACACCTCTCCGGTGCTGCCATCTGTTGGTCCCGCTGTTGTAGCACCTCCGTAACACACGAAGCCCGGGTCACAGGGCCCCCGGGGCATGAGCAGCCCCGGGGCATCACAGAAGGAGCCAGGGTCACACCGGGTGCAGTTGTCAACGGCCTCCAAATCTGGTAATACATGAAGAGGGAAAATGTAAGACGGGATAATAAATTGTGGCCATGGAACCAAGAGGGTTAATACCCTAATTCTTCAACCTTTTCAACCACTTCTGAAAGCAATATTTGAATATTTTCTTGTAGAACTGTAGGGTGTAGAGAAATATTTCCCATTGCTTTATGAAGCTTATACCTTTGCTGAGACAAGGCAATCATTTTTGGCTTTGCTTTTAACTGTATGTTTATACTATCCTTTAAAACCTAGGCCGTATGCTGTTCACCGAAATACGCTTAGAAACCAACTTTCGTCCCAAAGAGAGTGGGTGTACATGGTACTGAAATGAATCCATGCTGATTTGGCCAAAGGAGATGTAACAGAAATTGTGGCACAATAAGAAGAATATGCTCACTATAACACGGAAAGTTTCTGGTTGGCAGAGAAAAAAGTATTACTGCAAGGCATCCCAAAACTTCATACATCAATCAGCGCGAACTTTAAATAGCAACAAAACTGGGTCTACTTGTGTCGCCATGATGAAAGTATTCTCTCGTTTCATTTAAAGTAATAAACAACTGCAAATGCTGATATATCTACATTCATGTAAACCTGAGCGGTACATGTATTAAGACAACAAGGTGTGCGAATATACACACGTCACAAGTCGGAATGTTTGTAAGTAACTTGCCAAAGGACCATGGTTCACTTTGGCACTCTGGTTTTCTCCACCCATAAAACTGAATTTTTGAGTTTGGCCATAATGAACAGGCAAAAGATAAACAGTATATAGATATAGTTATATAGTAAAGGTTTACTACTATATTAATAAATTTAAGAGCATATACCATTCATGTCACTCTTAATGTTAAGAAAAATACTGACATTCATTTATTATATTACCCTGGAATTTTATACAGACGCTTAATGCATTATTTGTTGCAAAAAGTCATTCTTCCTGGCATATGCTCAATAGGGAATGCGACAGGTGTTACTAGCTACAATACACGTGACCACAATATACCTGACCACAATACATCATTATCCTGGGAATTCATGAAAGAATTCTCTCATTTCATTTAAAGTAATAAACAACTGCAAAGGCTGATATATTTACATTCATGTAAATATGAGTGGTACATGTATTGAGCCAACAACGTGTGGACATGTATACATCAACAAGGTGTGGACATGTATACATCAACAACGTGTGGACATGTATACATCAACAACGTGTGGACATGTATACATCAACAAGGTGTGGACATGTATACATCAACAACGTGTGGACGTGAATACATAAATTTCACAAGTGGGAAAGTTTGTCAGTAACATGCCAAAGTTTTACGGTTCACCTTTGGCATTCTGGTTTTCTCCACCCATAACAATGATTGTCATCATGTAAGTGAAAAATTCTTGAGCTTGGTCTCAATGAACAGGCAAATATAAACAGTATGTAGCCATGGTTATATAGTAATAGTTTACTAGTTATATTTATAAATTTAAGAGCATATAATTTTACTGACATTTATATGAATACAAAATTTATTTCATTTGAAAGATACTGTTCAGATACACAAAAGAGCAGTGGTTTTCCCTGGGCACTGTGGTTTTCTAGACTCATAAAGCTGATCACCATGGTGTAAGTGAAAACATTCTTGAGTTTGGCCTTAATGAACAATGGAATAAAGATGTATACATAAATATAATATATAGGATATAGCCATATAAATAAAGTAATAGTTTACTATTTATATAAACTGAAGAATTTCATGTTTCTCTTAATTTTAAGAAATATACTGACCTGTATTCATTAATATTGATATATAAGTTTATTCTTGTAAAGGATAGTGTTCAAATATATAATGGTTTAGTTAATATATGTCGCACACACTACAATAAAAATGATAAAACCATTTCCAACTTTGCAAGACAAATGTTTTGTCTCAAGTATTATATCTGGTGCTAGAGTTCAGTCAACCAAATGTCACCTCCATGAGAAGGAACCACAGGTTTGCTAATGACAAGTTCTGTTGTCTGTCCTGTGTCATAGATCGCTTAATGTCTTTTTATCATGCCCCACTTCGGGTGTCTAACAATTTGGCTAAGGTATAAATACAGAGCAATATGTGGGAAAAAAGAGTTTTTCAAATTTCTCAATGTACCACTTCAAATTACATAGTCTGAAAACCACCAGAAGTACATGTATGTACAAGACTGAGTCAAAAGAGAGTAGTATTCAAATCTTCTAAATTATCATACATGTAAGTGCAAAACTTGTGTATCTATGCAAAACTTGTGTATCTATGCAAAACTTGTGTATCTATGCAACACTTTTTAACCATGTGCCAGTGAAGGAGTACAGAATGAAAATAATTTATTCTGCAGTTGTGCGTTGATGTTTCAGACATTCCGTTACCATCAGTTATTACATGTGTACAAATATATTATCCAATCAATGTATCTGGTACATGTATAATAATCCTGCAGACTTACAATTAATATATACTTGAACTTGATTGCACCCATATAGCACCGAATATATCTATACACGATTCATGTACATTTGAGTGCAATGGTATGTTTGCCTGATATCTGTTACTGAAACTAGAATCCTGTTCATTGAAGTATCTTGGGCCTGCATGATGCCTCAAACTCGTCTTGCTCCATTTTAAGGGTTTGGTGTTCCACTGTACCGTTCACACCTCTCTCGCAATGTCCCCTTATGGCTGAACTGATTTCTCATAATAACCAGCAGCAGTCGGTGGAAGCATGCAGGTAAAATAGTTTACCTCCATAGTGGAAGTCAACATCAATGTTACATGCACATTTACTCTTAAACCGTCCAACCTCCCTTTGCTGTACACCATATAAGCGAAAAGTTTTATCAATTTCGTTGTGTGAAGGTGCACAGACTTTATTTGCGTGATACCTACAATATATAATGCTCATAGTGACCGCAATACGTTTTCAACGGCTTTGCTTTTGGCTGCCATGTTGGGTGCAAGCATGGCTCTGTTTTTGTGCTATATTAAGCCTTCAGCGGAGTACAATCCAGGGCGGCACGGCTAATCGCCCTTTGTTGTCAGTTGTCAGACAACAGGACTTCGGTTGTGATTTGATCGGCCTAGTTTGACGTGATGTATTCTGAACTTTGATGTAAGAGTTCTCATAACTGTGCCAGTGTCAAAAGGAGAATTTTGATACAATATACCATGTCAAATTATGGAAATTTCTGTGACAGGTTTATGTAGAACCACTCTCATTAGGGAGAACTTGAACGCTACAGCGAACAGCATACGGCCTAAACAGCTTTAATGACTGAAAAGGTTGAAGATTTACAGTGTTTATTTATTTGATTGGTGTTTTACAGTGTATTCAAGAATATTTCACTTATACATGCTATATGATGGCAGCCAGTATTATGGTGGGTCGAAATTGGGCAGAACCCTGGGGAACCAACCACCAGGTAGCTGGCGGACCTTCCCACGTACAACCCACGTGGAAGAAAACCTTAAAAGCAGTCAAATCAAAAAATCATCCAAATCAGTCAAAATAAAAATGTGCATTTCGGTTTCAACATTTGTTCCAATTTTTGGCTTTTTTATGTTTGCTCGCATATTTAACACAAACTAAAGCTGGTGTTGTCCAAGGCTGAAAAACGAAACTAAAAAAAGAGAAGTTGTAAAACAACTGAATTACCATACTTAATGTTTGTTTATCTCACATGAGTAGCACTGAAAGTTGTAACTGATAACACTTGACATCTGGTTTTAAAACGATGGCTGAAATTCACACAAGAAAGAAAAAACAAAAAAAAACCCAAATCTTGGTAAATACATACTCTGAGTGTCTCCATAGGTTCCTATAGGGCAGGGTGCTGGCGCAGAGACTCCCGCCACACAAAAGTAACCCCGGTCACAGTCTAAGGGCGTGGCGGTGCCCAGGGGACAGTAGTACCCCGCAGGGCAGGTCTTACAGCTTCCAACGTCTGGGGTAGCTCTTACGTCTGTATAGGTACCCTCTGGACAAGGCACCTGTGAATGGAAAAAACTGGATTTTCATACTGACAGACTGCCAGATAATCTTTAGGATTTGAATGGGGAAAACTTAGAACTGAATCAAAGCTTTACAGTTTCGATTCACTTCATGTTCATAATTGTTTTCAAGCACCCAGAAGAGTATCTTGAGGCAAAGAATCTATTAAATGGGAAAAAGTATTTAATACACTACTGTATTGCACAGATTCAGATTGTCTTTGAATAGACTAAAACAATTTGAATATTTATAATGCGTTTGTTGTGTAACCCGTTATCTCTGAACCTTGTTTTGTATCAAGTGAAATCCTGAGAATGTGCAGCCATTCAAGGGATTTGATGAAGTACGAAACAAGGTTCAGCGGTATCAGGTTACACAACAAATACCAAGACGCAGGTGTTAAAGCCTATTCTACCTCAAAAACTGCAGAAAAAATGTCTTCCCTATTGCAAGGTTGTCCACGATTTCAAAAGATACTTCATGAGGTAGACGGACTAAGACTATCTGACCAAATATGTCATGTCACATGATCCATCCATATACATATATTACACATTTCCAAGTGGTCAATGTATCAGCCAATCACAGGCAAGTCAGCCAAACACACTGAATATTCATGGCACACATCAATCAAACATACTACACAGTACCTGCTGGGATCCTAACGAGCCAGGCAAAATTTGACACCTGTCGGACCAAACCTTATACACACCTGCTGGGGTCCGTACGAGCCAATCAGAGATGGGTCGCTCCCATATGGGTTAGCAAAGGCGGTAGGGCAGTAGTAGCCCAGGTCACATGACCCTGTCTCGGTGAACGACCCCTCCTGACAGTAGTGCCCAGCGGGGCACGGGTCACAGTCCGACGTGTTCATGCCTCCCGTGTCACGGTTTATAGTTCCTACAGGGCAGTTGATTTCCTCTGCAGTTGCTGAGAACCACAAAAAAAAGTAGAACTTCAATAACAAATACAGAGTAATGGCATGAACGGGATATCCATTATGTAGCTGGTCTGTCAAAATCCTTCTACAAGCTATGTATTGAGTCTATCAGTACTTGGTCTCTCCTGTTTCATATATATAGTTTTAAATAAACAATTTTACAAAAGCAATTTCATACTAAACTTTATATAAATAATTTTTAAACTTGGAATTTTTGCCTCAACTAAAAGGAAAAACAGATCAATGAAACCAGAACCTTTTTTTTTTTTTTTGATTTCTTGATCAGACACTGGCACATATTCTGGTACGAAGAGCCTCATCCGTTCTTTGAACAGTGCTCTTCTCATAGATGACAACTGCAGACAAACACGTCTGATTGCCTCCCTTTATCACATGAGTTTAGGGCTCGTAGGTAAAGCTGCCCAGCTGTCAGTGAAAACCCTTACCTTCCGGGCAGTACTGGCCCCTGGAGCAGTCCGTAGCCTGGGAGACGTCAGACAGACCCCCTGCGCAGAACTTCCCGGCCGGACATTTCTTGTTGTTGATCATATCAGAGTAAGATGTCGTCGTGCTGTCACAGTAGTACCTGGGGGGTAATTTGTACATACTTTGAAATCAATGGACATTTCAAGTTTTTTTTTTTTTGGCATCATAGATTAAGTCTGGCTGAAAACATTGTGAAAATTATGTCATTAGTACAACAACTGAGAAAATTATGTCGTTAGTACAACAATCACAGTTTTTTTTTACAGGTCAAGGAAATACAATAAAGTTCTTTGATATGACTTAGGTACACATGCGCATCAAGCCTAAAGAACATGGTGTTCACAAGCATACACTATCACCTATATGACACCAATGGCCCAGATAAAACTTAATCACAATCACCAAAAAACTGTATGCATGTGTGGGTTTAACTTAATTTTCGTACTCAACAATTCTTCTGTGATATGATGATGAAGAGCCGCCACCGGAACATCATGCCAAAGACACCAGACATGACACCCCACGTCACATCATACTGACACCCGGCCGACCAGTCCTGGTTTATTGCTCTAACCTCTCAGTGCTTAACGTCAACCAAGGCAGCAACAAGTATCATTTTTATCAAGTCTTTGGTATGATCTGACCTAGGATTGATCCCAAATCTCCCAACCTCGAGGACAATGCTCTGGCTAACCACTAGACCATCCCACAAAAAATGAACAGTGTCCTTCACTACATGTATGGCAAATTGCACATTTACTATAAGCCTGGTAAACCTGGCAACAAGCTAAAAGGAAATGCTATTCAGGATAATGTCACTCACCCAACTTCACAGGCTGGACATTCCCACTGCCCTGGTTTGGTGTACTTGCCCTGTCCACAGGGGGAGGGGTTGATCATCCCTACCCCACAGAAGTACCCAGGTGTACAGGTGAGGCAGTCAGACTCCCCCTTGGCCGTGTCACCTGAGACAGGTAAATGTAACTGATTAATTAAAAGACTGAGTAACCAGTGAACTGCCTTCAGCCCATACACTGCTCAGGACAAATGTGATTGGCTGATTGACTGACTGAATGACCAATGATCTGATAACAAACTTAAGACAAACGTGATTTATTTTGTTAACAGATCAATTACTCCAAGGGCTTCAGAATTGACACAAAAACAAAGTAGAAATCCACTTCATACTCTAACAAGAAAACTAAACAAATGTGTAGAATGGAGAAACCCATACATAATCTAGTGGAAAACAAAGTGCAGAATAGAGTAAATCAGGAACAGAGGAAACCATCTCATTAAGGAATAGAGGAAACCATCCCATTAAGGAACAGAGGAAACCATCTCATAAAGGAACAGAGGAAACCATCTCATAAAGGAATAGAGGAAACCATTTCATCAAGGAATAAAGAAAACCATCATATCAAGGAATAGAGGAGATCATCTCATCAAGCCAGCATGTAGCCTACAAGCCTTCACTTGTGTTTTAATTATATATACAAAAAATACAAAGCAGTACTGGAATCGAATCATGCAAACCAACTCTTTCGTCATGGACTAAGTTCAATGGTCTGAGTTATGACAGTCAAGTAGCCGAGTCGTCCTGGCAACTTAACACAACAGAGGTAAAGAGTATTTTCTACATACCTCCGACATAATCGTTGGTGTTGCCGATCGTAGAGGAGACAATCCCATAGGGCATATACGTTCCTTGAGGGCAGCTCTCCGGCACACTCACGGCAAACTCGCAAAATTTACCTGTGCAAGAGGAAAATACAAAATGTGAAATTGCCATGTACAAAATGTGAAACTGTTATTTGGAAAGTGTGAAATGCTACTTACAAGTTCATCAAAATTTTGTCAAAAATGTCAGACGCTGCAAATTTCAGATTTCATGCGCCTTGCCTCAACATCATGAAACAAAATTAAACATTTTTCTTTTTCATCAAACTGAAATCACAGAATTAAGTCCTAGAATCTAGACTTACTAAATTCATTCACTCATACAAAGGTTGTCAGATATAGGAGTGGAGGAAACTGGATTGCCAGGGGAATAAACGACTGACCTCAAGCAAATCACTGCTGGTATTTCCAACATGGGAAGCAGTGAAACACACAGGAACATCATATTTGTGGAGGACAATTCATCTTCACTGACCATAAGACTGTGCAAATGACCACAAAAGTATCTCTGACTGCTTGTTGTTAGCAAGTCTCAATGAACAGTGAGAGCGAGGGAATCTACAAATTCCTAGTGACCTAGATTAATATGTCCCGTACCTTGAGTGCAGTTTTTACACTGAGCCTCCTCATACAGGCCGTATTCATCGTTGTACGTGCCATTAGGGCAGCCATATTGACTGGCGAACTTTGTGCCGCTTGGACAGTAGTATCCAGGTGGGCAGACGTCAGTCGGTGTGGACTCTCCACCTAAAGGAGGGGAGAAAGGCCGAGGGTTACTGACACTGAACCTCATGCATCTGAGTAACTTTCTATCCAAAAACTTTGCTGCTACAGGTAGCTTCTCAATGCTAGACTCTCTGATTCTACTGGAATGATTAAAGTTAATACATTTCTCTCTCATTATAACACGCTTCATTATAAACACAGTCACAAATATGCAGTCTCCAAAATTTTTCACAAAGTTACACTTCAGATTTCGTTAATTCTTTGCATTCAGAAGCTTGGTTATCATGTACTTATTCTGAAGTCTGCTTCAATAATATTGCACAATAATACTGAAAGTTCCAAACACTCAGGTTTGTACAATGAAATTGCATAATAAAGATTATGCAGTCAAAGAAATCTTCAGGAATGAGCTTTACTTTAACAAAATGCTACAGGAAAGAGAGAAGAAAAACAAAACGGTTTGCTACTTCTTGGATTAACACAACCCATTCACATGTTTTTTAATTACTGTGATTCTTGAAAATCTATGATCACCTTCAATACTGGAAAACGTTTCTCGGACAAAAACAGAAGTTTCTCAGACTTTTGTTCATGGAGTCTGACTTTGTTTCATCTCTTATATTTTCCACCTAGACACACCTGACCAGTCCAGTTTCTCAGACTTTTGTTCATGGAGTCTGACTTTGTTTCATCTCTTATATTTTTCACCAGGACACATTTGACCACTCCAGTTTCTCAGATTTTTGTTCGTGCTATTTGACTTTCTCTCTCTTGTATTTGCATTTCACTAACCTATACAGTAGTAGGTCTGGGGACACGTGTCGCACTGACTGGCTTCATACAGATCCGAGCGGTTACTGTAGGTGCCGGCAGGACAGGGGAAGCGCACCGGCGAGGGGGTCTGCAGGGGGCAGTAGTACCCGGGCCTGCAGGGCTGAGGTGGGTTCAGGGCTTCACCTGTGGGAAGAAGAGCAAAGCACAGGGAACGATTATATGTTTCTCATATCATGGTTTGGTTTACACCCAATTACATATATTAAAGTGCAAAGATCAACTGTGTCTTTTATTTAATATGAATCATTTGCCAGAGACTAATGTTAACTTATAAAATATTAGTATTATTGCCATAATACTAAATTCCACAAGGGTAAATTTTAACATTTTTAAGTATGTCTTCAACTCAAACTTTCCTGACGAAATCCATTATTCGTTTAAATATCATCGACTCCAAGATTCAAAGTTTTTGTCAGAATGCCACAAACACACTTGAAACAGGATTCCAACACTCCACAAGCCTTTATCTGCTCAGTTTTTAAAGTATACTGTAGTTCATGGATGTCATGACCAGACAACTCGTCCTTCCTTTCTTGTTTCAAAATCAATGCAGAAAACAACTGGCATGGAAATAATGGTGAACCTACAGGCAAACTACACGCAACCCACTGACAAACTACAGGAAAGCTACTGACAAACCACAGGTGAACCAATGACAGGCTATGGCCATGCCTGTAGAGAGCTGTTAGTCTCATTTGTGTCCCTCCTGACACACATCAACAAGCACAATCTTTCTGACCTGTTCCGAAGCCACAGTATTTTCCTTGTGGACAGGCGTCACATTCGTCAGCTGAGGTCAGGTTGGTCAGTCCGGAGTAGGTGCCTGGGAGGCAGGGGAACTGGTCAGCCACAATCGTCCCCGGTGGACAGAAGTAACCTGGCAGCAGGGACAGGTCAATGAGTAAGGTTTAACATCAGACTGGCAGTATTTGCGGGCAAAACCAAGGATCAAAATGAGAAGTGTACAAACCTACATATGAAGAACATCTCACAGAAACAATAGACCCAAAATTACCTAAAGCTTTGTACATGACTAAGTTGCTTATATTTTCTGACTATGGGAATTCTGTTGATTTTAGCAAGTTGTTTTGAGGTTTGTTTGAAAGGTCGAATGACATCCTAGTGAAAAATTGTGAGTTTCATCGCCAGTAATAATATTTTATGCAATTTATTTGCCTCTAATGATGCGCTTTTTTGAATGCAATTTTAGGTCATTTCCAGTATTTGTGTGGCTTTTCATAAATGATTTTGTTTACTTAATATTCATCTTTGGCAGAAAGTTACAAACCATTTCTAACGTGCAACTGCATCCTTTTCATGAATCTGCGATCCTTCCTGTGGAGTGATTTTCAGTACCCTTTTTTTTTTCTTTTAACATTTTCAATGACAAAAGATGACAGAAAAAACCCCAACAATACCTGTGCATAAAAATGATTTCTTTATAATGACGTTACACTGATTGATTGAACTTTTGTATTAATGATTTGTCTGACATGTTGTACACTGTACTCAAGAATATGTCACTTATAAGATGGCATCAAGCATTATAGTGAAAGGAAACCATCCATAGGTTGTTGGCTAACCTTCCCTTGTACGACTGGAGTTTCAATGGCCGACGTCATTTATCATCCCTTACCTTCTTTGCAGGGTAAAGTGGATGCGATCTGCCCCACTTCAGGACACGCCTTCCCTGGCTCGCATTTCCGACAGTTCAGCTCGTGTCCAGTGTTGTTGTCAGGGTTGTACTTGCCGGGGTCACATGGAATAGGTGAGGTCCGGGGTTCTGCTGCATTACCCCAGGGACAGTAAGACCCCGCGGGACAGGGCAGGCACTGGGTGGCATCTGCGAGACAAGACGGAAAGAAAACGAACAGCTTTACAGAAACATCTGGATAACGTCCCGAAATTTTCTTGTCCAAAATCATGTTCTGATGGGAGAGAAAAAGGACGCTTTTTTCCTCTCAAATTTTTCTCAGCACAACTCAGATGAATGATTAAGTTATTTTAATGCCAAAAAGACATACCTGGCCCATTTTTGAGAAGGCCCAAAGTGCATGTTTGATGAAACTTTCTTGTTGCTCCAAGTTGCTTTTTCTTAACTTCAGCACAAGGCGTATATTATGAAGCGCTAAGTACAGCGGAAACAAATCAACTTTAACATTCTACTTACTCTCCAGTCCAGAATCAGAGCTATAGGTCCCGATGGGGCAGGGGTTTTGGAACCCAGACCCCTGACTCCCTGTGCAGTAGAACCCTGCCGGACAGTCCAGTCCATCACTGGTTGAACCGCTGGGGCAGTATTTCCCCGCAGGGCAGGGCAAGCAATCTGACTGGCTGGTTGCGTTGATGTTTGGGTTGTATGTGCCAGCTACAACAGAATGATATCATTAGATGTAGAATTAAATCTGTATCTGATTGATGTTTTACGAAGTCCTCAAGATTATTTCACTTGTGGTGTGGCGACGACCACTTTTATGGGAAGAAACTGGGACGATCTCTGGAGGGAGACCTTGCTGGCAACCCTTCCCATACACCTTGTATGACCGAAGCAACCCAAGGCTCTGTCATGTAATTTTGCCTGTCTAAGTGTAGTGGGAGTAGCATTCCAGTACATAGACTAGCTGTCACCAGTGGGAATTTCCCTTCAGCTCTGTTGGTAGAGAGTTCAAATCCTTATTACACCAAGTCCCAAGAGGGGCTCTGGACCTGTGAATGTTGAGTGTGTCCTGGGAGAAGAGAAGGATTTTAAGTGGGGAGGAGTGTAATGGGAGCAGCTTATACTAACTGTTTGCTAGAGGGAGTTTCCTTTCAGGTTTTTTTTTTTTTTTTTGGCAAAGTCCTGCACAAAAATTGAACACAAAATAATCATGATATTCAGGAAACACCCATGCACAGTGTCCGTCAATTGTGCACAATTATCCGTCCATCTTCGATTCACTTTGCACACAACTGACAAAACATCTGCATAATTGATATCTTAGCCTTGATTTGATTAGAAACAGAGTTACAGGTTGGTGTCAATTTCACCTGCACGTTTTCACTAATTAACAAGTACAACTGCTCAGGTAGGAAATCAATAACGCACTAACGAAAAAGCTGCAGGTATTTCCCATGTGTCGGAGTATGGTCTACATCTGCTGGAATACACAGGCTACGCTGTTCTAATAACTGTTTGTTGGGTATAACCTGATCACTATGAGAAAAAATAGGGCTGGCCAATCAGGAATTCTGGCTCTTGAAAAAGACAAGGTTTTTAAAAAAATCAACATGGAGAGAAAATTGAAAAAAACTTTCATCGGAATATCAATAAAAACATGAAAAGTCAGTTGGTGGGCTTCATGTGAAGTGTTGTTGCTGCTGTTGTTTTTAAATTACCAATACACGTAGGGCATACAGGTACAAATGTACTGATGACCTGAGTTGATACAGGTAAAGATGTACTGATAGCCAGGGCTGATACAGGTACAGATGCACTGGTTACCTGATACAGGTACAGATGCCCTAATGACCTGATACAGGGAGAGATGTACTGATAACCTGAGTTGATACAGGTACAGATGTACTGATACAAGTACAGATGTACTAATCCCCTAATCAGGTACTGATGACCTGAGTTGATGCTGGTACCGATGTAATGATGCCATGACACAAATACTGATGATCAGATGACCTGATACAGCACTCATGACCTGAGCTGATACAGGTACAGATGTACTGAGGACCTAATACAGGTACAGAAGTAGTGATCTCCTGATACAGGTACAGATGTACTAATGATCTGATACAGGTATAGATGTACTGACAACCTGATACAGGTACAGGTATACTGATGACCTGATACAGGTACAGATGTACTGACAACCTGATATAGATACAGATGTACTAACGACCTTATACAGATACATATGTACTGATGATCTGATACAGGTACAGGTGTACTGACGACCTGATACAGGTACAGATGTACTGATGATCTGATACAGGTACAGATGTACTGATGACCTGATACAGGTACATATGTGCTGATGACGACCTTGGTCTCACCTGGGCAGGGGTAGTCTGTGGGTGCAGTGGTGCCCGGCAGACAGTAGTGTCCCTCGGGGCAAGGTGTGCTCTCGTAGTTCTCTGCCCCTGGGCCTTCACAGAAGAACCCTGCAACAAGGAAATAAAATTGGAAAGTTGGAAATAAAATGGGCCCCAGACACAAAAAGTCACAGAGACCTTCTATACGCAGTTATATTTTCTGTAATGTTCTTCGATCAAGGTTATTTATAATATTACATGTACCAACATCAAAATTAATCGTTTTATGAAACTTTTTAGATCAGATTCATGATGTTTGTGAAGTGAAAAAACAGTAGAAGTTATCTCTAGACCTTTGTTTTCCAAAAGAAATTAAAAAGGATTAATTTATACTGAAATGTTCTGGTGTGAGCAATAATATAAAACCAAAGAAGATTTATATGGTACAGGTGACATTTTTTTACAACTGCCATAATATATAAATACAGAAAAACTGATTTAATTTCAGCAAAGAATGTAAATATTTCTTTACCCCATAAAACTACAGACAATTTAATTGAAGCAGGTACATGCCAGCAAAACACTTGTTCTTAAACCACTCCAAAAAAAGTAGACATCTTAAAACTTGCCTGCTGGGCAAATCAAACAATCTGCATCACTGGATGAGCCGTTGAAGGGGTTATACGTCCCTGGTGGGCATCGAAACTTGTCCTTCCCATCACACCACGACCCAGGGGGGCAAAGGTCAGCCTCGGGCGTGGCAGTCGTTGACCCCTGGGAACAAGTGAAACCCGCCTCACAAGGGTAACACGTGATGGTGGCCCCGGGAGAGTAAAAACCTGGGGGACACTCCTCCATCTTGGAAACTGTGGACAGAAGATTACTGACAGGTATCACATTGCTGTGTTTGTTTTCACTACTTATTTATTTATTTATTTACTTATTTGACTGGTGTTTTACACCATATTCAAGAATATTATGAAGAAGAGCATTATGTTGGGAGGAAACCAGGCTGGGGAAAAACACGACCATCCACAGGTTGCTGACAGACCTTTCCACATATGACCGGAGAAGAAGCCAGCATGTCTGTGTGTTTCTTTCAATATTCCGTATAGTTTTCTTCAAACACAATGAAATCCTATTAGACTGAAGGTTATGGTGTTTAGATGCCAGTCTAAGAAGTAACAATAATATAAACATTTAACATATATAACAAAACATCCTCTGATTGCTATATGTCCACGCTTTTTTGAATACATATGTGGTAAACCTGTATCTATATTTAATGTAGAAACATAACAGTTACCACGTGTTTAGCAGCAAAAAACAAGAATCTGTGACGTCACTGTGCTTCAATATGATCCAAAAAGTCCGCCGCAGCACCTCAATCTTTATTTCCGTTCGAATCGGTGTAAAACAAAATGCCAACAAAATAATCAACACGAAACTGCCATTCAGATGAAGCGCAGTTTCTAAAAATGAGGTCTATTCCTTGAAGGGTGACTTTATTCAGGACTGATTCCCGAACGTTCCATTTATGATGCGGACGCTATATCAACTACACCACCGAGGCGCAGCCGGTCGCACCGTAACTGGAATCTTTCCTGCCAAAATTACAGCCTGGATTAACCTTGCCAGGGTTTTCCCCTCAAGCATGGGAAGATCACACACTTACATTCAGGATCAGGGCACTTGGACCCGGGTTCACAAGCAGTACAGTTGGTCGCTCTGGCGGCGCTATTATACCCCAGGGGACAGCGCTCAGGGCCGGTGATGGTGGACGGGCACATGAAGCCTTCTCGGCAAAAGTCACAGGTCTTCTGACTCCCATAAGAATAGTAGCCAGCAGCACATGGTGTTCTGCAAGTTGATTGGTCAATATAAACATCATGAATATTCATCACTTTAACACTCATCCAAAAGAAATGATGTAGGCTACAAGAGGTACATCTGAATATCATCTGAAAGAAATTATGAATAGTAGCCAGCATCATAGGGGGCTCTGCAAATTGATTGGTCAACATAAACATCATGAATATTCATCACTTCAATATTCATCCAAAGGAAATTATGAAAAACAGCCAGCAGCAATGGTTGTTCTGCAGGTTAATTTGTCAAATAACACAAACATCATGGATATTAAACACTTTAATATTTATCCCAAACAATTATTATCCAGATTATGTGGTGAGATACTCAGAAAATCATGAATGCCCAAACATCTATTTTTTCATTTATTTATTTTGATAGTTGTTTAACACCGTTCACAGGAATTTTTCACTTACTTGACACCGGGTCGAGAAAACCAGGCAGTTGTCAGGAGAAAACCACAGACCTTCAACAGGTTCCTGACAAACCTCTTGACTTAAAGCTGCAGACAAAACAGCTAGGGCTGGATTTGAACATGCCACCTAAATGGTCAAGGGCCCCCACAACTGCACTGATCGAGTGCGTAAATTAGTTCAGCCTGCAAGGCCTTTGTCTGACCAAACAAATTCAGCATACATTAATGTTTCAACCCTTACCTGCTGTCCGTGTCTACGGTAGGACACTCGTGTCCCGCTGGACATTCCGTACACGCGGATTGGTTCCCCACGGAGAATGTCCCATCTGGGCACGGAATCTGGGTGTCTTGGGTCTTGGAGGGACAGGAACTAGGCAGCAGAATATCGATACAATGAAGCATCAGCTACACTAATTGACCTAGAATTTCGACCATGACTTACACTGCTCATTTTTCAGGATACCGGGAGTTCTGCTGATTTTTAGAAAGGTGCCTTGAGGTTTGTTTTATAGGTGGGGTGATATCCTACTGGAAAACTTTCAGCACTTCTAGCCTCAAGACTAACATTTTATGACATTAATTTTCTTCTAAAAATGCATTTTACAGGGCGAAATTGTAGGTGGTTTAGGTAAATGTCTTCTACACTCTCAAACAATCAAATGTGTCGCATTTAAGTAGCTGCTTTGTTGTGTCGAGTTACATGGGTGAGAAGAAAATGTATTTTTCGGCTTTTTCAAAAGAATACTATATACATGTATATCCTAAAATCTGATTTGAAAAAAAAAATTTTTTCAGGGCAAATAAAGGACTTAAAATAGTACTTTTGGTGCTGCAATTTACCTTTGTTCAGTAGGATTACACTGTACTAGTCAAACTGACCTCAAAACAGCTTTGTAGGGTCAAAATAACGCTCAGCATCAGATAAAATGAGTAGCTTAAACAAAAACATTTAAAGTTTCCCAGGCCTTTGTTTCTATCAATTTACAACATGTGACAACAACCATTTCAAGAATTGTGAACGAAGAAAATGTATTTTGCAGTCCTTACCAAAGTGCATGCTTGACAACAACTATTACAATTTGAATACATGTACAAAGCACAACTCACAATCCAGCCGCACATTCGGTGCACACTGTCTGCCCTCCTATAGAAAAAGTTCCAGAATCACAGGCTATCTTCAGACCATCATTCGTGTAGGGGCAGTAGAATCCCGCGGGACACTCTGTGCAGTCTGTGGCACCTTGGAGCGAAAAGTATCCTGGCATACAATCGACGATTGCAGAGCCGTCCGTGTTAGGGCATTTCTGCCCAGCTGGACAAGGTGTGCAGTACGTCTGGCTGCCATTACTGTATGTCCCTGAACGACAAGCTATTACTGTCGCAGTTCTGGGGTTAAAAAGGAAATTAAAGGCAGTTTATTTATTTATTCATTTGATTGGTGTTTGCGCCACAATCAAGAATATTTCACTTAAACGATTGTGGCCAGCATTACAATGGGAGCAGAGCAGACAGAGTGAGTGACCATTCGCAGGTTGCTGGCAAATCTTCCCACATATGACTGGAGGGGGTAAAGGAAGTTATTTACACAGGCACATATTTTGTCTTTTTAACGAAAACATCACTGACCCAATCATGTAAAATGTCACACTACCCTTAATGCCTCTGGTCTCAGAAAAGAATTACCTGAGGTTTAAGACATTCAGACAAGACATTTTTCAAACCATATGTCTGTCAAGATTTATTTACTTATTTAACCGTTGTTTTATGCCGCACTCTGGAATGTTTCACTAATACGACGACGGCCATTGGTATGATGGGAGGAAACCAGTCAGAGGCCGAGAGAAACCCACGAGCATCAACAGGTTGCTGGTAGCTAGGCCTTCTCCCATACAGCTGGCGAGGAAGCCAGCATGAACTGGGCTTGAAGTCGAACGATTGCATTGGTCACCAGTCATCAGTAAAGGTACAACATTAAGCAAGTTGCAAAGCAGTTAATTCCATCCTGTTTTTATGTGAAGATGTGTTGTGTATGTATATAAAATCAAAATTTTCATGTGTTTAACAGATTTTAAGCCTTTACAAAGCCAGCGGATTCCGACTGGTTCCTGGGCACAATGCAACCGTGATGCTGACTTGACTTGATTTGGGTTTGAACTATGAATCCTCCAATTACAAGGCAGAAGTTTTATGACTATGATTGCCCCACCTTAGGCCTTAAAACATTGTTTGTTCGGCATAACCCAACCTTGTGAGGAAAAAATAGGGCCTGCCAGTAGGGAATTCTTTTTCTTTATTCTAGCTCTTGGAAAAGATAGGAATTTTAAAGAAATCATCATGGTGAGAAAAATGAAATTACCAGCAAAAAAAATTTGGGGTAGGCCCTCTTTTTAAAAGATTAGTCTGTTTATTCCCAACGAACATATTTTTAATGATGGCTTTGGCTGGTCACAGCTTACCTAGTGCTGGGGCAATAACTGCCGGCAGGGCACTCTGTGCATACCACCTCCCCTGCTGCGGAGAAGCTCCCCGGGGTGCAAGCCGTGTTCTGGGTGGGGTCGGAGCTACTGGGGCAGGCGTAACCCCGGGGGCATTGTGTGCATGACACTTGACCCCCAGAGCTCTGGAAACCTGTCAGGTGCAAAAATTTACATGCCAAATTATTTAACTGGTGCCTTATGAGGTACTCCACCTTTTATACTATACAGACCCTAAATTACTAGCATGATCATTCATTCAAATTGTTTATTTATTTATTTTGTTGGTGTTTTACGCCGTACTCAAGAAAATTTCTCTTATACGAGTCTGCATTACAGTGGGAGGAAAATGGGCAGAGCCCGAGGAAAACCCACGACAATTCGCAGGTAACTGGCGAACCGCCCCATGTATGACCAGAGATAATTCATTCAAAGAACTAAAATGGCCTAATATTTCATCCATGATTCAGTTGCTTATTTTTTTCTTGATTCTGAGTTTGGAAGGTTGGATGAAAAATGTGAGTTTCATCACCAGAAATATTAATTTAGGACAATTATTTGAGTGTAAAGATGCATTTTTTTGACGAAGTGTTAGGTTATTTATGAAGCTTCAGATGGGTCTCGTCAAAACATTTTTAAAGCTGCAAGTTGTTACTCATGAACATCCAGTTTTGTAGATCTCGTCTTAAATGCCAGCTTATACACAACACTCAATGCATGCAGATGGCAAAAATATCATCTGCGTTTGAAATGGGCACCTTGTTCAATTATAATGTCTGACAGATGTCTAGTTTCGTTGATTTATTCGAAAGCTGTTTAACACCATACACAAGAGTTTTCAACGTATAATTAGAAGATGGCGACCAGTTTTAAGAGGAGAGGAACCAGCATAAAACCAGCGACTTTTGGCAAAACACTGATGAATTTTTACCGCATGCAACATACACAGCAGATATGCATGGCACATTAATGGAATACACAATAGTCTTCAACAAATATTAAACTGTACAACCTGTCACACGAACATCATCAAACGCTTCTGGATTTATTTATTTGACCTGTGTTTTACGTCGTACTGAAGGATATTGAACTTATATGATGGTGGCCAGCATTAGGGCGAGAGGAAACCAGGGCGAGCCGCAGGTTGCTGTCAGGACTTGTCATGTGCGACCAAAGAGGCTTTGTACTGCTGAGTACAATCTCATACCTGAAGAACAGGCCACGGGGGCTGCGGTCGTTGAGGGGCACTGGTATCCCGAAGGGCAGGATGTGCACTGTCCCGTGGCAGGGAGGGTGTTGTAAGAGCCTGGGGTACACGCTGTGGGCAGGGATACAGTGTCCGTGCACTGGTGACCTGTGAGGTAAAAATTGGTTTTTTCTTCAAATTTTCCCCATTTTTGAAAGTATTAAAAAAAATGTAAAAATTTCAAAATGAATTTTTCAAAAAAATGTCAAACATTGCTTATTCTTTGGTTTTGGATTCCTGCTGGTGTGTTATTCTTTTTTTTAGACAGTTCCAACCACAGTTCTAACATACTCCCACAGCCCTGTCAGTGGCAACTGCATGTAGATCCAAATAAAAAAATCTCATTGTTGAAGGGACTTTGATCCATTTGATTTGACTTTTCCTTTCTCTGATCTCCATTTCTTCCTTTTTTATTGGAATTCAACGGAATTTTCACTGTGTGGTGTGCTTTACGAACAGGACTGATAATGTATGTCGTCGATGACAACATGAATTTTTAACAACGAATCATTCACAGCAGTGTCAACACATTCACAGACATTCCTGACATCCAATTCACAATCTCACCTGCTGGGCAGTCAATACAGCTTGTGGCACCACCTAGGGAGTACGTTCCTGAGGCACAGCTTGTCTTCTGGGTTGTGTCGCAGTAAAATCCTGCGGGACAGTAGGTGCAAACGTCTGCGCCCCCAGCTGCGAAAAACCCGCTGCCACATGGCGTCTCACTAGCAGCCCCCTCAGGGCAGTAGTTACCAGCAGTGCAAGTGCTGCAGGTCATCGCTGAATGAGGAAAGAAAAACAAAATTCACATGTCCTCAAAAATTTACCAAAATGACAAATGATTCGGTGAAGATTTTGATATAATTAATAAATGTTTAAAACTGGTGCACAGGTTCACAGAATACTCAATACCTGTACGTCTACCTACTTTCATTAATTTGCCATGACTTATTCTGGAAGGGTTTTGAATGAAATTTATTCATTTATTCAATTCTTGACATTTGTTTAACATGAAGTTTTTCCTTGTAACTGGCCACTTCATGGGTGGAAGAAGCCAGGTAGATCTCAGAGGAACCAGGTAGATCTCAGAGAAACCAGGTAGATCTCAGAGAAACCAGGTAGATCTCAGAGGAACCAGGTAGATCTCAGAGAAACCAGGTAGATCCCAGAGAAACCAGGAAGATCTCAGAGAAACCAGGTAGATCTCAGAGGAACCAGGTAGATCTCAGAAAAACCAGTCAGATCTCAGAGGAACCAGGTAGATCCCAGAGAAACCAGTCAGATCTCAGAGAAACCAGGTAGATCTCAGAGGAACCAGGTAGATCTCAGGTAGATCTCAGAGGAACCAGTTTGATTCTGGAGAATGTGAAGTTGTAAAAGGATGTCAAATGAAAAAGAAAAAAAGACAGTCATGTACCATGTCCACAATGTCCCTAAATCACACGCTGATTCACTGCGTGCCTTATTTCACCTCACTGTGGTCTGTAAAAATGAACTTCCTCGAGCACACACAGCAAATATTTTTTATGAAAAACAAACAGTCATTTTTCCCACAAATTAATGAAACTTCATACAAACACCTCTAACAGGTTTGTGCCATTCCAAAAAAAAAAAAGATAACAAGTGAAAACAATAATCCAATTAAAATCATATGCAAAATAAAACACCGACTATTTAAACAGATGTCATCTGTATACTCTTCAGACTGGTGTTCTAGAAAGGAGGCAACATTTTCTACTTACATCCCTGTGCACTGAATTCTCCTCCTAAGCACTTGATCGGTGTGGCAGAGGCAGAACTGCAGGAGTAGCCTGCTGGGCAGGGATCGCAGCTTGTCTGGCCTGCCTGGGAGATTGTGTCTGCAAGTCATACACAGAACCCAGAAATGAACAATTGCCAGATTGCATGCTTTTGAAGAGAGACAACACATATTATAACCTTAGCCACAGACTAATTCAGAAAAATGGGTGGATTTACTTCTGCAGTTTTGAACACAAGGTTTATTCCTTGTAGTCCATGACACAAAAAACCTTAAAATCTGGTGCAAAACTGTTTTCCAGTTCTTCGTACATTTTGGAAAAAAAAGGTTCAGAGCTAATTTTTTTTCCCTTCTACTTTTGACAATATTGCTATAGATGGGCACTGCATGGTATGAAGAAAAGGGCCTGAAGGCTTCCTCACAAATCTCATTATTTTGTTATCTTCTTCAATTCTAATCTAACTAAATCCGAAACATTTTTTGGAAATTTTTCTGATAAATAATACGCCTGCTCTGATGGTTTGTGTCTCACCTGAGGGACAGGGGATAGGTGCAGCTGTTGTGGAGGGACATCTGGACCCTGGGGGACACCTCGTACAAACCCCGTCCCCAAGCTCAGCGTAGTACCCTGGTCCACAGTCAGATGGAGTTTGACTAAAACACCAACATCACAAATATAATAATAATAAAAATAATGTATTTATTTTCTGAGGGTAATATAACTCAGTCATTATATTACTGACCTTCCCTGAGGCCCTCATAAACAGGGACACAATATACTAATTGAACCAAAATGAAAACTGAAAGAAATACAATACATATATATATATATATATATGTATATACATAAATATCAAAATTTAATTATATCTGTATTTCACTTGAAGCTGGTGAAGCTGAAGTGACACCTACATAAAAGTTATATATCTTGTTTGATTCTGATTCATTCATTGATCCACCTCTAAAGGTCAGTTGAGACTTTTTTTTTTGTAAAGTTCGACCAATTTCCTATCATAAAAACCCACACGAATCGCACCCTAAGTATTATTTTCAGGCCTTTATGTGCCAGACTGAAAGTGCATTCTGTTATGCTAATCATCAGGTGGAATACAGTATTTGTTTAATACAGGGTTTTCATGTGGTAACCTGACATCATGTCCCATTTTGGCCTTGCTCTTGTTGTTATCGACCATATCAGTGCATTTTAATATCGGCTACAATAGGCCTTCTCTCTTCTTTCTGGGCAGGTGTGCACAACACCTGTAGAAGATTTACCAGGAGTGCGATTGGCACACCCAGATTTACACTCCCCAGATCTTCATTATTTCAGGTATATCTGAATTAACACACCTAGGTTTAGTTTCACGAGTGTGTTAGGTGTGCGTGTCGCAGTGAGGGCATGCCTCAACATCAAAGGCTTGATACAATAATTAATGTTATCCATACTCGATGAATTATATAACAGCATCTGAAATTTTAATTTTAGAGTGAGGATCGATGTGTGAGATATAATTCAGGAGTATTTTTCAATAAAAAAACATCACACCGCCAAAAACACCTTAACTCGAAACTCAATGAACACTTGGAGGTCAAGGTGGTGAGGATTGTCAAATGTCAAGGACACTTACGCAGGATTGGTGCATTCCTTCCCAGCAGGACACTGTTCACATACTGTCTGAGAACTGTCAGGAATTTGATCTGAAAGATGACACGACATTTCTAAGGTGAAGTTTTTTTCCATTTATTTGATTGGGAGTGGTTTTCATTTTGTACGTTGTAAGACAAGCGTGCAATTGTAGGCGCCTGACAGTTTTGAAAACACCCCTTTTTGAAAGTGGCATGACCCTAGAGACCATTATCCAGTATGTATATCATGGTCATACCATTTCATCCAAAGGGGTGTTTTCAGAAAAATCATGCACCCACACATGTATCTGTAAGTTTGTAAGATTAAATTTCTTCAATAAAAGCTGTCAGTTTTGCTCCGTTGAGAAAATCCAGGTGAAATTACATGTAGGATAAAACACATCCTAGGTAAAGGTAGCAGACGCAACTGGTCTTTCTTACAACACTCTTAAACACTTGGCCAGCAAATGTCTTTTGAATCTTGTTTAGGCCCACACTCAAGAATTTTTCACTCAAATGATGGCTGTCAATTTTATGGGTAAATTTACCCATGGTAAACCAGTGACCTTTGGCAAGTTACTGATGAACTTTCCCCTCTGTGACATACATGTGTGACATTCACAGACCCACAATATCTTAAAAGCAAACAGTTCAGTTTGGACTGAAAATTGCTGACATTTCACGCAATGACTGACTGACTGACTGATTGTTGGTTAATGCCACACTGAAGAATTCTTCACTTATGCGATGGTAGCAATTCCCATAGGTAGAGGAAACCCGAAGTGTAGTGCGTAGGGTAAACCACTAGTCCCATGTAAGTCACTGACAAGTTTTTATCAATGGAGTCAAATCACAAACTTACTGCTGGGGCAAAGGTTACAGACAACCTGACCCGCCTGGGCCACGTATCCCATGTCACATGGTATGGGGTCAGAGGTCGCATTGGGGCAGTAAAATCCTGCGTCACATGTCAGACAGGAGCCAGAGCCTGGGAGAAAACACAGAGAGGTTAGGCCATAATTAAAAAACTGTTTGTTGGTTGTAACCCTACCCTATGAGAAAAAATAGTGTCAGTCAATAGGGAATTCTTTTTTTTTCTATTCTGGGTCTGGAAAATAGATAGAGATTTTAAAAACATTAACTTAAACAGAAAAATATTAAATAAAACTTTTATCAAAATACCAATAAAAACTCTTCAGTACGGCCCTTTTTTTGAAGGGTTGCATGGGTTACACCCAACGAACCCATTTTTAAGGATGGTCATGGTAACTTGTTGTGGCAAGAAAATTTTGGAAGAATTTCTAGGCATTTCCTTTTACATGGTTCACAAAATGGATTGTCTAACTCAAAAATTATTTCTACATATTTCACCAAGAGGACATTAATAAGAGGCCAAAGGTATCAACAACGGACGTACACTAGGCCACACTTGACAAACTTTTCATAATGAATTTTTTCAGCCGAGACATTCTCTAGGTTGTAAACCTGACAAATTGAAAATGGCGCTGAGAAATACCCTCATTCAGGAAGACCAGAAGTTAACGTCCCTGGACCACGGCGAACAGGTCTACTTCAGAGATTTGGTGGACAATATTTTGTGTCCATCTGGTGGGGCACTCAACAAGGGAGACAACTCACCATTAAGGCTGCTGTAGGACCCCCCAGGGCATGCTGTACAGGTCCCATCTCCAGCGATACTGAACGTTCCCGAGGGGCAGGGCTGGGCAGCGGCCTTGTTGGGGCAGAAGTAACCCTTGGGGCACTGTTGACAGGTGGTCTGGGCTAGAAGAAGACAAGGTGTATTTCAGTCACATGGGATGCTATATGGCAAGTGGACAGGAAAATCCTCACAGGGTGCAAAGGAAGCTGTACCATTCAGTAATGATGTCATATTCCAAAATTTCCAAACACTTATGGAAAATGTGCATAAATCAGAGGAGTTAATATTAAGAGATATGAAATATTAATTAATTTCATTATCACTTTTTTGTTGGCATTTTCATTACATAGCCTTCTAAATTTTCCTTAAAATCACAATCTTCAGTTCCTTTTCTTGTATACTTTCAAAAGGTATTTATTTGTTCAATTGGTGTTTTACGCCGTGCTCAAGAATATTTCAATATACAAGGTTAGACTGCTTTATGGTGGGAGGAAACCGGGCAGATCCTAGGGGAAACCCACAACCTTCAAACGATATACCAATAAACAACTGCATTCAGAGTACGTGTACATATTAAACTGAAAATGTCCACGAATACAACATATTAAACCGTTTCCATTCAATATGCCCCATGGAACACAAAAGTACAGGCAGACTTCAGTCCAGCAGGTGTATGATGTCAACAAATAGGGGAGTTTCGCGTTCAAACTCTTTTGCCGTAGAAGGTAAAAAAAGTGCATCTTTGTCTTGTGATTTGTCAAAATGATCAGGCAAGTTTGTTCACATTAATTTAACAATCACTTGTCTTGCCGTGTAAGGGAGGTACAAATAACCTCTCCTCAAATCAGTAGCTTCTTAAATTAAAAAACTTATTTTGAAACTTTTCTCAGACGTCCATGTTATAGTAGATTTAATCAGAAATAATTGCCTAACATTTCTGACAGGTCGCATGGTACAGTAGGGCTTTTCTTACCTTTAAAAACAACAGTTCGATTTGGAAATTCCCATATTGACATGTAAGGCAATTTTCCTGGAATAACGATAAAAAAAATGGAAAAACCCAGTTTCATTTGAGACTACCAGTCGTCAATGTGTGATCCTTCGATGCTGGTTGACCTCACCTGTGTTGACCGTATAGTAACCATCCTCACAGGGGACTGGACCCTGGTCAGTGGCTGTACATTTGAACCCAGCCGGACATGCCGTACAAGCCTCTGCTCCCTCCAGCGCGTAATGACCAGTTTGACATGCCACTGGAGTCGCCGTCCCATTGGTCAGGCAGGCACTCCCTGCAGGGCAAAGTGTGCACCCTGTAGCTCCAGATCCACTGTATGTCCCCGCAGCACAGTCCTGTGGGCAAAATCATTTTATTATACAGTTTCCTTTTAATCTTCATGATTATGGCTCAATGCTACTTTGGCAATACTGAGGCTTTATCAGTCCATCCTTAAAAGTTGTTCTTTTGGGGCGTAACCCGACCCAATTTTTTTCTCAAAGGGTCGGGTTATGCCACTCTAACAATTTTAAGGACCCCTATGAGAAAACCCATTCTGGCTCTTGAAAAAGACAGGGATTTTAAAGAAATTAACATGGGAAGAAAATTTTTAAAAAAATATTTTTTTTTTCAAAATACCAATTAAAGTCTTTTGACCAGGCCCCTTTTTGAAGAGTTAGTCGGGTTACGCCCAACGAACACATTTATAAGGATAGCCTCACGGTAAGAATTAATTTTCAAAGTATTGAATTTTGCTATCAATCAAGCCAATCCATTAGAATGTGCCCGAATGGACACAACCCTTATACCTTGACAAGATACTACCTGATGATGGAATCAGTTTGTTCCCAAAACTTGTCTAACATGTATAATGTGATTTTTGTTGGGTTGTTCACATGAAACATGACATATGTGAATAAATAAAACTGGGTGGCCTCATGAAAGCTGCGTTTCTGACGAATACACGAAAAATTTGTAGTCAAACTAGCAAGGGCTACATTTGAGTGGGCAGCTTACGTTGTCAAAGGGCTGGCTGGTTGCAACCTGACTGGTTCCTAAATCAGTAATATGAGCGAATGAGGGGCCTGACCCCTAACTATATAACAATCAAAGGTATTTTCAGTCCTAATTTCCATTGGTGATCTTCATATCTTTAATTATTTATCTGTTTGGTGTTTTAAGCCATACTTGAAAATATTTCACTTATACAATGACGACCAGTATTATGGTGGGAGGAAATCAGCCGAGCCCGAGGGAAACTCAAAGCTATCTACAGGCTGCTGTACACTGGGGTGGAAGCCAACTGGAACTGGAATTATGAACTGTGAATGCATCGGTGAGAGGCACCTGGGTCATTATGCCACACTACCATTGGTCCTTCTCTGTTTTCGAATGGTCTATACTTTTAATAATAGACTATACATGTGAGTTTTTTTCTCCACCAGAAGATGGAACAAATAGATTTGTCAGAGAGGACCACTCTGTCCAGGTAAATCATTGTAGGTATCTGGAGGGCAGGCTACACTTGTGCTTCCTCAAATACATTTGTCTTACTGGACAAGCTGAGAGCCCGCTCTGTCCAGGTCAATCATTGTAGGTACCTGCAGGACAGACTACACTTGTTGGGCTTCCTCAATTAAATCTGTCTTACCTGACAAGCTGAGAGGCCACTCTGTCCAGGTAAATCATTGTAGGTACCTGGGGTACAAGCTACACTTGCTGTGCTTCCCCCTTCACAGCTGAAGAAAGACAAAACGAAGAGAAGTGTTATGGTGATGAATGTGCTGTTCCCAAACAAGCAAGAAAACATTTTATGCAATTTAACTCGCCAATGCCTCAGAAAGGCGACAGTGCTGAGGATACCTCTCAGGAAACCAGGCAGATACAGCAGAAGAAACCAGCAGACAGGTTGCGTGACACATGTGTCACAGGTTTCCTCAAAACGATGCGCCGCCATATCATGTCGGCCGACACCTGGGACGCTTACAATACACATGGTGTTATGAAGTCCAGTTTTTGTAATGTGAATGCCCTGATAGTGCCGTTTCAAGATGGTCATCAGATACATACTTGTATGTGAGAAAATCAGGGTCACACATGAGGAATCCTGGGACATTCATGTATAAGAGGAAACCAGGAAGACAAGGAAACCAGGGGGATACATTTGATAACTAAGACAGTGGATGAAATCAGGCAGACATTGTAGATGTAGATGAAAACCAGGTAGACACCTGAGTAAATCAAGAATACATGTATATATAGGAGGAATTTGGGTAGTTAAGGATGAACAATTCAGGGATTCGCAAACATCCTGACAATAGATCAAGCTGGCTGCAGCCTTAAAGCTCCGAAAACCAAACATCATGTTACTTGTAGCAGCACAATTACAGTGCATTTCATACATTTATTCTTTGATAACTTTTAGATCAGAAACTCTTCCAGTTCACCTTAGAGTAAAATTTTTACTATTCTTCTGGTTAATTTTGCGTGTGTATTGGTCTGGGCTTAGTATATGTACATGTATATGCATAACACATTAGGCCTAGTGAACTGAAATTCATAACTTGTTCTCATTTAGGGGTGTAAAGACATTTGATATTTTGAGTATTAAAGTATTAAAGGCTAATACTTTTAATATCAGAGCTAATTTATACTAAAAGCAGACTGGCACATGTAATTTGATTGGTGTAGATGTCATTTCGACAGCTAAGATTTCAATACTAACTAAATGTTTATCACCTGAACAAAACAGGTATATAAAAATATAACAGTACGCATCACCACATCCATGAATACCATCTGATCAAATCACACCTGATAGTTTGCATAATAATGTGGGCTCCCCAATTATTTGTTGTTTTATTTGCCAATTATGCACATGTATCCACTTTCATATGAAAATGTTTACATGTTTACCATTAGGGACAGGTAAATATGTACAGGTGGCTCTCATTACATACAAATGTATCCAGTTTCAGATGGAAATGTTTACTGGTTTGCCAATAGGGACAGGTAAATATGTAAAGGGAGCTCTCATTATACACACGTTTCTGGTTTCAGACAGGTAAATATACACAGGTAGCTCTCATTACGTACATGTTTCTGGTTTCAAACATGTAAATATACATAGGTAGCTCTCGTATGCCTGAGATTTCTTGTTATTCAGTGATGAAAATCAGCAAATACTGTAAATGATCCAACATTTCGTCCATAAAAGGAGACTTTTAGAGGCAAGAAAAAGAGAAATGTTACCAAACACTGATTTTGGTCCCGAAACTTACATTTTGCCAGTAGTGTATAATCGCACATTCCAAACAAACCTCAACCCGCCTTTCTAATATCAGTAGAAACTTTCAGAATCGGGAAAAAGCTGGAACTTCATTTTGGTTGAAATTTCAGGTCATTTAGGGTAACTGTTACATAGCTGAACTTGTATGGGGGGTGATATTGCAGACTGCAGATATCAAGTCATTTAGGGTAACTGCTACATTGCTGAGCTTGTATGGGGGGTGATATTCCAGACTGCCGATATCCAGTCATTTAGGGTAACTGTTACATTGCTCAGCTTGTATGGGGCGTGATATTCCAGACTGCCGATATCCAGTGATTTAGGGTAACTGTTACATTGCTCAGCTTGTATGGGGCGTGATATTCCAGATTGCCGATATCAAGGCATTTAGGGTAACTGTTACATTGCTCAGCTTGTATGGGGCGTGATATTCCAGACTGCCGATATCCAGTCAGTTAGGGTAACTGTTACATTGCTCAGCTTGTATGGGGCGTGATATTCCAGACTGCCGATATCCAGTCAGTTAGGGTAACTGTTACATTGCTGAGCTTGTATGGGGGGTGATATTCCAGATTGCCGATATCAAGGCATTCAGGGTAACTGTTACATTGCTGAGCTTGTATGGGGCGTGATATTCCAGACTGCCGATATCCAGTCATTTAGGGTAACTGTTACATTGCTCAGCTTGTATGGGGCGTGATATTCCAGACTGCCGATATCCATTCAGTTAGGGTAACTGCTACATTGCTGAGCTTGTATGGGGCGTGATATTCCAGATTGCCGATATCAAGGCATTCAGGGTAACTGTTACATTGCTCAGCTTGTATGGGGCGTGATATTCCAGACTGCCGATATCCAGTCATTGAGGGTAACTGTTACATTGCTCAGCTTGTATGGGGCGTGATATTCCAGACTGCCGATATCCAGGCATTTAGGGTAACTGTTACATTGCTCAGCTTGTATGGGGCGTGATATTCCAGATTGCCGATATCAAGGCATTTAGGGTAACTGTTACATTGCTCAGCTTGTATGGGGCGTGATATTCCAGACTGCCGATATCCAGTCAGTTAGGGTAACTGTTACATTGCTCAGCTTGTATGGGGCGTGATATTCCAGACTGCCGATATCCAGTCAGGGTAACTGTTACATTGCTGAGCTTGTATGGGGCGTGATATTCCAGATTGCCGATATCAAGGCATTCAGGGTAACTGTTACATTGCTGAGCTTGTATGGGGCGTGATATTCCAGACTGCCGATATCCAGTCATTTAGGGTAACTGTTACATTGCTCAGCTTGTATGGGGCGTGATATTCCAGACTGCCGATATACATTTAGGGTAACTGTTACATTGCTGAGGTTGTATGGGGCGTGATATTCCAGATTGCCGATATCAAGGCATTCAGGGTAACTGTTACACTGCTGAGCTTGTATGGGGCGTGATATTCCAGACTGCCGATATCCAGTCATTTAGGGTAACTGTTACATTGCTCAGCTTGTATGGGGCGTGATATTCCAGACTGCCGATATCCAGGCATTTAGGGTAACTGTTACATTGCTCAGCTTGTATGGGGCGTGATATTCCAGATTGCCGATATCAAGGCATTTAGGGTAACTGTTACATTGCTCAGCTTGTATGGGGCGTGATATTCCAGACTGCCGATATCCAGTCAGTTAGGGTAACTGTTACATTGCTCAGCTTGTATGGGGCGTGATATTCCAGACTGCCGATATCCAGTCAGGGTAACTGTTACATTGCTGAGCTTGTATGGGGCGTGATATTCCAGATTGCCGATATCAAGGCATTCAGGGTAACTGTTACATTGCTGAGCTTGTATGGGGCGTGATATTCCAGACTGCCGATATCCAGTCATTTAGGGTAACTGTTACATTGCTCAGCTTGTATGGGGCGTGATATTCCAGACTGCCGATATCGAGGCATTTAGGGTAACTGTTACATTGCTGAGGTTGTATGGGGCGTGATATTCCAGATTGCCGATATCAAGGCATTCAGGGTAACTGTTACACTGCTGAGCTTGTATGGGGCGTGATATTCCAGACTGCCGATATCCAGTCATTTAGGGTAACTGTTACATTGCTGAGCTTGTATGGGGCGTGATATTCCAGACTGCCGATATCCAGGCAATTGCTATTTTTACTAATTTACTCGCTAAGACACGGCTAAGAAAACGTTCCCTTTATATAACGAGGGAGTTAATTATATGTGTATACAAAATTCGTTTCATACCTCCTCATAAATCTTCAACAAGCGCTTCCTTGGCATTCGAAATTCACATGTGCTGCGCAGATTGTTCTGTTGCCCAGGATACATTATTTTCGTTTATTATCAGGTGTTAATTTCCAAAAATACAGTCCATTGTTCTTCATTTCCCCTTTACCTAATTCCGATGTTATCTTTAATTCCCCTCATCTTTAGCTTGCCACTGCCTCATGGGAGTGAAATTCCCTTCTATATGTATGTCTGTTGTCTTTGAAGAAATATTTATACTAGTTCTTAAAATAAAACAATGACTGCAACTGAACATATCCTCTGACTTAATCTTCTTAATCATTAACTAACAAAATACGTGACTGGATTATTAGAGATTTAGCGGTAATGGCTATAGCAAATGGTCATCATAAAACCATGTCTTACAATGGACGGTTATGATTTCCGGCCTCTGGACAAGTGCTTAACACACAATGGTCAGTTTTATAACTGGTCATTCTATTGTGCTGAACTTTAAGGCTAAGGACATTTAGCTGCCCTCCACCTGGGACAGGTCTGGACAAATACTACCTTAAATGTGTAAATAACTAAGCGACCAGGAAAATCTTGCATATTAGATTGGAATCCAGATTGCATTAAGTAAGTGTAAGGTGATATCAGCTTTATTTTGTCTCTTATATTATTATCTTTAATGTATTTTATTTGGGTGGGTGAACCTTCCCTTAAGAAAATCCAAAAATGAAAATAAAACTGAAAATCCACCTTTTTATTTTGTCCATTATTAATGTTTTCATGAATTTTCCTGCTTTTCAAGGCCTTTAATCATGTAAATCCCACATTTCCAACAACTTTTCAGATTTTATTTCTATTCCATTCTTGGACATTCCCAAAAATATATATTCTTCCTGTGAAGCAAAAATTTAAATTGGTGTGGCCTTGTTAGCTCTATATATTCATCCCAAAAAGCAACAAAATAAAACTTCAGGTGCTAAACAATATATTTGTCCCTTGATCAGAAATAATCATCTTACCTTCCACACAAACCTCAGCACACCTGTCTAACATCTAGAAAACTCCAAGAATCAGTCAAAATGGGCAATGTTTTTCACGTAATTCCCGGGTCAGTCATATTATACAGTTAAGGTACATCTACAAATATTGCAAATGACCTATAATTTCGCCTCAAAATGTGCACCTTTAGAATTAAATAAATGTCATAAAACATTAACTTTGGATCAGGCTGAAAGCTAAATTTTTCCAATAGGATGCATCATCCTGTCAACCTTACAAACCTCAAAACACTTTTCCAAAATCAGTAGAAGTCTCAGAACCAGTAAAAAAGAGCAACTCAGTCATGGACTTAATTTTGGGTCATTCATGGGATGCTGTTACCCACCTAAGATATGTTATGATTCATTTTATAGCCACAATCTTTCAGTGCCAATTAGTAAGTAAAAAATCAATTAATTCATTACTAGCCACAGATCAATGAAATTAACAAAATCCTTCAGTTTGGTTTATTTATTAATTTGATTTGTGATTTACGCCGTACTCACAAATATTTCACTTACACGACGGCGGCCAGCATTATGAGGGGAGGAAACCAGGCAGTGGCCGAGGAAAACCCATGGCCACCCGCAGGTTGCTGGCAGACGGACCTTCCCAATTACGGCCAGAGAGGAAGCCAACATGGACTTGACTTGACCTCACAATGACCGCATTGGTGAGAGCGGCACGAGATCATAACGCTCCCCTCACTGATCCAGCTTGAAATTCTGACCTACTTTGATGGCCTTCTAATCTATACTTCGGCTTGTTTTACTGCCTATTATTGGCTGGGTGTTGTTATATCATCATACAGGAAGGCCCCTGTGTTGAGAATACATTACAAATTTACACATTCAGACTTTACCCAGGCACATGTACAAATATATTGCAATAGTACTGGCATAAACAAGGGTGGAGTGAGCAGTTAGTCTGAAAAATATAATTTACAACATGTACATGCTATATCTATACCCTAAACAACTTAAATGTTTGCTCGAAAAACTGCCGTTCTGGTTGCAAATTACAATGTCAGGCAATCTTATTTTTTGGTGCTGAAACTGATATTTTTCCAGCAGGTTATCCTGATATCCACCAAACAAACATCAAAACGCATTTCTAAAATCGAAAGAACTCTCGGAACCTGGAAAAATGAGCAACTGAGTCATGGACGAAAAAAATTTTAGGTCATTTAGCGTTACACGTATATGTACTAACATGTCAGCTATCACTTCTGCAGTTGTGAGCCAAGAGATGATCAGGCAGAGCTACATGTCTAGAAGGGTCAGCTCAAAGTTTCCGTATTATTAGAGTACAGTAAATACACGTACAATTTTTCCCCCCGAAAGGAAAGACGAACATTTTCCAAAATGGAAAGCAGGAGAAAAAGAAGAGAAAAAAAAAAAAACAAAAAACAAATATTTGGTGAAGACATTAAGTCACAGCCATCTCCATCGGTTGATGGTGTATGTGGTGAAGTTTAAACTTTCAAAAATTCAACAATCAGAAATATATTAATTTAAAATGAATGTCAAGACTGTCTACAATGATAAGTGTCCTATTGCTATGATGACTAAACAATAACAAGACATTTTATCATAATTCTTTTATGAGGGTATATTTCACAATATGGATTAGAGACCAGCAACATCAGTAAATCATTCACAGAGAAATTATACGCAGGTACTTTAGAATAATAATATTTTAAAAAATCCTCGACTACCTGTGACAGAAAAAAAAATACACATAATTTTTCCCCTATGTGACCACCAGATCATTGCAGGGCCAAGCAACTATAACCAGTGTGGACATCACATCCCAGGGCACTACCAGTAACCAGTGTGGACATCACATCCCAGGACACTACCAGTAACCAGTGTGGACATCACAACCCAGGACACTACCAGTAACCAGTGTGGACATCACATCCCAGGACACTACCAGTAACCAGTGTGGACAGGACACTACCAGTAACCAGTGTGGACATCACATCCCAGGGCACCACCAGTAACCAGTGTGGACATCACATCCCAGGACACTACCAGTAACCAGTGTGGACAGGACACTACCAGCAACCAGTGTGGACATCACATCCCAGGGCACCACCAGTAACCAGTGTGGACATCACATCCCAGGAAACCACCAGTAACCAGTGTGGACATCACATCCCAGGACACTACCAGTAACCAGTGTGGACATCACATCCCAGGACACCACCAGTAACCAGTGTGGACAGGACACCACCAGTAACCAGTGTGGACAGGACACTACCAGTAACCAGTGTGGGCATCACATCCCAGAACACCACCAGTAACCAGTGTGGACAGGACACCACCAGTAACCAGTGTGGACAGGACACTACCAGTAACCAGTGTGGACATCACATCCCAGGACACCACCAGTAACCAGTGTGGACAGGACACCACCAGTAACCAGTGTGGACAGGACACTACCAGTAACCAGTGTGGACATCACATCCCAGGACACTACCAGTAACCAGTGTGGACATCACATCCCAGGACACTACCAGTAACCAGTGTGGACATCACATCCCAGGACACCACCAGTAACCAATGTGGCCATCCCACCCCAGGACACCACCAGTAACCAATGTGGCCATCCCACCCCAGGACACCACCAGTAACCAATGTGGACATCACATCCCAGGACACCACCAGTAACCAGTGTGGACATCACATCCCAGGACACTACCAGTAACCAGTGTGGACATCACATCCCAGGACACCACCAGTAACCAGTGGCATGACTGGTTACCTCCACAACAGGATACCTTTAACATGTTTAAGTGTATTCCGATAATGAGATGTGCTGTGAACTATAATTTAGTATATAATTCTATACAAGTGTGTCTGTGTGTCATTGTGTGTGCTTTGTAAAGATGCTTTTCTATGTAACAAAATCATAAACACTGGAGCATCAGGTTTTTCAAAGGTTTATCAATAATTACTGGAGGGTGGATTCTTATTTTATTTCACATAGTATTACGCTGTATATCAATAACACGTGGTGGTTAAAAATTCGTCAAAGAAAAAAAGTGGCCAAATGGTAGAAAATGGAGACACTCTTGATCAATGCATATGCTCCACTTGTACAAGTTAGCATGAACTGATCCAGAATCCATTATAATCTAGGAGCAGTGTGCATAGCGCGGCCGATGGCATTCCACACAACGCCCTCTTTATGCCACGTCCTGTTTGTGAAGTCATAAAGTGGCAATCAAAGAGCGGGATCAACATTAGCTCATGGTACTGGTGCATGTACAGTAAAATATGTATTAAAACATGAACGGATATGCTCGGAGCTTCATTCAATTCACTGTTGAATTAGGAATATGTCTACACATATACCCACTTGTATATAACAACCACTTAAATAAACTGATTTTTTTTTTTATAAAATGAACACTATGTCCTCTGACTTACGCAGATTTTATAATGATTATTAGATGAATTCCATTATGTGCATGAACATGAGTTCATGAATTTCAGCTCATGATTCTAATTTTAGAATTAAATGTTTCACATGTACCTTGCTGTAGGAATTCTTAAATACATTAACAAACAGCTGAGCTCTGTAAAGTGATTCTTAGATTGATTTTATTTATTTGATTGGTGTTTTATGCCATACTCAAGAATATTTCACTCATAATGGTGGGAGGAAACTAGTCAGAGCCCCGGGGGAAAACCCATGACCATCCGGAGATTGCTGGCAGACTTTCTCACGAAGTGAATCTTAGAGACATTGAGGATTCCCATTGGATGTTAACAGCTCATGCTCTTCTGGCTGATATAAGGGTAGATTCACGACTCCTTTCTGATAAATATCAACAGCCCAGTTAGTATTTGAGAGGTCTTACAGTACAAATGCATTTGGAGCAAACATGAAGAACTCCAGCTCAAGCTATATTTAGAGATATTACGGTACTAGGCAGCAAGTCTAATATCACGCCTTCACAAACAACAACTGAAAGGTTTTCCTGTGAAGAGACACAACCGTCAATATACCCCCTGCTGTATATTGTAAATACAAAGACCGAGACTATCTGTGCTATTTGCTGCTGTGCTCTATAAAGAATTAACTGGCACCAGGTCTGAAGTCAATAAAACCTAGATGTATATCTTTATGATGTAAATAATGTACACATGTTTGTGTCACATAGCCAATAGGAAATACAGCACTTTTTTCATTTTCATTACTTAACTTTTTTCTTTATCTTTGTCATTACTTAACTTTTTTCTTTATCTTTGTCATTACTTAACCTTTTTTTTTTTTATCTTTTTCATTACTTAACCTTTTTCTTTATCTTTGTCATTACTTAACCTTTTTCTTTATCTTTTTCGTTACTTAACCTTTTTCTTTATCTTTTTCATTAAATAGGATATGTTAAGAGTCATATTTTGGTCTCTTCATATTAATGACCGTATATACATATACTGGTATGTCTTTATCTTTTTTTTTCTGTTTACTTTATTGATGTGAATGTATTCACCCCAATCTTCTATCTTCTATCATCTGTCACTTATATGACACCTGTCTGGAGACAGAATGTATTCACCACAAATCTTCTATCATCTTTCACTTATATGACACCTGTCCGGAGACAGAATGTATTCACCACAAATCTTCTATCATCTTTCACTTATATGACACCTGTACTGAGACAGACTTAAACAACTTGCACACAGAAACAACAGCACCTCTTTCAGGGCACACAACTGACGATGTGGTCAGCTTGGATTTAGCCAGGGTTTCACATCAGCCTGTCTAGTTTGCATGTTTTATTCTACTTTCCTCTCTCTCCCTTCTTAATTCCTGACATCAGAATAAGGTATCTGAAATACAGACACCCCTCTATGCCCCTCCTACCCCCTTCAATCTCTACCCCCGCTCAATCTCTACCCCCTCCCACTCAATCTCTACCCTCACCCCAACACCCAGGTTAAACCTTAATTATTTGTACACAATTAATCCTGCTGTATTTTTAGAAGATTTGGCTTCTACATAAAATACCCCATCCAAACATTTCAATCATTGTCTTTTTTTTCACTGAATTAAAGCAAGTTTTTTGTTTTTACTACATAATATTTCACCATAAAGTTCGGCCAGTAAAACTGCTCTTCAAAAGCGCACAGCCTTTAAAATCACATTTTTGATGGCTTCATATATTAGGGTTTTTGTCACATTTACGATTTTTGTAATTCAAAATTTGGTTTATATCTGTGTGGGAGCAGAAGCAAAAAGTAGGAAAATCAAAAGGAAAATTATAAAAAAATGTCACCTTTCTCACCCAAAGGACTCTATAATGTCCTAAATGAATTAATTACAGACTACACAGATCTTCTAAATTACAATGCTGGCTGTTATCTATTTTATTTTTTTATTTCATTGGTGTTTTACGCCGTACTCAAAAAAAACAAACTCACAGCTCTAACCAACTGAGCCACGCTGGCCACACTGTTATCTACAGTGTATCTATATACATGTATGTATAATCAACATTGCATACGTAAAACAAATCGGACACATTCAAACTTTGAAACAGCTGACATAACCAGAGGAAAAATTCTGTTTTAACTTTTTCAAAAGGAAGTCTCCGCCATGAAATGTCTGGAATATCGTCATAGCGGAATTATAAACCAGAATCATGGATCCACTTAAACTGAAAAATGTGCTGTAAGTACAAGCTAATGAGACCCAGGCCAGATTACACCAAGCCAGTTTTGATTTCAGTCAAAATATGTAATGTCATTTCAGACAAAAATTTTTAGAACATGTGAGTTAAACTCAGGAAAGCTGAACAGAAGTTTTGTTAAGACAAAGATATCCAAATTGGAACCCCCGAGGCCATAAAGTGTGTATCATATGAAGGCTGTAAGTTTTAACTGAAGTCAAAAAGTTCTCAGAGGAATTGGTTTCAGTTGTTAAGGTACTTATGGCACCTGTCTCCAGTAGTCGTATACCTGCTCTTAACGACAATAACAACTATTAATACACTCACTGGTACCTTCATGTCTTAAGCATATACCTAAGACTTGCCGAGTATCAAGTTACCTTTTTTCTTCTCATTTTGGCAACCAGCCATAGGGACACACACCAGTACAAAATATGATTGCACCATTAGGCCATCCTTAAAAACATGTTTGTTGGTTATAACCCGATGGACCCTTCAAAAAAGGGTCCTACCCACAAGTTATTATTGGTAATTTGATAAAAGTTGGTTTTCATTTCTTTTTTTCTCTCCATGTTAATTTTTTTAAAATCTCTATCTTTTCCAAGAGCCAGAATACAAAAGAAAAAAAAGAATTCACTGCCCACTAACAGAGTCGGGTTACGTCCAACAAACAGTTATTTAAGGATAGCCTTAGACCTATCACTTTCTGCTCAGGCCACTGTAGAGGTTTATCTGTATAATACTTATAATGTGTGCACAGGTGGACGGACAGACGAATCTGGATGATCATTACTTTGGGAGTTTATATTTCTGTCCAGACTGACAAACACAACTAATACAAACACTAGGAAGACCATCAGGGTTCAAACTGGTTCACACTGGGTCACACATTTAACTGTGTTCATATAAAGAGAAGGGAAAGACATTTTTTTTGCGTCGGACATTTACAAAACGTGAAATTTTATGTAACATTCACCATGACTTTATTGTTTCTTTTTTTTCTTTTACTGTCTTCATTTTTTTCTCCAGTTCATTCATTTGGCAGAACAAAAGAAAAAAATCATCAGGAATTTCTGTAATAATTTCTCCTCATATATACTGGGTTCTCAATTCAAATACATGTGCCCTACATCAAGGTCAAAGTCAAGAGCTCTGTGGGTAGTTTTTGTCTCATATCACCTCTGTCTGTTCACAAACATTCCACAACAAAGTGTGTAACTTTTCAAATATCAACGGTTCATGATGTCACACAACTGAATCAGCGTAAAACATAAGACAAAGGTGACTGATTAGTTCTTTGTAGAATTCACTGGAAGGTGCTTTGAGACACAAATCCTCAATGTGGACAAAATAAAATGTACAAAAATTTCCTCGTTTACTTCAGACAAAAGCACCAAGTATTTCTGTTGTAGAACACCTAGGAAAAGATTCAAGAAATTCTTGAAAACTTTCTGTATCACCTTTTAAATGTAACAGATTGGCCGAAAAAATTAAGAACAAGCCATTCAGACAGTTTTATCTCAATCCCTGTATAACCTTTTCTGTACAGTTACAGACAGCAACAAAGATAAATATTATAAAGGTCAGCCAAAATATTTACAATCTTTTCTGGTGGAGGTAAATACACCATCAGTCACATCAGACATTATATTTAACCCCAAACCCACTATCTCCTCCATTAGCCAATCAGCTTTGCTTATGATTCCTTGCAATTTGACTCAACCTCGATTGTTTTGCTCACATTTTTGTAACATAACACTGAACCTTATTAGAGTCTAAATAAGACTTTAAAATTAGTGTCACACACCTAAAGTGTGGCCTGTAAAAGTGCCGTTACTCGTACATGCAAATAAGACATTACATGATACTTTGGATGCCAACACATCAGCTTTTCTGATAAGGGGTTTTTCTAGCCAATTTCTTTTCAGAAACTCAATTTGAACAAATCAGAAAACTCAATATTTTTCGTCAAAATGTATCGAAAACTCAATACAAAATTTGTCTAAATCTCAATTTTACAACATTTCTTATCGTAGTTGCCACAATAGGAAAGTGAGTAGAAAAATCCCTGAATAGATTATACATCACCAAAACAAACAAGTTTTCAATAATCCTGTAATGCAGATGAACTTATCTGAGTTAAGTAAAATGTGAAAATAAAGCTTAGAGGCTACATGAGTTCGTCTCAGCGCATACTCACTAGGATCCTTGTGGACATGTGACACACGAGCCATTCACGAAATACTCGCCCGCTGGGCAATTTGTGGCACAGTCAGTTGTACAGTCGCATACTCCTACAAAAGCAACACAGCAAAAGTTTATCGGGGTTATTTCTTCCGGTTTCAAGGAGTAGAGGTCATAAGGCAGGAGAAAGTCATACAGACCTACCACAGTTACTTCTGTCGTATATCAAAATCAGTGTCATGGAGTTTGTAGATCTGGCCATTCTCAATGATAATACAGGCCTTTGTTTTTGAGCAGGGTCGTATGATTATCGCACTGCTTTCAGTAGACCAGGCCCCACTTGTACAAAGTCCTCTTAACGTTACGAGCACATAGCTTCCATGGCGATGTAATAGTTACAGTGCTGGTTGCCATGGTAGTTATGGCTCGTAACGTTAAGAGGGCTTTGTGCAAGTGGGCACAGGAGTGTGATTTGCGCACTTATATTCATGCTCCCCCGACTCTTCATTATTTCAGGCATGTTATTGGCACACCTAGAGTTTGTTTCAGGTGTGCAAAGTGTGGGAATAAACAGGCCTAATAATACAATTCAGACAAACCTTTTTTGTGGTGTAATCAATTGATATTTTAGGGATCGAGGGAAGAAACAGAAGTATTACATCCATGTATGCAAAAAGTTAAAACAGGAAATCGTTGTATCGCTTTGTCTTTCTTTAACCCACTTGGTACAGAATGGAAATACCCATGAAGTCTAATCGACGTCAAACTGTCAGTCATGACTAAAGCTGGAACTGAACGCTGTATCATGTTCATGCGCGTGCTAGCATAACCAACTTTAAAGAATTGCTATCCTCATAGTTCTCTATTAACTCAGAGAGACTTTCTTGTGCCACATTCCAACATTTAATACCATCTTTTTAAAATACCAATATCTAAATTATTAGCTGTTCCAAAAACAGTGAAAACTTCAGACTGGATACTTCGTTTTTTTTTTTTTTTTTGGTCCTTTTTTCTTATGGGTATATGAATGGCAAAAATTAACAACCCACGATATCAGCTCTCTGATGAATAAAATACAGCTTAATGAGCACAAGCATAAATTTTATACCCTGTGGGCAACTTCAGTTCATCTGATATAAGCCAATGGACATTCTGATGCATGAAGAGATTTACAGCAGAAGTGTAGGTATATATGATTCCAGTGATAGGACTTTAAAAACTGCTGTTATGTTTGGCTGGGAGTGAACACAACACTGTCATACAAGTGGTACAGCCTTCAGCATCCTTAAAAATACGTTTGTTGGGTGACAGACAAACAACCCTTCAAAAAAGGGGCCTGCTCCAAAGTTTTTATTGGTATTTTGACAAAAATGTTCAGTTTTTATTTTTCTCTCCATGTTAATTTCTTTCAAATCTCCCACGTTTTCAAGAACCAGATTAAGAAACATGATTCCCTGCCAACTGATCCTATATTTTTTTTCTTGCAGGGTCGCCTTACACCCAACAAGCAATTTTTAAGGATGGCCTTACAAAGTACATGTAATACATAATGCCATTCATCAAGGACTGAAACTGGGTCTGAACTACAATGTTGTTATATAATACATGTATACTACCACAGAGTTGAAATTCAGAAACTAACACATACAACAAATGTAATACAAATGTACATCATGAATATGTAAACTTTGTATTAAAAATTTTAACTAGAAACAAGAGTACACCATGCATAAAATTAAAACCACTTATATCCACATGGTATAAATTATAATTTTAAATTTTAAATTTCCATTAGACTCAAAACATACATGTGGAGAACAAAGTGGTATAAAGTCAAAACAAGAAACAGTAATAATGATTAGAAGTCACTTAATTACATAAAAATCAAACTCAGGTCCAACTTCGACTTACCCTCAACGTAGATCGGACATGACCAGCATATCAAACCCACCACCACTAGATGAGTCCACGTTTTCCTCGATTTAAAATTACTCGAATCTCTCCACATTTTATCGAAAAATAAAGTTGTGCAGAACAAGTCCAGCTTGCCCGCTTGACTCTACAGATGAGAGATCGAAGTTTGGACTTTTGGTGGAGTGTCGAGTCCTTGCCAGACCATTATCTAATGGCAACCAGTCTGAACGCGACCGCCGAGATCTTCTCGAGCGTGACAGCTGATTGTGTTCCGACCGCTGTTGTTGACTTGTTTGCATACATAAATCGGATACCGTTGCTGAAAAAGAAAACAAAAATATGCCGTTTTTCTAATACATGGCTCATTCAAAGTTCACAGTCAGTGGTGAATAAGTTTAAATGACTGCCGCAGGTAAAGTTTTTCACAACACTTGGTCGGATAAAATCAACAGTCATATTTTCAGCATGACAGATCGTATAACTCGCACCTGTTCTACCTGCTGTCATAAACAGCACGTGCCAAAGGCGCCTCGAAATGGAGACTCGTACCTTTACTCATGAAAAATTGAGCAGCGGATGGAAGTCGTGAATATTCATAAGCTCTTGTCACATGTCAGTCCTATCCTTTTTAAATAAATTCATGCGCAGTACACGTGCTTGTTGTGACAGCCATTTGCCGGCTGGCAAAGCTTTGACAAGCTAGGTGAGTGAAAAAAAGATTAATTTTTTATGAATTTCGAGCGTGTCCCTGTTAGAACACGTAGGTTGGTGGCAGTTAGCAATCTCTCTGTTCACTGTCGACTATTTTATGTTGGGTTTTGTACATCGAGGTCTGTAAATAATTTTTAACAAGGTCAACTTGAAAATGAAAGTCGCGTCGCGGACTGCAACAACAACACCATACAGACCCAGTTAAATTGTTCCTTTTTCCAATCCAATTATTGGTACCTATACCCAAATCGTTCCTGCCGTAATTAATCCATCTTGTAAAAGCAAGAAAATGATCACTTTAATGCAAGTTACATCATCTTACAAGCAAGTTCGTGCAATCAATCCATTATGACTTTGCAAAATTAGAAAATGTGTCGCGTATAGTATTATGTCCACAGAGAAAACACACGGTAAACCATGCGTAATTAACCCTAGTCTGATAAGTCCTTTCTTTAACACGTTTCTTTAACTTGGTTGGAAAAAAATCTTTAAAAAATCATTGAAGGTGTATTCAGATACAGTTCCCTCTACAACGTCTATTGACTGGAAGAAAGATGATCTAAGGCAAGTGACTGACACTAAACTGCATCAGACAACATTTCTGACGTGAATTTAACGAATTTTGCACACTAATTTTGTTTTCAAACTGGTTCTTATAGGTAATTGTAAGGCCTTATGGGTACTTGTGGGTCATTCTGAGTCCTTATGGATACTTGTGGGTAATTCTGAGTCCTTATGGGTACTTGTGGGTAATTCTGATTCCTTATGGGTACTTGTGGGTAATTCTGAGTCCTAGTGGGTACTTGTGGGTAATTCTGAGTCCTAATGGGTACTTGTGGGTAATTCTGATTCCTTATGGATACTTGTGGGTAATTCTGATTCCTTATGGGTACTTGTGGGTAATTCTGAGTCCTAGTGGGTACTTGTGGGTAATTCTGAGTCCTAATGGGTACTTGTGGGTAATTCTGAGTCCTAATGGGTACTTGTGGGTAATTCTGAGTCCTAATGGGTACTTGTGGGTAATTCTGAGTCCTAATGGGTACTTGTGGGTAATGCGTAGGAGCGGATACAGTTGTTTATGGTCTTTTCACTAACCACAACTTCTGTTTTGAATGGTCTTTTCCATTAACGATGTCTGTCATGCAAAACATCCAGTGGAGCATCTGTGACTCTTAGCTTGCCTACATGCAGTGTTCATCTCGCCCACAAGTGCGACACCTCATGTGTATTCCACTCGTCCCTGGCACTCCAACCCAAGTTTAACAACACAACATACAAGCTCAAAGCCTTTTTTGTGTTAACTGCAGCTATATATGTCGATTTCGACATATAGAGTTCTTGTTTCTGGATGGCGCTCGTATATTCTAGTTAAACTTGGCAAAATTAGCGCCCCACAGCCAGTTTGTGGTGTGAAAAAATTTGCTATGTGCTTTGACAACAAAGGGAATGTAACACTGGCCATACAAGGTTTGAAGACTTCCAGTAATTCAATCATGATTTGGTACTGAACCCCTGCAGTCAGATAAATAAACATACAGGCCTATGATAAATTATAAATTATAAATGATAGTTTATAAGAAAAGATGAAAAAATTAAAACCAAAGTTATTCTTAGTTATTTCAGAAGAGGGGTACATACAGACCTGAATGGGCATAGGTATTTCTTTATGGCACTATGAATCACCTTTTAGTCCGGAATCCTTGTAATGTCAAGGCCATTTTAGAGAAATTAGAAACACAGTGTCGCCCCATACACTGCGCTTTTCAGTATTAGGGGCGAGACACGCCTTTGTTTGACTAAGTATGGTTCCCCTTTATTATTACAACCAAAGGCCGCACATTGTGGTATCATGAGTGAGGCCTTGGGTGTTCCACTACAACTTTCATGTTGAAAATGGCTTTAAAGTATATCTCACTTAAATCAGAAGGAAAACAACTGATTCAACACTTCTTCTGCCAGGCAAAATGGGGACAATGGTGTACGAACGGATGACATCACAGCTGAAACAGATGCCTTATTGAGTGGTAGAAATATGTAGTCTGTGATTGGTTAAAATTGAGAGCATGGTGAACCGTTCAATTTTCCTCATGGGGGGTGCTTTTGCTTGCTTTGAACTGGTCAACATATTTTGGTTATCCTACACCACAAAGAGAAAACATCGACTTTTTCTAAATGGGATTCTTTATCGATATATATGATTGGTCTAGTGTTTTTTAACCGAAAAGTTTTATCCTTGACAAGTTGGATATTTTGCTTGATTCTAAAAGATCATTTATTTGCATCTAAAAATGCACTTATTGAGGTGAAATTTTAGTTCATTTGCCTTAATTCAGGATGATGTTTATTTGGTCTGTTCACAGAGATGGGAAAACCATGGATCATCATAGCCATCATTTTATTTATGATACCTACATTAGAAGGCCCTCACAAGCATTGCACTTATGAAGAAACAGATTTGAGAAGGTGTAGTGGAAAATTTAAATACCACTGTAAGGACGGCAACAACGATCACGCTCAGGAGGGATGCCTTGTCCCCGTACATTGCAAAGAAGGTAATCGCTTTTGTCACCCCAGATATTAGACATTAAAACCAGTTTCGTTTAAACTGCAAAAACATCCCCAGACTGCTACATGTATTTGCTCTGTGTGACACACTTAATCGCCTGCATCTGTACTTAATGTGGAAAAATAACTGTTACAGCTCATGTTTAGCTACAAAAAAGAATGTGATATCACAGTGCTTGAATTGTATGGTTCAAAAACTCCACTGTAAAACTGCAATCTTTATTTCCGTTTTTATCACTGTAAAAAAATATCAAAAACATTATGAAGATCATATTTGAAGTTAGCAGGAAATTACCTTCCAAATGAAGTGTACTTTCTAAACATGTGTTCTGTTCTTTTAAGTGGGCAGAAAACATAAAAATGAAGCTATCAGGAACATTCCAAATTGTATCTGAACATTCATAATGATAATGTGTCACCAATGACATCACAAAACTTTGAACCGTCAATCAAATAAATGAAAAAGCCACAAAGCTTTGTGCACCTAAGTAGGTCGGCATGACATCATTGGTGACATACTAGCAGTAGGATCCATAAAACGCACTATACAGTCAAAAGCTATGACTGCATTTAATTTGGGGGGAAATAATCCTAAAAAATCAATGAAGGTAGTGTCAGAGCTTTTAGTGATCTGTTTACTCACCATAACTTAATTTTTCACAGTTTCTGTCATTTTTTAAGTAGAAGGCAATCATTTGCAGGAATAACGCCTGCAACTGGACACTAAGATCCTATGTATAATTCTGATTGTTACTCTCTTTATTATCAGGCTTCAGTTTTGGCTTCTGTCGCAATGGTACAGATTGCGCCATGTGCATTCCTTGCGAAGAGGGAAAAAACAATCTGCATCCATGTTGGACAAACGACTCACACTGTCGGTGTTCATTAATACGAAAATGTTGGCGCAAGGATCTAGAAAATGTCACAGCTGGTAACAGCACTCACAACGCTTTGTGCAGGTGTGACAATCTGAAAGGCTATTATTACCCTGGCAACCCAAACTACACTTGTTACTATGATGACTGTGACCAGTGCAACCTCAAGGATTGTGGAGGAAAAGGAGTACTGTCCGCAACCGGTAAGGATTAAGCCTTAAACAATACTTTGCTCAGGGTTAACCGACCCTGTCATTAACAAATAAGGTAAAGTAAGTCAGTTAGAAATTTTTTTATATATTGTTTTTTGTGTATATTTTTGTTATTTCTTTTTCGTGACAAATGAAAAATATAGGGATTTTAAAGAAATTAACATTGAGAGATAAGCAAAACACCGTTATTCCGTGACCTTTTCACAAGGGTGGGGGGGGGGAGGTGGCAGGAGCACTGCCCATGCGAAAAAGCTTAGGGTCAGTTTATAGCTTGGCAAATGGAGATGATGGGGTAATCCGAAGCCAAAGACACACACCGCTCTCCAGGGGATCTACTTTGTGCTACCGGTAATAGACCGTCTACAACAACAACACCACAGGCCAGCTACCAAGCACAGCCGAGTGCATGTGTAGACCTGCAGCAAGCTTTGCTGATCGGTCGCCTGTGTTTCGGAACCCCATCTCTCCTTTACAGTACAGGCCTACTTGTACATACATGTAAAACTTGCAGGTTCGTAACTTATAAAGTGCACGTAAAGTACGGCAAAGTTTCATTTTTGCAGAAGTACACTTTGCTCCACGAGTGAAGGCGACAGCAGATTTAACAACAGACTGTACTGTACTGACAACCGACTGTACTGTACTGACCGCACCGAGCTGCATTGTTGGATAAATTGAGCCATATTCGTGCGGCTGTTTAAAGCACACCCCGCGTGAATCATCTCTGAGCACTGCAAAATCTGTTTTTACATATAGTCGATTCTATATAGGCGGTAGTAATTCGCACAAAATGAACTGTCATGGGCGTTTGCCGCGGCTGCGCCAGTCGCATTCTTATGCAAATTACATAGTCACGTCATGGGACGAAGGCTACGTTAGTCCCTGGATTTACAGATGTCTTCATGGAAATCCTGCAAGGCAGTTTAATATTTTTTGTGAGGGTTTGGTGGTGATGTTAAGAGTCAGTGTACTCAGAAGAGCCCAGAAATTGGGGCTTGTATAAGCCTAGGCATGGTTTGAAGAGTATTGTAACATGCATCATTAGTGGCTGATGTGAATCAAATCACCTCGACAAACATCTGGGCGGAGAGCCGTCCCTCACCGTGGTAATATAAACCCAGAAGCGAGCTTCATAGCTAGCAAACTCTGAGCACTTCTGAGATTGTACTGACTTTGCAACCTCGTTGTGGTTATTGGAGGCTCTACATCAAGTTCCTTGGATCAAAAGCCCCTGCTCCCTCCCCAAACTCCCCAACACATACAACTGTAACGTGCCGAGCTATGCTCCATCAAATGGTAGCGTAGAAGACCTTAATAAGCTCTGTCTACACAAGGCCCTTCATCAAGATGTAATCTGCCAGCCCTATGCCAGAGCCAGAGGGCCGATGCAAAGATAACAACAACAACAACACTGAAATAAAATGATTATGTGAACATCTGCTTTATTAACTGAACATAGATGTAAATAAGCTGAAGAATGAGTGCCGTCTGGTCAGCTCTCCTTCAAAGGCCTCCTCCATGAGAGACATACAGAATCCAGACTCTCACTGCCGGGCCAATAAGGTACATGTTCCTACACGTTCCTCGTAGTATTTGGCAGTGAACCGCCAGGCCAAGACAACCAGTCTCGCCTTCACCGTTGTGTTCCCGGCGTCAAAGCCATGCTCCGGACACCATCGTCAGTTCTCTGTGGTATCCCGGGCGTCGAAGTCCATCAGTCCCTCCAGGATCATATCGCCGGTGAGTTCACCAAGCATCAAAGCTCTGAAAACCGCCGCTCCAGCGATGTGAGAACGAGCCGGTGCTCCCAGTTCTGCTCCATGCTGGCTGTGGCCTGTTATTTATACCTGCCGGCCAGACAGCGCACCAGCCAGCCGGTGCTCCCAGTTCTGCTCCATGCTGGCTGTGGCCTGCTATTTATACCTGCCGGCCAGACAGCGAACCAGCCAGCCGGTGCTCCCAGTTCTGCTCCATGCTGACTGTGGCCTGCTATTTATACCTGCCGGCCAGACAGCGCACCAGCCAGCCAGTGCTCCCAGTTCTGCTCCATGCTGGCTGTGGCCTCCTATTTGCTCCCAGTTCTGCTCCATGCTGACTGTGGCCTGCTATTTATACCTGCCGGCCAGACAGCGCACCAGCCAGCCAGTGCTCCCAGTTCTGCTCCATGCTGGCTGTGGCCTGCTATTTATACCTGCCGGCCAGACAGCGCACCAGCCAGCCAGTGCTCCCAGTTCTGCTCCATGCTGGCTGTGGCCTGCTATTTATACCTGCCGGCCAGACAGCGCTCCAGTGATGTGAGAACGAGCCAGTGCTCCCAGTTCTGCTCCATGCTGGCTGTGGCCTGCTATTTATACCTGCTGGCCAGACAGTGCACCAGCCAATCAGAAATCACAGGAAGTCTCCCACCCAACATGGGCGCTTCATTCTTGCTCAGGACTTGAAAGAAGGCAGGTCGCGCTTACCGGTGTGTGCTATGTACATTAACACAGCGAGAAAGCATTATACAACTCTTCTCCTCTCTAACTTCATACAGTACATACATGTATGCTGTGTGAAGGGTCAGTCTACAAAATCAAGCGCACATTTGATTCAGGTTTAAGACATTCGCTGGCACTGAGAAAAGAGATATATAATATTATCATCAATTTGTATTAAGCCATTTACATGATGTTTCACTCTGATGGACAGGATTTACAAACTTCGATTCACCATATGTATGCATATTTACTGTTCCCTAGCGTAGGCAATTTAATGAGAAATTACATCATTTTGTTGTTACTGTTAACAGATTTTGATTTTATAAGTAATGATGTTGAAAAATCACATTATCTATCTGTCTGTAGAAGTGCTTTTATTTTTTAATCGAAAATTATGTTAAATATCTTTCAGTCATCAGTACTATGACTGTGTGAGAAGTTAGACATGATTTCGCTACGGTTGCTTACAATTCAGGTTTTAAAATTACAAATATTATACATGTACCGGTGACATCAGACACTATTACTTCTCTGACTGATAAATTCATGTAAACCTACTGTTTTTCCAAGGCTGAATAGTATAACTATTTCAGTTGAAAATGATCTAGTTCACCTTGCATTCACCATGTTGAGAAATTCGTAGGTGTTTGAATATTATGGCCAATGGTATGCGCTCAGGCCGAGTTTTGGTGAGAAGAAGCATCCACTGCTGCTCTGAACTCCGAGACTGGAAATAAAGTTACATGGTGGATTTTGTGACGGGGTCAGCGAGTTGAGTGTTGGTAGATAGATATAAGCAAAGAAGTGAATTTTATTTACCTCTATTTTACTGATTTTCCTGATTACCGCACATCATGGACGTTAGGAATTATGGGGAATTGCGTGAAAGAGTGAATTTATCTCGGATGGCTGTGCAATCGGCGTAATCGTTTTTAAGTTCAGTCCTGTGGCATACCGCGGTGTCACCAGTCAAGGCTTAGGACTATTATGGCCCTGTGTGTGGACATAATTTATACCCATGCCACCCGTTGAGAAGTTGGTTGGAAAGTGCTCAGCAGTGTTAAGATAGATTAGTCCCCCTCCTCGCAGCATGCTCTTTTAACTTCGGAAAGTTCAAGGTCATGTTGTTGAGTTGTGATATCATAGAGCCAACTTAACCAGCTCCCTTCCTTGCGAAAATGTCACGGAATTACGGTAGGGCCCTCTTTTGGAGTGCTGGTCGGGTTACCTGCAACAAACATATTTTTAAATGATAGCCTAAAGCTTTGTTGTAACCATAGCCATATGCCTAATTGTCATCATATGTAATTCCCTAGCAGCTTTATATTGAATCATTTGATGCTCCTCCAGTCGAGCTGCTGTCTCATCAGAGAGTCTAGTTTTCTTAGTTCACTCCTGATTTCTTTCTGGATCTCTGGTGGTGGAGGAAATTCCTCACAGGACTTAATGCTGTGTCGGTTTTAGAACTTTAGGACCCATGGACTCGCACTGATGCTGTTTTCTCCACTGCTTCGGTTGGACAGAGGGCCAGTTTTTTTAACCAAGCATTCCCCAGGAATAATCTACAGGCCAAAATCCCCATCGCCATCCTGGAGCATGTGGCACTTTTGGTTACTGTGAAGCTGTGGGGTCAGTATTGGGGTGGATGTCGCTTCACTGTTGCTTGTGATAATCTCGCCGTCATCATGGTTGTAAACTAGGGGAGAGTTAGACAGGGCAGTACATCTGTTCACAACAGAACTTGCTTGCAACTCCGACCAGCTGTTTACTTCAGCGAGTTTTGATCAAGCTCTGCCTTCATTCCAGTGGAGTGTGTTGTGCTTCCTAATAAATGTTTTGATTTCTCTTGTGCGTGGTAATCTTTCATCTGCATTCTTTGCTGTCATATATTTACACATGGTTAGCGTGTGGTTTTTATTTTGTTTTGTGTTTGCGCTTTCTGTTTTACATCCCACTTCTGGCTCTCTGCGCCGGGCGAATCGGCGCGCGCAGACGAATGCCTAATCCACTGGGATTCGGGGGTACTTGCAGACTCAGTGGCGTGCTTTTCTAATGTTTTGTGCCTTTTTTGATCTTACCCAGGCCCAGGCACAGGTTGGCGTCCTTTGTTATCATACACAGTTGCTTTGGATTTCATTTCACGCTGCGTCTAGTGTCTGAAATTGTTTGCCTGGGGTCAGACGTTTCACTTTCTTCATGGCTTTGCATGTCCTTTCATGGGTGATATAACTTGACCCTTCATGGGGTTTCAGAACAGTTATTTTGCTGCGGATTTTTTGCATGTGACTTCATGTGACTGTGTATTGTCTGTTTCTCTTCGCCTTTTTCTCCATGGAGCATAAGCCTGCCCTCATACCCCCTTCTAACGTATTTTTCGCCCCGTTAATATCTCTCCTTGTGAGATATATGTATATATGACTTTATATGTGACTGTATACACTTCGGGTCCTTTATTGCGCCGTAAATGCTCCAAAATGAACCAGTTCAGCAACAAATTCTTTCTCGTTTCCTTAGTGTTCACCTCTTTGCTCTGAGCTAGCTTATCGTCAGATGATGTCCTTTCGCCACCCAGCCCGACCGACCCACTTTTAGCAGGTTGCTTTCGTACTCCTGTTGAGCCTTTGGCCTGTTTCCAGTTTTTCCATAGTTTTGCTGTACGGAAATTATTTTTCCGGCATGGTTTTTGGCACCGTGACACTACCCGTGTTTTCTGAGCTGGCGTACCTGGTCAACTCATCCAATACATTGGATATTGGACTTTTTCACATTGCCTACGTAGCAGTCTCCTGAAACTGGTGTCCACTGCCAGGCTTTCTGCTCGCTCGGCCACACATGGGTCTGAGTAAGAAAACACACTTCTTTTTTTTTTAGGTGGTTTGATGGTAAATTTTTCGTTTATTTGATTTTTACATCATTTTTATATTCATTGGCTTATGCTTTGTTTTCATGGCTATTCATGCACATGTGTTTGTCATACATTAGCATTATCGCCTAATGATTAAACCAGCAGCCAATGCATACACTTTACCCCAAACCATAAAGTTTTGCCGCTATCTCAGTGTACTCGACTTGTCACGTCACTTGCATGTTTGCTTAATTACCTTGCAGTGGTGCTCAACACGAGTGATGTACATGGCGTACGATTTTCGACAGCATGTTAAATGCAATGTATTGTTGTTGGCGGGGAAACAGGGTTGCTTCTTACATAACCTTTTCACCTGTTCGTTTCCGAACTGCGAAGAACAACGACAGGATCACGTGCCTTTTTAAGCTTTTTTTTTTTAAGCTCACCAATCGACAGAATATATACCTACAGGCCAGCCATACTTTTTATTTATTTAATTGGTGTTTTACGCCGTGCTCAAGAATATTTCACTTATACTACGGTGGCCAGCATTATGGGTGGGAGGAAACCGTGCAGAGCCCGCGGGAAACCCATGACCATTCGCAGGTTACTGGCAGACCTTCCCACTTACCCTTTTTAGGGTAAGGATGGGTGTTAACATGCCTGGCATACCTACATGCACATAAAACAAGCTTACATTTACAGAATCTGTCACGTGCTCGGATCAGTATCGCACTCCAAATGCATAACATCTTGCCCAGAACATAGTCTGTTTACACTCCACGATACTTCTTACAGAAAGAGGTATATGCAGCCAATACAGCAATATAGGGTTTAGATCATCCGATTACAGTCTTCATGAATGCTCACTCAACTTTTCAACATTTGAAGAATATAAATTGTCTTCAAAATGTTTGAACCACAATGCACACCTAACCTGTATTTTACTATGGGAAAATCTGCCAGCAACCTCCCGATAGTCATGGGTTTCCCCCCCCCCCGGTCTTTTCCCATATATTAATGCAGGCTGCTGTCGTATAGTGAAATATTCTTGAGTATGGCATAAAACACGAATCCAGTCAATAAATCTATACAGCTGAGGGTCATGTTTGAAATGATTTGGGCCTTGGTATCAATGTAAAGCTGTGGATGAGGCTTACATGGCCGTTTCTATTCTCCATAATCATTGCATTTATCAAAAACCTCCTTAGTATAGTGTTGAGCAACAATGAAATAAATAAATAAATATGATGTGTTTTTTTTTTATTTCTGTGACTGAAGGTAATTGCACTTATCCAGAGGTGGTAACAAGCACTTCCGAGGGGTTCACAACATCACCCAGGTGAGAGAAAAACAAGTGCTTTTTGCTTTGTTGAGCATGACTGGCAGAGTTGTTAAAAAAATGCAAACTGGCTTCCTCTCTAATGGAAGGCTTTGAGGTGTTGTCCCAAGAAGAGCTCCACAGCATTACCGTTACCTCCCTTGAGGTCACTCTCCTGTTTAAGTGGTCCTGTTTTTAGGCTGCTTGATTTGAAGGCCTAGCTTCAAGATGGAATTTACTCTTAAACCGAATAGAGGGAATTTAAAGATTCTCTTATGAAATACATTTTCATGAATTACAGACAGCTTTGCCGAGCTCTGCAAATCAAAAGTAAGTTGAAAAGCATCAATTTAATGTATTAAAATCTTTCAACATTTCTGCCCCTGCTTTCAGTGACTGATATCCTGTTTGTTAGCCTTGTGTTACCTAGAAAGTTGTTGTTGTAGTGACATAGCCTACATACAGCAGGCTTCAATTGGCGATCAAGGTCCACGTCTGGGAGGCTCAGGTCTCTGTCACACATGGTGTTGCGCCTAGGCTACTGTCCTTTGTCAGGGGAGGTAATTCACAGGTCCTGTTAGGTCATATCTAAGTTTAAAAGTAAAAATTACAACATAGTATTTATACAACCATGTTTTGAAGGTTTTGGCCAATGTACAATGTAGCAAATACAAACATGGCAGACAGCCACGATTTACAGATTTAAGGGAGCTTCCTTTGTGAGTTGTGGTGTGACCTAATAACTCATGTTATTATGCACTCAAAATAGGAAATAGCGAGTATGATTTATTGGTGGTAGTATGAAACACTGTTTCAACAAGCTTAAAACAAAATGCTATTTTTTAAATGATACATGGACATGTTTGGCTTAGTTGTGTTTTCAGTAGCCCTGGAACTTCCGTGCTGGGCATTTGTCATGGATGTAAGTGGGGTGTTGCGTCCGCTGTTAGTATACCAGGGCTGTCATTGGGGTGTTATTTCTGGTGTCTCTATTCTGTGAGTGGGTGTGGTGTCATGTCCAGTGTCTGTATTCTGTGAATGGGTGAGGAGTCATGTCTGCTGTCAGTATTCTGTGATGGGGGGGGGGGGTCTAATGTCAGTATTCTGTAAGTGGGTAGGGTGTCATGTCTGATGTGAGTATTCTGTGAGTGGGTAGGGGCCAATGTCTGGTGTCAGTATTTTGTGAGTGGAAGGGTCTTATGTTTGTTGTCAGCATTTTGTGAATGAATGAGGTGTGATATTTGGTGTCAGTATGTTTTCTGTGAGTGGCTAGGTTGTCATGCCTGGTGTTAGCATTCTGTGAGTGGGTAGGGTGTAATACCTGGTGTGTATTATTTGGAGCATTAGGGTGTTCTTTTTGGTGCTGGTATAATTTCACTGGGTAGAGCATCAGGAATGGTGTCAGTAAACTGTGACAGATTGGGGCATCCTATATGGTGTTGGTATACCTTTGCTGAGTTTGATGTCACGCTTGGTGTGTGTGTACTGTGGATGGGTAAGGTGTCTGGCCTGGTGTTTGTTTACTGTGGCTAGGTATAGTGTCCTGTCTGATGTCTATAGGGTGTCATATCTCTTGTCAATACACTGTGGCTGGGTGGGTGTCATGTCTGGTGTCAATATACTGAAACTGGAAGGGTGTCATTTCTGGTGTCATGAGACTCTGGCTGAGTCATATCATGTCTGTATTTACTTGCACTATGGTAGGCATCAGGCCTGATGTCAACATCCCATGGAGGGGTAGGATGTCATGCCTGGTGTCACGATACCATGGTTGTGTAGGATGTCATGCCTGCTGTCATGATACCGTGGCTGGATAGGGTGTCATGTATGGTGTCATGATACCATGGCTGGATAGTTTGTCATGCATGGTGTCCTCTGCATGGCATTCCGCTCTGGCAGCACTGTAAACAGGGCTGTGTCAATATTCGGACAAGCCGATCACTTTACTGTGATGGTACTAACACACACATTCACACAAGAAAGCAAATCTTTCAAATCACCACTCAGGTCATCAGATGTCTCACATGGCTTGATCTAAAGTTGTCTGTTTTTTATTTTGAAATTGAACATTTTCCCTGAAAATGATCGGAAGTTGTTCTCTGCTGATGTGTTTCAGTTTGTCCACCACTCCACCAGTCAGCATGACCACGCCTACTACAGGTAATACAGTCTTCTCAGCTCGCTTTTACTAAGTCAGGAGTTCAAGCCTATCTCCTGGCAATTCGTCTAACATTTATAATGTACTGTGCAGGGCTCCAGATAATTTTTTCAGCTGATGAATATTTCGTCGATTTGAAATAAGCAAGAGTGAAATAAGTCAAGTAATTTGCCTCTTGGTTTTAAATGGCTCTATCGAAACGAGTGTTTTGCCATGGTTTCTGTGTTAAAGGTACACTGTATTTGCTCTGGCAAAGACACCAAGAAAATTTATTGTAATGATTTTACAGGTGACAATAATTAAATGTTCATGTAATAATTGTCATCTCTCATTACACCACCACGATAGTAAGGACATGACAATTGACCGTCCGAATGTTTTGTCGTGGATATTGCATCACATTTCCTCATTATTTCTGTCAAAGATTAATGTTCTATCAAAGGAATGATCACGCCATTATGAGATATTTATGTAACTGTTCTGTGTACGGCCAGAGGTATAAATACCACTGCGTTTCGGGAAAAGCCCGCATTTCTAAGCCTATTGGTACTTCTGTTGCTACCATTTCAGTTGCACGTGTTACAAGAATATAATTATCATCAGAAATAACTGCAAAGGTGTGGCCTTAAAATGTGCTCTGTTGATGTTGCTATCCCATATGTATAACTGCCCCTGTTCATGCCCTTAGCTACAAGGGCTGCTGATATGCATAAAAAAATAAGGTTCTTAACATATCCTTATGTTTGGATGTGTAAGATTTTCAAAACTGATGTGTGTTTTGGGAATAGATATGTACCTGAATCCCTGACTGTCGTCATTGTTTGACCTTAGATTTGGACAAGTTTGAATGTGTGACTACTGAGTGGGTGTGGGAATGAGAAGGCCAGAGGGAAAATCAGGTGTATGTTGACTGAGCTTATCAACTCGTTATGAAATGCAGTCTATGAACCATTTGAAAAACTCTCATTCTTTTTTTTTTTCTTTCACAGATTTTCCTTCAAATGGAAATGGTGCGAAATTACATGCTCTTTGGATTTTATTACTTTTGGGCATATTAGGCATAGGTGGTAAGTGTTTTGTGTTCAATATTGGTAGATACATGCAACATGCACATTACATGTACAGGTACCTTGTTATGATTTTAAGTCCTGTGCCTGTGGAGTTTTCTAATGGCTTCCCTCAGCAGATAACTAGTCCTTGTCCACCCAGACCACCTGAATCCATGTCCCATGGGTGTGGCTGTGTATACATTGTATTTAGTAGGTCTGTATCCTGTGGTTTCTTGCTGTACCAGAGGCCGGACCACCCCGATGTCCTGGTGGTTAGAGTGTCCACCTCAAGTTTGGGTCGCAGTACAATGACCCGAAGCCTCCCACCAATACGGTCGCTGTGAGTTCAAAACCAGGTCATGCTGGCTTCGTCTCCGGCTGTATGTGAGAAGGTCTGCCAACAACCTGCAGATGGTGTTGGGTTTTTCCCCGGGCTCTGCCCGGTTTCCTCCCTTCACAATGCTGGCCGCCGCCATATAAGTGAAGTATTTTTGAGTATGGCGTAAAACACCAATCAAATAAATAAATAAATAAGCCAAGGTTGGGAGATTCAGGTTCAATACCGAGTCGGGTCATATCAAAGATTTTAAAAATGATATTTTTTGCTGCTTCACTTGGTGCTCAGCACCGAGAGGTTAGAGCAAGGAAACAGGGCTGGTCACTATAATGTGGGGTGTCCCGTGTGGTGTCTTTGGCATGATGTTTGAGTGGCACCAGTACATTGACAACATGGACTCGCCCTGACATACCAGAGGCCATGCCCTCATCCTTACAGGGTTGACTTTACCATTACTGATGCAGGATTCTAGATGATTGGGTCACCTGAATCAGCTGTCACATCAATACGATTTTATATTTTTGTCATATGTTTTCAGGTGTTTTCTTCTACGGATGGAGAAGAAAATTATGTAAGTGTAAAGTGAGAAAGCTTTTTTCACATTCAAAACCTGCCATTTGGGCCATAAAGTTTTGCTGAGAAGGTCATTCTAACTTACAGAATGTTTCTTGACCATTTCACTCTGTACATACATCAGTTTGCCTGTAAATGAGATTGATTTGAATTGCATGTACTTGTGTATCAGTAATTTGTGATTGTCAGCCTGGAAATAAAAAAATGTGGTGTTGCCAGTACCCAACCATACCATTAAAAATGTATTCAGGGGGCCTCCATTGCCAAGGGGATTACCTCGCCAGCTTGACGTAATAATGCAGTTGTCTAGTCGTTGTGAGTTTAAGTCCAACTCATGCTGGCTTCCTCTCCGGCCGTACGTGGGTAACATCTGCCAAAAAGCTGTGGTTGGTATCCCTCAGGGTGTCTCCGTTTTTTCTCACCATAATGCTGGCAGCCGTCATTTAAGTGAAATATTTTTGAGTATGGCGCAAAACACCAAAAAATCAAATAAATGAAAAAAAACGTATTGAACAAAATTAATTTTCTGTTTTCAAACAAAATCCTTTTTTTTCACTGCAAACAATAAACTGTGAACAAGAATGAGTGTTCATCATGTTTTGAGACAAATTGTTCATGTTTGTTACTCAGTCATTGACCCAGGGGTTTCGACATTTAGGTTTGCAGATCCGATGTCTGGGCAGGTTCTTTGGGGGTCAAAGCCAGCAAACACGGCATGATAACGGACCAGTTGGAGACGGTGAGTGTTATTATAAGTAAAGATGACTGCCAAAAAAATGTCATTTATGTAGTTATTCATTTGATTGGGGTTTACTACCAAACATGCCAAACCCTAAGAAGCTTTCCCTTATCCAGTAACGGGGTTGGGAGATCCGGGATCAATCCTTGGTCGCATCATACCAAAGACTTTAAAAAATGATACTTGTGTCTCTCTAGTACTGAGATGTTAGAACAAGGAAAGAGGAGTGGTCGGCCCTGTGTCAGTGTAATGTGACTGGATGGGGTGTCTTGTCTGGTGTCTTCAGCATGATATCTCACTGGTGGCGGCATGCCACAAGATGACACAGTATGTAGACATTATAAGCACCCCTCATCATCACATAACTGAAAAATTGTTGAGTAGGACGTTAAACCCAAACGTACGTACATGTACATACATATCTTATCCAACGACAGCATTTTTTTATATACATGTATTTACTTACCAGTGTTTTACACTCTACCCCAGAATATTTCCTCTATATGAAAGCAGCCAGTATTACAATGGATGGAAAACCCATGACCATCTGCAGGTTACTGGCACCCCTTCTAAGGTACATACCAGCAATCTAGAATCATTACACTGTGCTGGCACATTCACCCCGGTTAGTATTTATGAGCGGAGAAAACCATGCTCCCAGAGTACGCTAGCCCCATAATATCCGCTCTACCTGATAAGACCATATTAGCAGGAAATGCTTCTGTGCTTCAGTAACTGCAAGACTAAAGCTTATCTGGTACGGAATCCTTGACTTGCACCTTTTATAAAACAATTCACTTTGAGGTCACGAGATGTGGGACCCTTCTGGGTCAGGTCATACCAAAGGCTTTAAAAATGGTACTTGTTGCTGCCGCGCTTGATCCTCAGTATTGTGAGGTTAGAGTAAGGAAACTCCAGTGTCAGTATAATGTGACTGAGTTGCTGTCACGTCTGGTGTCTTGGGCTCAAGTGGCGGCAGCACTTTAGTTGGGTGGACTTGCCCTACCACAAGGAGACACAACATATCTACAGTCTAAGGACTTCTTAACATCATATGACTGAAAAATTGTTCAGTTCAATGTAAAGGCCCAGGCATACATACATTACAGGTGAAGGAGCTAGACTTTCTGATGGAAATCTCCAGAATTCACACAGTAAGACTGGTCCTACAGAAGAGCAGGTCTCCCTCCTGGCTGAAATTCACCACTCTGAAGGTGATACAGCCTCTGGTCAAACCACTGGTAAGATTATCACTGTCTTCTGGTAAAAACATGAATGAGTTGGGGAAAAATTTCAGTGATGGGAATGTTTACAAACCGCAAGGGGACCACAGGCACAATACAAGCAGGCTACACACAAAACTACTAAGATGTTAAAAACAAACCACTAGTACACTGCAGAAAAGTACAAGCAGGCTACAGACAAATTACTAAGATGTTGCAGGTACACCACTAGCAAACTACTGACAAACCACTATGGTGTTACAGATAAACCACTAAGATGTTACAGCCAAACATTAAGATGCTACAGACAAACCACTGAAATGGTATGGGCAAACCTCAAGCAGACTGCAGACAAGCCACAAGCAGGCTGTAGACGAAGCATTTTGAAGCTAGAGGCACACCACTAGCAGACTACAGACAAACCACTATGATGTTACGGACAAACCACTAAGATACTACAGCCAAACAGTAAGATGCTACAGACAAACCACTGAAATGCTTTTACAAACCACAAGCTGACTGCAGACAAGCCACAAGCAGGCTGCAAATGAAGAACTTTGAAGCTGGAGGCAAACCACTCACAGGTCACAGACAAACCACAAACAGACTACAGACATACTATGATCCAATTACAGACAAACCCCCCACAGGTTACATACCAACCACTCAGAGGTCACAGACAAACCAATGAAAGGTTACAAGAAAAGCAATTGCAGGTTGCAGGAAAAACACAAGCAGGCTGTAGACAAACCACGTAGAGAGTAGAGGGACACCACTGCAGATTACAGACAAACCAAAAGGAGACTACAAACCAGAAGGCAGACTACAGACAAACCACAAGCAGACAACAGACAAGCTACAAGCAGACTAGACAAATCACAAGCAGATCAGAGACAAACTTACACAGGCTACAAACAAACCACTAAGATACTACGAACAAACAACAAGCAGACTACATACGAACCAGAAGCAGGCTGGAGCACTTAGAGTCTAAAGACGAAGCATTTGCAGGTTGTAGACAAACTACAAAAACGTTGCACAAAGCACACGCCGGTTTCAGACAAACCACTCACTGGTTACAGACAAACCACTGGAAGGTTGCAGAAAAATCACACGCAGCCTTCAAACAAACCACTAAGATGCTATGGACAAACCACAAGTGGACTGCAGACCATCTACAAGTTGGTTACACACACCACTCAAAAGTTACAAACAACCCATTCACAGGTTGCAGACAAACCACTCGCAGGCTATGGACAACCCATTCGCAGACCACTAAGATGTTACAGGCAAACCACTAAAATGCTATAATGAAGCCAGCAAGATGCTACCGACAAACCACTGAAATGCTATGGACAAACCATACACAGACTGCACACAAGCCACAAGCAAGCTGTGGACGAAGCACTTTGAAGCTAGAGGCAAACCACAAACAAACCACAGACAAACTATGATCCGATTGAAGACAAACTATTCACAGGTCACAGACAAGCCACCAACAGCTTACAAGCAAACCAATCGCAGGTTGCAGGAAACACACAAGCAGGCTGTAGACAAACCACTTAGAGACTAGAGGCAAGCCACTGCAGACTACGGACAAACCACAAGCAGACTACAGACAAACCACAAGCAGACTACAGACAAACCACAAGCAGACTAGACAAACCAAAAGTAGATTCAACAAACCACAAGCAGACTAGACAAACCACAAACCGACCACAGACAAACCACACACAGGCTGCAAACAAACCAGTAAGATACTACGAACAAACCACAAGCAGGCTGTAGACAGAGCACTTACAATCTAGAGGCAAAGTATTTTCAGGTTCTAGACAAACCACAAAAAGGTTAAGCAAAGCACAAGCTGGTTTCAGACAAACCACTTGCAGGTTGCAGAAAAATTACATGCAGGCTATAAACAACCCACTAAGATGCTTTGGACAAACCACAAGAAGACTGCAGACAAACTGCAAGTTGGTTACATGCACCACTCAAAAGTTACAAACAACCCACTGGCAGGTCACAGACAAACCACTCAAAGACCACTAAGATGCTACAGGCAAATCACTAAGATGCTATAATCAGACCAGTAGGATGCTACAGGCTATTAACTAGGTCACTTGTAAGAGACATTGTACGAAGAGGGTATGGGCAAGTCACTCAAAGGATACAGACAATGACAGAAACCCCACCACTGGTAGCCTTTCTTTCTGAACAGCGCAGACAAACAGTGATTGAGGCTTACAAAGTCCATCGTTAGAAATCAAAAGAAATATTCTAATTGTATTTTCTTTGTAATAATGTGCATGTCCAACATATGGATGTGTTTTAGATATGGGATCATATGCATATCTCTTCGTCACATGTGAGACAGATTGTCAGTGAGAGTTTGGTGGTTTAATACACTAGGCACTCTTTCCTCCACCTGTGAAACCGTCCATCATCATGTCTGTGAGAGATTCTTGGGCATGGTGTCAAACAACAACCAATCAAGTAAATTTTAAAAAAATTACAGGTGAAAGGAGTGCCTCGTTGGCCTGGTGCTTTGAGCCTTCACATCGAGGTTGCGAGATTCATGATGCCTCTGGATCAGGTCATACCAAAGGCTTTATAAATGGTACTTGTTGCTGCCGAGCTTGATGCTCAGCATTGAGATGTTAGAGTAAGGAAACAGAACTGGTCAGCTCAGTGTCAGTATAATGTGACTGGGTAGGGTGTCTTGGGCTCCATTGGCAGCAGCACTGTGGGTAGATGGACTTGCCCTACCACAAGAAGACACAACATATCTACAATCTAAGGACTTCTTAACATCATATGACTGAAAAATTGTTCAGTTCAATGTAAAGGCCCAGGCATACGTACATTACAGGTGAAGGAGCTGGACTTTCTGATGGAAGTCTCCAGAATTCACACAGTGAGACTGGTCCTACAGAAGAGCAGGGCTCCCTCCTAGCTGAAATTCACCACTCTGAAGGTGACACAGCCTCTGGTCAAACCACTGGTAAGATTATCACTGTCTTCTGGTAAAAACATGAATGAGTTGGGGAAAAATTTCAGTGATGGGAATTTTCACAAACCACAAGGAGACTACAGGCATAATACAAGCAGGCTACAGACAAAACTACTAAGATGTTAAAAACAAACCACTAGTACACTGCAGAAAAGTACAAGCAGGCTACAGACAAATTACTAAGATGTTGCAGGTACACCACTAGCAAACTACTGACAAACCACTATGGTGTTACAGATAAACCACTAAGATGTTACAGCCAAACATTAAGATGCTACAGACAAACCACTGAAATGGTATGGGCAAACCTCAAGCAGACTGCAGACAAGCCACAAGCAGGCTGTAGACGAAGCATTTTGAAGCTAGAGGCACACCACTAGCAGACTACAGACAAACCACTATGATGTTACGGACAAACCACTAAGATACTACAGCCAAACAGTAAGATGCTACAGACAAACCACTGAAATGCTTTTACAAACCACAAGCTGACTGCAGACAAGCCACAAGCAGGCTGCAAATGAAGAACTTTGAAGCTGGAGGCAAACCACTCACAGGTCACAGACAAACCACAAACAGACTACAGACATACTATGATCCAATTACAGACAAACCCCCCACAGGTTACATACCAACCACTCAGAGGTCACAGACAAACCAATGAAAGGTTACAAGAAAAGCAATTGCAGGTTGCAGGAAAAACACAAGCAGGCTGTAGACAAACCACGTAGAGAGTAGAGGGACACCACTGCAGATTACAGACAAACCAAAAGGAGACTACAAACCAGAAGGCAGACTACAGACAAACCACAAGCAGACAACAGACAAGCTACAAGCAGACTAGACAAATCACAAGCAGATCAGAGACAAACTTACACAGGCTACAAACAAACCACTAAGATACTACGAACAAACAACAAGCAGACTACATACGAACCAGAAGCAGGCTGGAGCACTTAGAGTCTAAAGACGAAGCATTTGCAGGTTGTAGACAAACTACAAAAACGTTGCACAAAGCACACGCCGGTTTCAGACAAACCACTCACTGGTTACAGACAAACCACTGGAAGGTTGCAGAAAAATCACACGCAGCCTTCAAACAAACCACTAAGATGCTATGGACAAACCACAAGTGGACTGCAGACCATCTACAAGTTGGTTACACACACCACTCAAAAGTTACAAACAACCCATTCACAGGTTGCAGACAAACCACTCGCAGGCTATGGACAACCCATTCGCAGACCACTAAGATGTTACAGGCAAACCACTAAAATGCTATAATGAAGCCAGCAAGATGCTACCGACAAACCACTGAAATGCTATGGACAAACCATACACAGACTGCACACAAGCCACAAGCAAGCTGTGGACGAAGCACTTTGAAGCTAGAGGCAAACCACAAACAAACCACAGACAAACTATGATCCGATTGAAGACAAACTATTCACAGGTCACAGACAAGCCACCAACAGCTTACAAGCAAACCAATCGCAGGTTGCAGGAAACACACAAGCAGGCTGTAGACAAACCACTTAGAGACTAGAGGCAAGCCACTGCAGACTACGGACAAACCACAAGCAGACTACAGACAAACCACAAGCAGACTACAGACAAACCACAAGCAGACTAGACAAACCAAAAGTAGATTCAACAAACCACAAGCAGACTAGACAAACCACAAACCGACCACAGACAAACCACACACAGGCTGCAAACAAACCAGTAAGATACTACGAACAAACCACAAGCAGGCTGTAGACAGAGCACTTACAATCTAGAGGCAAAGTATTTTCAGGTTCTAGACAAACCACAAAAAGGTTAAGCAAAGCACAAGCTGGTTTCAGACAAACCACTTGCAGGTTGCAGAAAAATTACATGCAGGCTATAAACAACCCACTAAGATGCTTTGGACAAACCACAAGAAGACTGCAGACAAACTGCAAGTTGGTTACATGCACCACTCAAAAGTTACAAACAACCCACTGGCAGGTCACAGACAAACCACTCAAAGACCACTAAGATGCTACAGGCAAATCACTAAGATGCTATAATCAGACCAGTAGGATGCTACAGGCTATTAACTAGGTCACTTGTAAGAGACATTGTACGAAGAGGGTATGGGCAAGTCACTCAAAGGATACAGACAATGACAGAAACCCCACCACTGGTAGCCTTTCTTTCTGAACAGCGCAGACAAACAGTGATTGAGGCTTACAAAGTCCATCGTTAGAAATCAAAAGAAATATTCTAATTGTATTTTCTTTGTAATAATGTGCATGTCCAACATATGGATGTGTTTTAGATATGGGATCATATGCATATCTCTTCGTCACATGTGAGACAGATTGTCAGTGAGAGTTTGGTGGTTTAATACACTAGGCACTCTTTCCTCCACCTGTGAAACCGTCCATCATCATGTCTGTGAGAGATTCTTGGGCATGGTGTCAAACAACAACCAATCAAGTAAATTTTAAAAAAATTACAGGTGAAAGGAGTGCCTCGTTGGCCTGGTGCTTTGAGCCTTCACATCGAGGTTGCGAGATTCATGATGCCTCTGGATCAGGTCATACCAAAGGCTTTATAAATGGTACTTGTTGCTGCCGAGCTTGATGCTCAGCATTGAGATGTTAGAGTAAGGAAACAGAACTGGTCAGCTCAGTGTCAGTATAATGTGACTGGGTAGGGTGTCTTGGGCTCCATTGGCAGCAGCACTGTGGGTAGATGGACTTGCCCTACCACAAGAAGACACAACATATCTACAATCTAAGGACTTCTTAACATCATATGACTGAAAAATTGTTCAGTTCAATGTAAAGGCCCAGGCATACGTACATTACAGGTGAAGGAGCTAGACTTTCTGATGGAAGTCTCCAGAATTCACACAGTGAGACTGGTCCTACAGAAGAGCAGGGCTCCCTCCTAGCTGAAATTCACCACTCTGAAGGTGACACAGCCTCTGGTCAAACCACTGGTAAGATTATCACTGTCTTCTGGTAAAAACATGAATGAGTTGGGGAAAAATTTCAGTGATGGGAATTTTCACAAACCACAAGGAGACTACAGGCATAATACAAGCAGGCTACAGACAAAACTACTAAGATGTTAAAAACAAACCACTAGTACACTGCAGAAAAGTACAAGCAGGCTACAGACAAATTACTAAGATGTTGCAGGTACACCACTAGCAAACTACTGACAAACCACTATGGTGTTACAGATAAACCACTAAGATGTTACAGCCAAACATTAAGATGCTACAGACAAACCACTGAAATGGTATGGGCAAACCTCAAGCAGACTGCAGACAAGCCACAAGCAGGCTGTAGACGAAGCATTTTGAAGCTAGAGGCACACCACTAGCAGACTACAGACAAACCACTATGATGTTACGGACAAACCACTAAGATACTACAGCCAAACAGTAAGATGCTACAGACAAACCACTGAAATGCTTTTACAAACCACAAGCTGACTGCAGACAAGCCACAAGCAGGCTGCAAATGAAGAACTTTGAAGCTGGAGGCAAACCACTCACAGGTCACAGACAAACCACAAACAGACTACAGACATACTATGATCCAATTACAGACAAACCACCCACAGGTTACATACCAACCACTCAGAGGTCACAGACAAACCAATGAAAGGTTACAAGAAAAGCAATTGCAGGTTGCAGGAAAAACACAAGCAGGCTGTAGACAAACCACGTAGAGAGTAGAGGGACACCACTGCAGATTACAGACAAACCAAAAGGAGACTACAAACCAGAAGGCAGACTACAGACAAACCACAAGCAGACAACAGACAAGCTACAAGCAGACTAGACAAATCACAAGCAGATCAGAGACAAACTTACACAGGCTACAAACAAACCACTAAGATACTACGAACAAACAACAAGCAGACTACATACGAACCAGAAGCAGGCTGGAGCACTTAGAGTCTAAAGACGAAGCATTTGCAGGTTGTAGACAAACTACAAAAACGTTGCACAAAGCACACGCCGGTTTCAGACAAACCACTCACTGGTTACAGACAAACCACTGGAAGGTTGCAGAAAAATCACACGCAGCCTTCAAACAAACCACTAAGATGCTATGGACAAACCACAAGTGGACTGCAGACCATCTACAAGTTGGTTACACACACCACTCAAAAGTTACAAACAACCCATTCACAGGTTGCAGACAAACCACTCGCAGGCTATGGACAACCCATTCGCAGACCACTAAGATGTTACAGGCAAACCACTAAAATGCTATAATGAAGCCAGCAAGATGCTACCGACAAACCACTGAAATGCTATGGACAAACCATACACAGACTGCACACAAGCCACAAGCAAGCTGTGGACGAAGCACTTTGAAGCTAGAGGCAAACCACAAACAAACCACAGACAAACTATGATCCGATTGAAGACAAACTATTCACAGGTCACAGACAAGCCACCAACAGCTTACAAGCAAACCAATCGCAGGTTGCAGGAAACACACAAGCAGGCTGTAGACAAACCACTTAGAGACTAGAGGCAAGCCACTGCAGACTACGGACAAACCACAAGCAGACTACAGACAAACCACAAGCAGACTACAGACAAACCACAAGCAGACTAGACAAACCAAAAGTAGATTCAACAAACCACAAGCAGACTAGACAAACCACAAACCGACCACAGACAAACCACACACAGGCTGCAAACAAACCAGTAAGATACTACGAACAAACCACAAGCAGGCTGTAGACAGAGCACTTACAATCTAGAGGCAAAGTATTTTCAGGTTCTAGACAAACCACAAAAAGGTTAAGCAAAGCACAAGCTGGTTTCAGACAAACCACTTGCAGGTTGCAGAAAAATTACATGCAGGCTATAAACAACCCACTAAGATGCTTTGGACAAACCACAAGAAGACTGCAGACAAACTGCAAGTTGGTTACATGCACCACTCAAAAGTTACAAACAACCCACTGGCAGGTCACAGACAAACCACTCAAAGACCACTAAGATGCTACAGGCAAATCACTAAGATGCTATAATCAGACCAGTAGGATGCTACAGGCTATTAACTAGGTCACTTGTAAGAGACATTGTACGAAGAGGGTATGGGCAAGTCACTCAAAGGATACAGACAATGACAGAAACCCCACCACTGGTAGCCTTTCTTTCTGAACAGCGCAGACAAACAGTGATTGAGGCTTACAAAGTCCATCGTTAGAAATCAAAAGAAATATTCTAATTGTATTTTCTTTGTAATAATGTGCATGTCCAACATATGGATGTGTTTTAGATATGGGATCATATGCATATCTCTTCGTCACATGTGAGACAGATTGTCAGTGAGAGTTTGGTGGTTTAATACACTAGGCACTCTTTCCTCCACCTGTGAAACCGTCCATCATCATGTCTGTGAGAGATTCTTGGGCATGGTGTCAAACAACAACCAATCAAGTAAATTTTAAAAAAATTACAGGTGAAAGGAGTGCCTCGTTGGCCTGGTGCTTTGAGCCTTCACATCGAGGTTGCGAGATTCATGATGCCTCTGGATCAGGTCATACCAAAGGCTTTATAAATGGTACTTGTTGCTGCCGAGCTTGATGCTCAGCATTGAGATGTTAGAGTAAGGAAACAGAACTGGTCAGCTCAGTGTCAGTATAATGTGACTGGGTAGGGTGTCTTGGGCTCCATTGGCAGCAGCACTGTGGGTAGATGGACTTGCCCTACCACAAGAAGACACAACATATCTACAATCTAAGGACTTCTTAACATCATATGACTGAAAAATTGTTCAGTTCAATGTAAAGGCCCAGGCATACGTACATTACAGGTGAAGGAGCTAGACTTTCTGATGGAAGTCTCCAGAATTCACACAGTGAGACTGGTCCTACAGAAGAGCAGGGCTCCCTCCTGGCTGAAATTCACCACTCTGAAGGTGACACAGCCTCTGGTCAAACCACTGGTAAGATTATCACTGTCTTCTGGTAAAAACATGAATGAGTTGGGGAAAAATTTCAGTGATGGGAATTTTCACAAACCACAAGGAGACTACAGGCATAATACAAGCAGGCTACAGACAAAACTACTAAGATGTTAAAAACAAACCACTAGTACACTGCAGAAAAGTACAAGCAGGCTACAGACAAATTACTAAGATGTTGCAGGTACACCACTAGCAAACTACTGACAAACCACTATGGTGTTACAGATAAACCACTAAGATGTTACAGCCAAACATTAAGATGCTACAGACAAACCACTGAAATGGTATGGGCAAACCTCAAGCAGACTGCAGACAAGCCACAAGCAGGCTGTAGACGAAGCATTTTGAAGCTAGAGGCACACCACTAGCAGACTACAGACAAACCACTATGATGTTACGGACAAACCACTAAGATACTACAGCCAAACAGTAAGATGCTACAGACAAACCACTGAAATGCTTTTACAAACCACAAGCTGACTGCAGACAAGCCACAAGCAGGCTGCAAATGAAGAACTTTGAAGCTGGAGGCAAACCACTCACAGGTCACAGACAAACCACAAACAGACTACAGACATACTATGATCCAATTACAGACAAACCACCCACAGGTTACATACCAACCACTCAGAGGTCACAGACAAACCAATGAAAGGTTACAAGAAAAGCAATTGCAGGTTGCAGGAAAAACACAAGCAGGCTGTAGACAAACCACGTAGAGAGTAGAGGGACACCACTGCAGATTACAGACAAACCAAAAGGAGACTACAAACCAGAAGGCAGACTACAGACAAACCACAAGCAGACAACAGACAAGCTACAAGCAGACTAGACAAATCACAAGCAGATCAGAGACAAACTTACACAGGCTACAAACAAACCACTAAGATACTACGAACAAACAACAAGCAGACTACATACGAACCAGAAGCAGGCTGGAGCACTTAGAGTCTAAAGACGAAGCATTTGCAGGTTGTAGACAAACTACAAAAACGTTGCACAAAGCACACGCCGGTTTCAGACAAACCACTCACTGGTTACAGACAAACCACTGGAAGGTTGCAGAAAAATCACACGCAGCCTTCAAACAAACCACTAAGATGCTATGGACAAACCACAAGTGGACTGCAGACCATCTACAAGTTGGTTACACACACCACTCAAAAGTTACAAACAACCCATTCACAGGTTGCAGACAAACCACTCGCAGGCTATGGACAACCCATTCGCAGACCACTAAGATGTTACAGGCAAACCACTAAAATGCTATAATGAAGCCAGCAAGATGCTACCGACAAACCACTGAAATGCTATGGACAAACCATACACAGACTGCACACAAGCCACAAGCAAGCTGTGGACGAAGCACTTTGAAGCTAGAGGCAAACCACAAACAAACCACAGACAAACTATGATCCGATTGAAGACAAACTATTCACAGGTCACAGACAAGCCACCAACAGCTTACAAGCAAACCAATCGCAGGTTGCAGGAAACACACAAGCAGGCTGTAGACAAACCACTTAGAGACTAGAGGCAAGCCACTGCAGACTACGGACAAACCACAAGCAGACTACAGACAAACCACAAGCAGACTACAGACAAACCACAAGCAGACTAGACAAACCAAAAGTAGATTCAACAAACCACAAGCAGACTAGACAAACCACAAACCGACCACAGACAAACCACACACAGGCTGCAAACAAACCAGTAAGATACTACGAACAAACCACAAGCAGGCTGTAGACAGAGCACTTACAATCTAGAGGCAAAGTATTTTCAGGTTCTAGACAAACCACAAAAAGGTTAAGCAAAGCACAAGCTGGTTTCAGACAAACCACTTGCAGGTTGCAGAAAAATTACATGCAGGCTATAAACAACCCACTAAGATGCTTTGGACAAACCACAAGAAGACTGCAGACAAACTGCAAGTTGGTTACATGCACCACTCAAAAGTTACAAACAACCCACTGGCAGGTCACAGACAAACCACTCAAAGACCACTAAGATGCTACAGGCAAATCACTAAGATGCTATAATCAGACCAGTAGGATGCTACAGGCTATTAACTAGGTCACTTGTAAGAGACATTGTACGAAGAGGGTATGGGCAAGTCACTCAAAGGATACAGACAATGACAGAAACCCCACCACTGGTAGCCTTTCTTTCTGAACAGCGCAGACAAACAGTGATTGAGGCTTACAAAGTCCATCGTTAGAAATCAAAAGAAATATTCTAATTGTATTTTCTTTGTAATAATGTGCATGTCCAACATATGGATGTGTTTTAGATATGGGATCATATGCATATCTCTTCGTCACATGTGAGACAGATTGTCAGTGAGAGTTTGGTGGTTTAATACACTAGGCACTCTTTCCTCCACCTGTGAAACCGTCCATCATCATGTCTGTGAGAGATTCTTGGGCATGGTGTCAAACAACAACCAATCAAGTAAATTTTAAAAAAATTACAGGTGAAAGGAGTGCCTCGTTGGCCTGGTGCTTTGAGCCTTCACATCGAGGTTGCGAGATTCATGATGCCTCTGGATCAGGTCATACCAAAGGCTTTATAAATGGTACTTGTTGCTGCCGAGCTTGATGCTCAGCATTGAGATGTTAGAGTAAGGAAACAGAACTGGTCAGCTCAGTGTCAGTATAATGTGACTGGGTAGGGTGTCTTGGGCTCCATTGGCAGCAGCACTGTGGGTAGATGGACTTGCCCTACCACAAGAAGACACAACATATCTACAATCTAAGGACTTCTTAACATCATATGACTGAAAAATTGTTCAGTTCAATGTAAAGGCCCAGGCATACGTACATTACAGGTGAAGGAGCTAGACTTTCTGATGGAAGTCTCCAGAATTCACACAGTGAGACTGGTCCTACAGAAGAGCAGGGCTCCCTCCTAGCTGAAATTCACCACTCTGAAGGTGACACAGCCTCTGGTCAAACCACTGGTAAGATTATCACTGTCTTCTGGTAAAAACATGAATGAGTTGGGGAAAAATTTCAGTGATGGGAATTTTCACAAACCACAAGGAGACTACAGGCATAATACAAGCAGGCTACAGACAAAACTACTAAGATGTTAAAAACAAACCACTAGTACACTGCAGAAAAGTACAAGCAGGCTACAGACAAATTACTAAGATGTTGCAGGTACACCACTAGCAAACTACTGACAAACCACTATGGTGTTACAGATAAACCACTAAGATGTTACAGCCAAACATTAAGATGCTACAGACAAACCACTGAAATGGTATGGGCAAACCTCAAGCAGACTGCAGACAAGCCACAAGCAGGCTGTAGACGAAGCATTTTGAAGCTAGAGGCACACCACTAGCAGACTACAGACAAACCACTATGATGTTACGGACAAACCACTAAGATACTACAGCCAAACAGTAAGATGCTACAGACAAACCACTGAAATGCTTTTACAAACCACAAGCTGACTGCAGACAAGCCACAAGCAGGCTGCAAATGAAGAACTTTGAAACTGGAGGCAAACCACTCACAGGTCACAGACAAACCACAAACAGACTACAGACATACTATGATCCAATTACAGACAAACCACCCACAGGTTACATACCAACCACTCAGAGGTCACAGACAAACCAATGAAAGGTTACAAGAAAAGCAATTGCAGGTTGCAGGAAAAACACAAGCAGGCTGTAGACAAACCACGTAGAGAGTAGAGGGACACCACTGCAGATTACAGACAAACCAAAAGGAGACTACAAACCAGAAGGCAGACAACAGACAAGCTACAAGCAGACTAGACAAATCACAAGCAGATCAGAGACAAACTTACACAGGCTACAAACAAACCACTAAGATACTACGAACAAACAACAAGCAGACTACATACGAACCAGAAGCAGGCTGGAGCACTTAGAGTCTAAAGACGAAGCATTTGCAGGTTGTAGACAAACTACAAAAACGTTGCACAAAGCACACGCCGGTTTCAGACAAACCACTCACTGGTTACAGACAAACCACTGGAAGGTTGCAGAAAAATCACACGCAGCCTTCAAACAAACCACTAAGATGCTATGGACAAACCACAAGTGGACTGCAGACCATCTACAAGTTGGTTACACACACCACTCAAAAGTTACAAACAACCCATTCACAGGTTGCAGACAAACCACTCGCAGGCTATGGACAACCCATTCGCAGACCACTAAGATGTTACAGGCAAACCACTAAAATGCTATAATGAAGCCAGCAAGATGCTACCGACAAACCACTGAAATGCTATGGACAAACCATACACAGACTGCACACAAGCCACAAGCAAGCTGTGGACGAAGCACTTTGAAGCTAGAGGCAAACCACAAACAAACCACAGACAAACTATGATCCGATTGAAGACAAACTATTCACAGGTCACAGACAAGCCACCAACAGCTTACAAGCAAACCAATCGCAGGTTGCAGGAAACACACAAGCAGGCTGTAGACAAACCACTTAGAGACTAGAGGCAAGCCACTGCAGACTACGGACAAACCACAAGCAGACTACAGACAAACCACAAGCAGACTACAGACAAACCACAAGCAGACTAGACAAACCAAAAGTAGATTCAACAAACCACAAGCAGACTAGACAAACCACAAACCGACCACAGACAAACCACACACAGGCTGCAAACAAACCAGTAAGATACTACGAACAAACCACAAGCAGGCTGTAGACAGAGCACTTACAATCTAGAGGCAAAGTATTTTCAGGTTCTAGACAAACCACAAAAAGGTTAAGCAAAGCACAAGCTGGTTTCAGACAAACCACTTGCAGGTTGCAGAAAAATTACATGCAGGCTATAAACAACCCACTAAGATGCTTTGGACAAACCACAAGAAGACTGCAGACAAACTGCAAGTTGGTTACATGCACCACTCAAAAGTTACAAACAACCCACTGGCAGGTCACAGACAAACCACTCAAAGACCACTAAGATGCTACAGGCAAATCACTAAGATGCTATAATCAGACCAGTAGGATGCTACAGGCTATTAACTAGGTCACTTGTAAGAGACATTGTACGAAGAGGGTATGGGCAAGTCACTCAAAGGATACAGACAATGACAGAAACCCCACCACTGGTAGCCTTTCTTTCTGAACAGCGCAGACAAACAGTGATTGAGGCTTACAAAGTCCATCGTTAGAAATCAAAAGAAATATTCTAATTGTATTTTCTTTGTAATAATGTGCATGTCCAACATATGGATGTGTTTTAGATATGGGATCATATGCATATCTCTTCGTCACATGTGAGACAGATTGTCAGTGAGAGTTTGGTGGTTTAATACACTAGGCACTCTTTCCTCCACCTGTGAAACCGTCCATCATCATGTCTGTGAGAGATTCTTGGGCATGGTGTCAAACAACAACCAATCAAGTAAATTTTAAAAAAATTACAGGTGAAAGGAGTGCCTCGTTGGCCTGGTGCTTTGAGCCTTCACATCGAGGTTGCGAGATTCATGATGCCTCTGGATCAGGTCATACCAAAGGCTTTATAAATGGTACTTGTTGCTGCCGAGCTTGATGCTCAGCATTGAGAGGTTAGAGTAAGGAAACAGAACTGGTCAGCTCAGTGTCAGTATAATGTGACTGGGTAGGGTGTCTTGGGCTCCATTGGCAGCAGCACTGTGGGTAGATGGACTTGCCCTACCACAAGAAGACACAACATATCTACAATCTAAGGACTTCATATGACTGAAAAATTGTTCAGTTCAATGTAAAGGCCCAGGCATACGTACATTACAGGTGAAGGAGCTAGACTTTCTGATGGAAGTCTCCAGAATTCACACAGTGAGACTGGTCCTACAGAAGAGCAGGGCTCCCTCCTGGCTGAAATTCACCACTCTGGAGGTGACACAGCCTCTGGTCAAACCACTGGTAAGATTATCACTGTCTTCTGTTAAAAACATGAATGAGTTGGGGAAAAATTTCAGTGATGGGAATTTTCACAAACCACAAGGAGACTACAGGCACAATACAAGCAGGCTACAGACAATACTAGGAAGATGTTAAAAACAAACGACTAGTACGCTGCAGAAAAGTACAAGCAGGCTACAGAGAAACTACAAAGATGTTGTAGGCAAACCACTAGCAAACTACAGACAAACCACTATGGGTGTTGCAGACAAACCACTAAGATGTTACAGCCAAACATTAAGATGCTACCAATAAACCACTGAAATGCTATGGACAAACCATACACAGACTGCACACAAGCAGGCTGTAGACGAAGCATTTTGAAGCTAGAGGCATACCACTCGCAAGTCACAGAGAAACCACAAACAGACTGCAGACAAAACTACAATCCGATCGCAGAAAAACCACTGACAGGTCACAGACAAGCCACTCACAGCTTACAAGTTGGTTGCAGGAAACACACAAGCAGGCTGCAGACAAACCATGTAGAGACTAGAGGCAAACAAATGCACACTACAGACAAACCAAAAGCAAGACTACAGACAAACCACAAGCGGACTACAGACAAATCACAAGTAGACTAGACAAACCACAAGGAGACTAGATACACCACACACAGGCTGCAAACAAACCACACACAGGCTACAAACAGACTACTAAGATACTACAAACAAACCATAAGCAGACTGCATATGAACCACAAGCAGGCTGTAGACAGAGCACTTACAATCTAGGGGCTAAGCATTTGCAGGTTGTAGACAAGCCACAAAATAGGTAAACAATGCACAAGCTGGTTTCAGACAAACCACTCACCGGTGACAGACAAACCACTTGCAGGTCAGAGACAAACCACTTGCAGGACACAGATAAACCACTTGCAGGTTGCAGAAATGTCACATGCAAGCTACAGACAAACTGCTAAGATACTATAGACAAACCACAAGTAGACGGCAGACGAACCACAGGTTGATTACAGACACCACTCAAAGGTTACAAACAACTTACTCGCAGGTTGCAGACATATGACTGGCACGTTACAAACAACCCACTTGCAGACCACTAAGATGCTACAATCAAATCACTAAGATGCCATAATCAAACCAGCAAGATGCTACCGACAAACCACTGAAATGCTGTGGACAAACCACAAAGAGACTGCACACAAGCCACAAGCAAGCTGTAGACAAAGCACTTTGAAGCTAGAGGCAAACCACTCGCGGGTTACAGACAAACCACAAACAGACTACAGACAAACTACAATCCGATTGCAGACAAACCACTCGCAGGTGACAGACAAGCCACTCACAGATTACAAACAACCCACCCGCAGGTTGCAGACAAACCACTCGCAGATTGCAGACAAACCACACGCAGACCAATAAGGTGCTAGAGGCAAACCACTAAGATGCTATAATCAAAACATTAAGATGCTACAGGCACACCACTATCTCACTTGTAAGAGACATTCTACGAAGAAGGTATGGGCAAGGATACAGACAATGACAGAGAAACTGTTAAGAGACCAGACCCCACCACTAGTAGTCTTTCTTTGTGTTTTTTCAGAGTGTGGCATGACTGAAATGGACAAACATCGGTTGAGGTGCAACAGAAAGTTGATATTAGAACAAGTACGATTTAAGGATGTGAGAGATTTACTGTACCAGGAGAATATATTGAGCGAAGAAGACATGGATGAATGCGGGAATGAAAATAAAACTGATAAGGAACAGATGTGTACTTTGCTGAAAATTTTACCATGTCGCGGGCCGAAGGCTTATGAAGTTTTCCGCTCGGCTCTGCAGAAGTCCCATCCTTGGGTGGTCAAGGAGCTTGACTCAACTAGAAAATGTAAGCAAAGGTATGTGTACTTCTGTTTATACATAATATTAGAGTGTAACAGGGTGGTTCTTGGTTTCCACAAGTCAATACACAGTCACATGATATTCCGCAAACATGGTGTACAATGGTCATGATGCAATGTTCAACGATCACATGACAATAGCCAGCGATCTTGTGCGTTCACTTCAAAAGGTTTTCTCCCTTTGTCTGTTGTCTTACGTCTACTTGTTTATAAAGTAAACAGTGGTGCAGAAGGCTTTTTCAGCTAGCAATGGTGTAGAATTCCAACAATTTATGTCTTCAGCAAAGCAGGTCATATCTTTTCGTTTTTCTTCCATTTTCTTTCAGTGTAATAAAACATGTAATTCATGCTGTGGGATGATATCACAGGAATTGAGATGTTCAACTTGTGCTCCACATTTGTTGAACATCAGTTCCCTCAAGCTGACAATTCCTTTGATATCATCCCACAGCATGAACTACCTGTGTAATGTAAGACCTAAGCTTGCAACCAGTATGGAGCATTTTTAGGTGAAAATAAATGCCATGAAATATTACCTGTAGTGCTGAAACATTCTCAGGTTCATTGTCATCCTGCCTTACAAACAAACCTTGAAACACCTGTTTCAGATCAATATAACTCAGAATCAATCAAAATGAGCGAATTAGCCATGGACAAAATCTAGGATATTGAAATCATTAAGTTCCTCATTTATTTCATTGGTGTTAGTGGTTAGAACGCTTGCACAGCATAGTGACTCTCCGGTCAAATAAATAAATAAATCCTCCAGTGTCCAATAATAGTAAATGCAGTCTTAAGGTATATGTTAGCGTTGGTATCTTGATGGAAAGGGCCCCCATAAAGTTCCGTTGAGTCAAAACACCATTAAAAACTGTGTCTGAAAATGCCTTCACTGGTTTTTTCAGATTTTTTTTTTTTTCACCAAATTAAATGCAGTCAAATATTTTGGTTGTACGGTGAGCTTTATAGATGATGTTGTTATTGAGTGTCAACCTTGACGTCGCACCGAGATCTCTCTCTGGCCCTAAAGCAGAACTTAAATATCATGTTAGCTTTTCTGTATAACGGGAGGCATAACAGGAGTATGGTTATCAGGAGCATTATTCAGAGCTGAACATACAGGTGTACAAAAAGCTTTGTGACATCTGTTACGAGGCACATGTCGTGAGTACATGTGTCCGGGTTCGGAACCACGTAAGTTTAAGGCCCACACATGGTGATTAAATTCATGGTCGGGTTTAAACCCGTTTTGGGTTTAAAAAGATTTACTTGTTAGCTGCTATATATCTTTTGTGTCTATATCACCGGTTGTAAATTTTGAAGCTTGCGTTATCTCACTTTCATGTATCGTCTGCAGGTGCGCTCTTTCCGCTTTTGGATAACATTAATAGGAACCAACGGCGAGAACATCTTTGACACATCTGTGGGAATTTCAGCTTGGGCCATGGTGTAGCATTGTCCCATCTGAACAATCAGCCACGACAAACGGGTTTAAACCCGACCGTGAATTTAATGACCATGCGTGGGCCTTAAACTTACGCGGTTCCTAACCCGGACACATGCAATCACAACACGTGCCTCGTAACACATCCTTATTGACATGCATTATCAATACAGTCCATGAAACCCACCACGCAATCAAAATATTTGACCGCATTTAATTTAGTGAAAAAATCAGGGAAGATGTTTTCAGATACAGTTTTTATTGGTCTTTTTACCAGTCATAACATACAGGATCTTTCCCTTTAAAAGACACTGTGTGTTGAGGCACTGCAGGTTTTGCAGACGTGTAAAGTACATTAATAGAAGGAAGATGTGCCATTTTCAGTGCCATATTTGCATATTAAATTACAAAATTCACAACTTAGCCTCTTGTGGATTGGAATCAGTTGTAATATGTTTGAGGTAAATGTTAAGAGGGTGGGTGTATCTTATAACCTACTGCAGAGGGCTGCGTAGTGCAACATAATGACCCAGGATCCTCTTACCAATGCGGTTGCTGTTAGCTCACGCTGGCTTCCTCTCCACACGTAGCTGGGAAGATCTGCCAGCAACCTGCGGATGGTCATGGGCTCCAAACCCTGCCCCCTCCCCACCTCTGCTCCCTCCCCACCTCTGCCTAGTTTCCTCCCACCATTATGCTGGCCGCCATTGTATAAGTGAAACATTTGTGGTGGTTAGTCATGGGTTCCAACCATCCCGCCTCTGCCTAGTTTCCTCCCAAAATAATGCTGGCTGCTGTCATGTAAGTGAAATATTCTTGTGTACCTTGTAAAATCCCCAAAAAATAAATAAATTTGTACTGCATGGATGGAGTTCAGTTGTGGTATTCTAGCAGAGAAACACACTGAGAATTTTTCATTGCTCGAACCATGTATATTAGATAGTGTGTTATTTGAAGTAAATGTTAAGTTTCGTATCACAAGAACTACTGCATGCAGTGAGCTCCGGTTTTACTTACGTGTAAATCACAACAGCACAACGGGGATATTCTGTTGTTGATGCACTGTACATTTGTTTGCTGTCTCATGTGTGTATTCAAATCCATGTTAAGAATTATTTATTTCACTGATATTTTATGCCATACTCAAAAATATTTCACTTACAAGAGAGCAGCCAGCATTATGGTGGGAGGAAACCAGGCAGAGCGCGAGGGAAACCCATGACCATCCGCAAGTTACTTGCAGACCTTCCCCTCATGTGGCCACAGATGAAACCAACATGAGATGCTCATGCACTCACAGCGACTGCGTGGATGAGAGGCTCATGGGTCATTATGCTGTGCTAGGTCCCAAACCACCTGTGTTAAGATAGATGTTCATTTATAAAGCACTATATGTATTGAACTGAACTTTCGCATTCATATGTCTCCCATAGGCAAGTTTGCCAAAGTTATGAGCTATTTCAGAATTGCACGTCTCAGGGCAAACATTATAACCATAGATTCAAGTGGAAAGTATTTTTTTCTCCAGCTCTTGAGTTGTATCGAGGAAGAGCAACAGGTGAAATCTTTTAACACATTTAATGTGACATTTCAGAAACCAAGAGGGTAATCTAAACTGTCACTTTTCATGACCTATTTCAGGACTGTGTGTTGTGAGACAAAGAAAAAGGAGGGTAGTGACCAGTGACAATGTTGAGGACCTGGAATGTGGCCACTGACAGTGTTGAATCTGAAGGTGTCCGTTGGCAATGTTGAAGAAGGTTACAGGTTAGAGCAAAGAAACAGCACTGGTCGGCCCAGTGTCAGTATCATGTGACGCAGGGTGTCATGTCTGGTGTTCTCCGTGCAATGCTCCAGTGAGACAGGACTTTGGCATCATGGACTCACCCTGTCACAAGGAGAAACAGCATATCTCAGGACTCCTCCTCATCATAGACTGAAAAATGGTTGAGGCTAAAATTCAAGCATACATTCATACATATATCCAGAGGATCATTGTAGCATGATATATTTTTGGAGTAACTTTCCTCCTATATCATACAGTACTGATGCACAACATGGGGGATTGCCAACAGGCCTCATCATTACATTGTGCAATACCATCGTGCTTTTTGTTTTTGTCTCTTTGTCTTGTCCGTAGTTGATGTACATATGATGTACACTGTTCTGATTTTAGAAGAAATTTTTAATATATTGTTTCTAGCTTTTTGATTTAAAGGCTACATGAAACAGAACACCAAAATGAAATGTATATTTTTGAGACATGTTTTATATCTCTTAATAACCCCTCTGTTTTATGCATAAGTTTCCTCAGTGACCAAATATGACATTGTCAGTGAACTTACTGAGAATGGAGGTTTTATGGTCCAAGAAGAAATAAAGCAGAGAAGCTTTTTTTCACTTTTATATGTTAATTAGGACACATTCAAAGTTGCATATTATAGAGAAAAAAATAAGGTTTTATGTAAGGCTTAATATTTCTAATGCTTAGTAGTAGTTCTACTTACTGCCTAAACTGTGATACTCTTGATTAAGCGTTAATATCTCATATCACTTATATTATTCGTTGTTTTATGATTTAGATATATTTTAGAAATTGTTAGTGTTGTATACATTGGCCAGGTAGGCCCCATTAAGTGTGATCATTTAATGATTCGATTGGGCCTCGCGAAATAATACATTAGTTATTGTCCCTGGCAGAGTACAAGCTTGTTATTTTGTAAAATCCTGGTTGGTGGTGGAGTGGGAGCGGATGGGAGAGAGGTGACGTAGCCATGTTGCCAACAGAGTTCTTATAGTCGGCGAATATCAGGTATTAAACAACAACAACTCGCCACCTATTAACCGAACCTCCAGCAGTATGAATATTTTTTGTACCTTGCTCTGTTCAGTGATTTCACACTTGATTCCTTGTTTTCCATCACCGCCTGCATCTTAGTGAGTTTCTAGGCATGTCCCATGTGGAATTCTCAGATGTTAACAGTGAGTTTCTAGCGAATCACAGATTTCTCAAAGGATTGAAGAGAGTTTCTAAACAAATCACATTGATTTCTCAAAGGGTTAAAGTGAGTTTCTGTATGAATCGCATAGAATTCTTTTCGGCATACTCAAGAATATTCCACTTACACAACGGTGGATATGGTGGGAGGAAACCGGGCTCCCTGTGCGGGGGAAGTGCACGACCTTCCACAGGTGGAATGACTTAGAGGTCTCAAATGGTTAAAGTTAGTTTCTAGACGAATCACATAGAAACCTCAAATGATTAAAGCGAGTTTCTAGACGAACCACAACTGGAATTTTCATGTGGTTAAAGTGAGTTTCTAGATGAACCACAAATACAATTCTCAGATGGTTAATGTGCATTTCTAGACGAATCACAGAGAATTCTCAGATGGTTAAAGTAAATTTCTGTTGTAGAACCACGTGTAGAACTCTGAGATGGTTAAAGTGAGTTTGTAGTCGTTATTTACTTCCCCGCCTCCCTCCAAATGGGGACTCATCATTTCATTTTTTGCCAGAGGCTGTCATAAAGAAGGAGATAACCATAAAATCTAGCTAAACAATGATAATCGCAAATAAAAGTTGTTCAGCCTCGCACAGCAGTTCTCTAATAAAATATTATAATTGAAAACAAGGGATCAAGTGTCATACCCCAATCAAATAAATGAATCCAAGAAAAAGAAAAAAAAAACAAAACAAAAGAAAATATAAATAGAGTAATAAAAATGTATTTATTTGATTGGTGTTTTGCGCCGTACTCAAGATTATTTCACTTATACGAAGAGAGGCCTCCCTGGCTCACTCGGCTGCTATCGCAGCACAATGACCCGAAGCCTCCCACCAATGCGGTTGCTGTGAGTTCAAGACCGGCTTCCTCTCCGGCCGTACGTGGGAAGCAACCTGTCGATGGTCGTGGGTTTCCTCCCACTATAATGCTGGCCGCCGCCGTATTAGTGAAATATTCTTGAATACGACGTAAAACACAAATCAAATAAATAAATAAATAAATAAACTTATACGATGGCGGCCAGCATTATGGTGGGAGGAAACCGGACAGAATCTGGAGGAAGCCCACGATCATCGGCAGGTTGCTGTTAGATCTTCTCACGTTCGGCCGGAGAGGGAGCCAGCAAGAGTTGGACTTTCACTCACAGTGACCACATTGGTGGGAGGCTTCTGGGTCATTGCGCTGCGTTAATGTGCTAACCGACTGAGCCACGGAGGTCCCTAATAAGAAAAGAAAATAATGAAATATAGTTTGGGGCCATTTTTACCATCATGTTTTCTTGTAACTTTTTGGCGGAAGATATTTATGCATCGTTTTAGTGCCTTACTGGTAAAAGATTGTGAAATTCAATAGGAAAGTTTCTAAAAATTTACTACTCAATCATTGTGAAAGTATTCATTGAGTTTCCAGCGCAACCTGAATAACTACCATGTGTCATGGTTTGAAATCAGAGTTCGAGAAAGCTTGGAGAATACTCTTGAAAACTGATTTTGTGTATCTTTTCTGGTACCTTTATAGATGTCAGGAGTTAAGAGCACTCTGAATTAATCTTTTAAAAGCGAAAGACCACTTGAAACTGAAGTTGTGGTGAGTAAAAAACAGCATATACCAGCTGCATCTGAAAATACATTCACTGATTTTTTTACCCCAAATTAAAATCACTTCAGTGTTTTGATTGTGCGATGAACTATATGAACCATATTGAACAGGTTGAGGAACGATGACGCCACGCATCCCTCTCAGATGCTAAACAACCTGTGACTGTCAAATAGCCACGTGAAATACATATGTAGACATATACAGGTGTAGTTTACCACAGTTTTTTTTATGCTCCTTTCAGTTACCACAACTTCATTTTTGAGTGATTTTTCACTTTAATTGTTCGGACTTTTTACGTGTTTGCGAAGTGTTCATGTAAGCATATTCTGACAAAATTATCCTTCTTTGAGAAGCCCAGAAATAGGCCAACCCAATTAAATTGCGCTGAAATTTGCTGTTTAATGTGCAAAAAGATTTAGGAATTGTGGTGTTGTGAAATTCAAGAGCATCAGTACATTTGAACCAGATTGTCTTTTGGATTCAGTAGATTTGTCTTATACAGTGCATATGCTCCATATGGAACAAACATGTATCTATTTCGTCGATTTTTTCCGTCTTGTGCATTATTTGGTGTTGTGTTAATAGTGTTATGCTGTATACAGTATGGTGCTACATGTATGTACTTTTAGGAAAAGTTAAAAGATTTATGGCAACCTAAACGATAAATTTTTAATAGACAGGTTAATTTGACGTGGAATGCTCACAAGTCAAACTACCTGTCGATATCTGATGCAAAGTTCATTAGGTACCTGTGGAAACTGTTCAGGTATACTCCAGTTGAGAGTTAATGATCTAAGGGTCATGTGACTGCGATGACATCATTTTTAGGATGGCACAGAAAGTGACATAAATCCCAGGGCCTCAATTTCAATTTGAAGCTCGAAGGGTAATAATGCTGTATTCAGTGCCAGTGTGCTCAAATGGCTGTAATGCTGTATTCAATGACAAATTGCTCAAATGATTGTAATGATGTATTCAATGAAAAATTGATCAAATGGCTTTTAAATGCTGTATTCACCATTGCGGATATCATTGAGGACAAATTACCTGGTAAGACCTTCCTTTGAATACATTATGCACTTAGAAATGTTTTGTTTTGCATAAGTCGTGTGCCATTACCGGCAGATGTAATATGATATATATGTAGGGGGTGAGTTTCAGAAGCCTGTGCTGGCTTTTTTTGGTACCATTTACATAAATGACTGAAAATGGTCTCCAAAAGAGCAGCAGGGAGTGTGAACATACTAACTATTGGGAGCCGACCCCCAAGGGAGGTCGCCAACCCGTGTTCCAGCCCAGAGCACCTGGCAGGCCGTTCGTTTGTGTAGGTAGGAGCGCGTTCACGTTCATAGAAAATTGGCAATTATTCATGTAGGCCGGAGCTCAAGGGGGTTTTCGCCTTTAAAGATACTGCTTAGATAAAACAATATATCGCAACATAGAGGTTTTATACGAACGTGAAAACGACCGCCGCGTGGAACAACTTCTCGAGGTTGGCTACCACGTCATGAAAATCGAATACCATAAAAAATGGATTATTATGAAAAGACCGACCTCTGGCAAGTTTAAGGTTTACTACAGCACCGGCGAAGATTTGCATATATGGAGCAAAAAGTGACAGCCCACCACCCACGTCGGCCCAGGGAGGCTCCTTTAGAGATACACAATGTCTAGTGTATACTGTATTGAACTGCAACATGAAGAATTATAATAAATGTGCATGGTTGAAAGTGGGTGAGCTAAAGATCTGCGGAAGAAGTTGTCTGGGGGAGTACTGTAAAGTCCAAATAGTCAAAATCCGGAAGCGGGATGAATACAACCTGTGTGAGGGATGTGCAGAGGTTTGGACGTATTACCGGCGTGTATTGTGCGCAGCGTAATTACCAGATGAGGCACGAGGCACAGCCATACATCCCATGTCGGGTATGTGGAGCGGATGTCGTACCACCTATGGTGTGTGTTCAGGCTCTGCAGGTAATGCAGGGCGCAACCTTCATTATCGGGCTGATATGAAGGACCGGCAGCAGTACATAGTCCAGTTGCTAGGTGTAATGAACGAGACCCCCACGCGAGAGCCCCCTTATATTCGTATATTGTCATAGTTAGAGAGCTGCTTATGTCTACATAGGTAGCAAGACTCCCATTCGAGAACTGCCTTGTATTTACATACCTAGAGAACTGTTTACCTCATCTATTTTATTACTGAGGTCTGATAACCCAGGTTCGAATAGGTCATTGAGTCTAATGATTTCATCTGTCTGGTATTGTATAGCGTTGTAAAGTTTGGGTATAATAGATGCAGCTAAACCCCACTTGACCCCAAATGCGGTCACAGCTAGTAAATTGGGTAAGCGTGATGCACACATCTTATAGCCCACTTGGGAATAATACTACAAGTAAATCAAACCCCGGTATCCCACCTCTCTGTTGAAAACGTCAATTGGAAAATTTTTTAATGAACTCCGGTCCAGTTTCTTCCCCTCCCTGTTGTACTATCTCTTCTTTGGTTTTATTATCTAATGAAATCGAGTTATGCGCTGTACCTACTCGAATCTGCCGTTTCATTTCTTTGTATTTCTCGACTTCACCGAGTATTAACAGAAACTCGGCATCCAAAATGTTACAGTTAATCAGCGCTGCAGAGACGTGGTCTGAGATCGTATTAAGTTCACTCTCAGCCAGTAAGTGAATTTCATTGTGTTTCTTAATTTTGAGGGACAGGGGCCGGCTTACAAATTTACCCACCCCACTGAGAAGGCCACAGACTAAGGCCACCCCTTCCATGTCTATATCTATAGGCGTCACAATTATCGTGGACAACACATTAACTCCGACCTCGCCCAGGCCCATACTTACCGTAGTCACGGTATCAATACAATCAACTGCGTTGACTAAAATGGTATTTTTGCATAAAGCAGCTCTGGCATTTCTCACTTTCTAACTCTTTTTTTCAAGGTCCTAATATGTTGAAACCTCTACTCGTGCGGATCTTCAGTCGGAGGGGGGTTAGCAAATGGATCTAATGGTGGATATAGTTGCGCCGTTATAATGTTTAATTCTAAATCCGATATGAGTTCTGCACTTATTCGTAATTGCTTCAGCCGAATGCAATGCTCTAGATTTATTTCATCTCGCAACGCAGCGAGGCCAACCAAGCATGGGCCACCTTCCTCCTCGAGAAATCTGAAGGGTTTATCCAGGCAGGCGTAGAACGCGTGAACGACACCATTCGGACTCATGTTTCCTCCTAGAAGAGGCACAGACCGGCACAGTATCGTAGGCACGACATTTGAAGCGCAGAAGCAGTTCTTAGCTAATGTTGAAGACGCCATAGGAAGACCTGTTGACCGTCCCTCGGCCACAGAGCGGTACCAGAACGTCCTGAGGTACGCCAGCTCCATGGTGGATGATGCGTTTGTCGTGGGTCTATACAGTGAGTGCCGACTCCAACGCCAACTCCACTAGTGAAGAATTCACTGAGAGAGGACGACGAAGAAAAATTGGCGTTAGTCATACTTAGCGTCGCCCTCCGGCTTTCACTGGTTTCGTTACCCTATATGTGGCCAAACGGCCTCGTAAATGATTCCAACTATGGCGAAAACCAGAGCCCAAGTATTTTCGGCAATCGAGCTCACGACCTTGCCTAATGTGATGAGGAGCCAAGAGAGGATGCTGCCTATGATACCAGGAAGCGCTTCAGCGGCTTTACCGGCGAGCTTAGCTAGAAGCCTACCCAGGGCTCGCAGGTCCTTTTTTACCCATTCCTTAACGCCACCCGTTGACGGAGTTGGTGGGGTTGGTACCGCGTCACCGACTAGCGCAAGCACCAGGGTCGGCGCGAGGCGGCGTCGAAGCAGGCCACTCTTTCATCCTTAAGAGCTTGCATTCCTTCTGCAATGCGGTGCCTTGAAATCTCATCGGAGCCTCATCAAGTCGCTTTTTCTTCAAAGGAATTTCGTTGTCCAGTGCAGTTCTTCCAGCCAGGTTGTTTGTGGGCTCCCCAGTCAACAACCCCAAGTCCATCCCCGATCACCACGGCTCCACCACGACCACTCCCTGTTGTCGATAGTTTGTATGGCTTACCTGTACTTTTGTTGATAGTCTCAAAGTTGCTATGAGCCACAATTCGTGGTTCATTGTTTCGAAGTGAAATTAGAAATTAGAATAATGTCTCCCTACAGGGGGGTCACACCGTCGCATTTCTCCATGGCATCATGATTGCCATGTATGGTTTTCCGTGTGAGCTCACGTGCAAGTGATTGTGTGTTTCCCTCTTTGGCTGCCATACGGTCACCCTTGAAGAGAATGAGATCTCTTGTGTCCCCTCGTCGTCTCGTTCATCAATATCAAGATCACCGACAAGGTCCAACCTGAAATCCGCCACCGTTGATATATTATATTGAAGATATGATATAGTCGCCCATTACTTCATGACATCAAGAGGAAAAATTCGTAGTCAATACGGACGAAAGCTAAATTCGAACCCCAAACTCCGTGGACCGTTGGGGCCAAAGGCGTCATCACAAATAACCCGAGTAAGATGGACCAGAACCAACAGCTTCTTGTTCGCTTCCCAAACCTCAGCTCTCATTGTCCCTGGGACCGCGAGACTTGCTTGTACCTTCTCCGAGACCTCGACCGACACTGACCAAACAGTGGTCCAAAACCTCGGCCGTGCTGTGTTAAAGAAGACCTCGGTTAAGATCAGCAGTAATGAGGTGATGTCGAGCGATGACAGCAACGTCTACCACTGTTACATGTACCTTTGAAGGACGGCCCAGGAGAGAGATTGCCCAGTACCTTCGGCCGGCCGAAGTGCTACCAATATTCGCCTTGGTGTAGTGGAAGACGCAACCATTGCCACTGACACTGCTATCGCAGATGCCTATGGCAACCTCTACTACGTCCTCCTTGACTTTGACCTGCTGGATATGTTATTCTACCAATCGGCCCTGGGGGAGAGGTTCGAATGCGAGCGAACTTTCAACGACTACAGCCGCGTAATCTGGGTCACGGGGGACGCTGCTGCCGGTCACACCATCGAGGACATCAACCTCGAGTACGACATGGTCACCCAGTCCGAGCTCGCTCGGACGATCCATAACCAGTACTCTGACACCGCAAAATCAGCCGTGACAAGAAGCGATACCCTGTGGAACATCAACCTCAACGTACCCGCCCGCAGTAGGAAAGGCATTTTGATGCTCTTCGAGGACGTAGCCACTGCCTTCGACCGGGTCACCGAGGCTTTCTACAACCCCAAAATAACCAAGGTGGAGGTGACAATCGAAGGTGTCCCCAACCAGCTGTACAGCCAAGGCTTGTGTGCCTACCAGCAGTGGGATGAGACAAGGAAGCGCCATCCCGAGGTGGCCATGGTAGCCGAAGACCTAGCGCTGGCGGACTTGTCCCTTGACGACTTCTTAACCACCAAGTACGACCTGTGGCTTGACCTCTGCTCCACAGGGGACGACCAGCTACACGACAACGCCAGTGAGCTGGTGACCATTCAAATGACGAAAAGGTAGAGGTGGCGGGCGCTTTAAACATCTACCTCTACGTGGTCATGGATGTCCAGCTTTATATTGAAGATATCAGGTTCGTCAGCGCAGTCTACTGACAGAATTCTCCCAAAGGATTCCCATCCGGCTGTCATCTGCGGGCAGACCGGATGTAGGAAAACAGTGTTTATTCTCGACCTGTGAAGCGGTTCCCTACCGCGGTGTGTTCCAGCAAATCGTGATTCTGTGCCCCACAGCGAAGTGCAACAAAGCTTACCAATCGCGCCGGTGGATTTGGGACAAATCCGATATCTACGTTATCGATCCGGGCGAGAGACTGCATGACTACCTTAGAGCCCTCTACTCCCTGTTCCAAGGCGGGCGAAACCTATACATCATTGATGACTTTCGGCTTCGAAGGTGCTGACCAAAAAGAGAGACATGCTGTCTGCGCTGGCCTTCTCCGGCGGACACGTACAGCAAAGCGGTTGGGTGCTCACCCAGAAATATAACTCAGTCCTGAAGGATATACCCGAGAACACGCGCTGGGTCGCCTTGTTTCACAGCAAAGATAGGGACATGTTTGAAGAATGCCTACAAGAAAATGATATAATCCTAACCAGAGAAGAATGCGCCGCATTGCGAAGCACGTTGCAGAGACCGACTATTCTAAGCTAATATTGAAGACTGATCGGCTGACTAAGTACATCGTGCTGTAACACTGATAATCAGTTGTTAAGCACTGATAATCAATTTTGTATTAAACTTTGAACAATAGGATACTGTCCTACCATGGATTTCTATGAAATTATCGACGAGTATATGCAGATGACCAAGGGGACACCAGTTCCTCATCCCATGGGCGGGGAAGACAAAGAGACGGATCGTGTCGCATGTCTGCAAAAACGAGAGGCTGACCGCGCTTGCTTCGGGTGGACGGTGCAGATAGTAACTGGGAAAAGGCTTTACTCCCGAGACAATAGACTGTATGGACGACAAAGCCACTGAAAGACTCTACAACCGGTACGAGATGCAGCTTGGTAAGACTGTTACAGCGCTGTCCATGTACTCGGAGTTGGCGGGACTGTTCCTGCCAATTCCTCCAGAAAATCTACCAAAACTTGATGAACACGCCCTCATCAGTACCATATGTGAGCTGTACCACAGGTTGGGCATGTACTTCGCTTCTTTTGCAACAGCTTTCACTACCATGAAGCATCTTCGATTTGGACATGCATGGCCGAGAAGGTGACGACGATATCAGACAGCGCAATAGTAGCACGGGAGGCGGAGACTCCACCAAATGAGACGTCTTCGGCTGAAGAGCGTCAAAAGAACATTAATGAAATGCCTTTGGCCGAGTAATGTGAAAAAGATACAAAGAAGATAACCACAGGACGAGTAGGGGCCGCGGCCAGGAAAGCAAAACAGAAAAAAATGTTGGGCGAAATCATTCCGCTAAATCACTGGTCGAGGGCGATAATAATGAGACGAGGAAAAGAAGAAATTCTGAAGGTGAGAACACCTACTCAACCTAGCATCGAAACGCAAACCAACTGGACAATATGTTACTTGGGCTCTTGGGCTAGCAGGAGTTATTTGGTGGTAGCGACACCTCGTGTCTCCAAAGGCACTCGAAGCAACACCTCGAAAGCCACTGTAGAATGTTGTTAACCAATTAGATATATGCCGAGACCCTTTCCATGTGGAGTGAGCAACAAACATGAGTACCCCTGATCGAAACATTCTTGTCAATACGATTTAGCATAGTGCTGTTCTTTCTAGATCCAAAATTTGATGTTGGTGCACCAATTGCGGTTCTGCAAGCTGACCTGCTGTTTCTGCCACACGACAAGGTGGGCAAGTGCATTTATAAGTATGCCCTTACAGTGGTTGATGTCACCAGCCGATTCAAAGCAGCTGAGCCTTTGTGCACAAAAGTGTCTAAAGAGATTGTTAATGCCCTGTGCCGTATCTGTAAGCATGGGGCCTCTGAGGTGGTCTAAACTGCTGCAGTTTGACCCCGGGTGTGAGTTCATGGGTGCAGTGAACCAGCTGCTCGCGAAGCGTGCGGACACCCATAAGGACCAAGGTGTCGTGGAGCGCTTCAACCGGACGTTGGCTTAGCGACTATACGGGCACCAATACGCCCGAGAGATGGGGCTCTGGGCGTTCTTCTGAGTGGGTGAAGCGGTTACCCGCAGTCGTGGCATCTTTGAACGGAGGTCACCCGAGTCACTGGCAAAGCGGCCTTCTGAGGCCATCAAGGCAAAAACGATGGCACAAAAGCCGTCCTCCACTGTTCCAGGCCGTCCTGCTGGCCTTTGTGAGCTAAAGCTCCCTTCTGGGGTTGACGTTCGTTCCCTGTACCTGCCCGGCGAGCTTGATTGCGATCGCCGTCGGGCAAATGATCCAGTGTGGTCCATGGGTGTGTATCGGCTCGGACGCTCCATAACGAAACCTGACGAGTTTGTGTTGTACTATCTGCAAGATGGCCCGTAGCCAGTTCCGCGAGGAACTACTGGTGGTGCCCCTCGACTCACAGCTTCCTCCGGATGGAGTCCTCAGGCGTTGAGAACCACAGTCTCTCTTCGCTTACACTCCAGAAAGGTCAGCATTATACTGTCACTGGAATGGTCTTTGGCATTGTGCACGCGGTCGACACTAAACTGCTGGGTATCCTTGGGCTGGTAGACCCAGAGGAGCTCGATATTGCAGGCCACACAACGGTTATTTTGCTCCTTGAGGTGCAGAATGTGATTGACCTTCAGGGTAAACCTGAGCTCCTTTGCTCTGTTCTGGTGCTTTCAGGCGACCAGCTCCCTCTCGATGGATTTACGCAGGTGCTGCTCTGTTGGGGGCCTGAACTCGGAACCCTCCTCCTGGGGACAGACCACCTGTTCGAGGTGGCTGAGATAGTCAAGGTTTGATCTCTTCAGGTAATCGTCGATGATCCAGACTTTTAGGGAATCGTTGATGGCGAGACCCTGTCGCGAGTGGACCGTCAGGACAGCCGAGAGCCCAATCTTGTCCCTAGTTGCCCTTCATGATCTCTTCGGCACAGCGGACGGGCACCTCAACGATGTCATGAAGGACGAGCTTTTCCTGCTCTGGCCTGCCATCGGAGACTAAAGGCCCTGGAATTGTGACGATGATGTTTTGTCTCCGCGTGTCCTTTGGTCGGTACAGCAAGGGGACGGGCTCATCGGTTAAATGATCTTTGTGGCGCTGGAATAGCATCTCCTGTGCTCGGTTGCGCACCTTCTGTCTCGAAGTCAAGATGAGGTTTCCTGGCTTCCAAGCTTCAATAAATCTGTCCCATCCAAGGCAGCTGGGGAGCGCTTTTCTCATCTCGTGGCACTGGACTTGGTCAGGCTGGATCCTGATAGCCCTTTTGAGTGCCTTTAGGGTGGCGTTTTTTGCTGTGTGGTCTTCTTCGACCTCTTCATAGTAGCTGACCCTTTTTTGCAGCCAGTCTTGTGGCGTCTCACGCGAAGTAGGTCTTTCTGGCTCTGATCGCCGCAGCAGATAACCTGAACCCCCCTGTGTTCGAGCCAATCAAGAAAGGTCTGCAGAATGGGGCGTGGCACAGTGCACACCTCGTCCCAGATGATCTTTCTGGCCCCTCGTGATCTCGATGACGCCCTGCCCCTTTTTCCTCCCAGCCCGGAACGGGTCAAATTTGTCTTCAACCAGCCAGTCGCCTTCATTCCGTTGACGCAGGAACTTGACTCAGAGTAGGAACTCGTCCCCCTCATGACGTACGGTGAGAAACTCAGCCGCCCTCGCATCAGTCATGCCGCATCTATAGCCATGTATACCATCAGCGATTTCAATATCTCCCATGTCAAGTTGCTCCTCCGCTTTCACCCGTCATGTGGAGAAGACCGCAGTGGCGCCATCGACTTCAAACTCGTCCAAGGCATCGTTCAGAATCTTAACCCAGTCTTCAGCCGGGGGCTGGATCTGGGGAGGGGCCTGGTCATCTATGTCGAAGAATACCCGCTGCGGCCTCAGCTGCCGATGGAGGCGGTTTTCAGCGTCTTCCGGAATAGGTTTATCGAGAATTTATCCAGGCTCGTACTCAAGTACACCAAGTGGGACCTCGTCTCTAAATGGAAATTTCAATACCCTCTTATCACGCCTCCTGTATGGGTATACGAAATGGGAACTCGTCTCTAAATGGGAATTTCAATAGCGAGCAGACTTGCCAGCTCTTTCTGCCATACCCTCTGATCACGCTGCCGCACATTTCGATATCCACAAGCGAGACAAAGCCTTTGTTTGTTAGTAACACAAGGCTGCAAATTCGGTAAGGCGGTGTACATGAGCCCTTACGGAGTGTTGCCAGATGAACCTTACAGAAATCCCCAAGGCAGTTTTTACCGCAGAAGTCAGCTGAGCTTAATGTGAGCCACTTGCATGAGTGGTGTCCCTAGGGCATGTTGGATTGTACTGGTATATCAGCAATATCCTGGGTATCTTTAAATTGGAAAAAAAACCGGCCTGCGAAGGTGGTGGGTCATTCCTTGGGTTCTTCCATATGACTTGAAGACGGAACCTACTTGAGCTCCGGCCTACATAAATAATTGCCATTTTTTTTATGTACGCGAGCGAGCTCCGCCCTACAAACGGCCTGCGAGGTGCGCTGGGGAGGAACACGGGCTGGGGACCTCCCTGGGGCCAGGGACGCCACCCAATGGTTTATATGCTCACACTCTTTGATGCTAAAAGAAATCCAGGTTGTCAAATTAGGAAAGTTAGAATTGTGAATATATAATAAATTTCATGTATAATTTCATGTAATATGCAGGAGCATATATATATATATATATATATATATATATATATATATATATATATATATATATATTATGCAAAATGCGGTCAATAAAGGAAGAAATGAAGACATTTATACATTGTACCCTAATCTCCTCCCTCGAATCGAAGAGAACCGAGTTGATGTACCACCTAACATACATGAGGTCACAAACGCCATTGACCAACTCTCCTGTGGCAAGGTCCCTGGCGCTGATGCCGTACCTGCTAAGATCTACCAAGCCGGAGGTCAAATTCTCACACAAAGATTAACTGAGATGTTCGTAATACTCTGGGGAAGTCATTCCCTCCCTCAAGAGTTCAAGGATGCATCAATAGTCAATCAATAGGAAGGGAAGGAAGCAATCCTGTGACAACCACAGAGGAATATCATTACTGCCCATTGCAGGGAAGATATTAGCAGGGGTGCTGCTGAACCGCCTCACCAACTATTTTGAGCAGGGTCTGTTGTCAGAGAGTCATTGTGGTTTTCGGGCTGGGAGAGGTACGGTGGACATGACCTTTGCTGCTCATCAGCTCATCAAGAAAAGGCGCGGGAACATCAGCGAGCACTGCACATAACCTTTGTTGGCCTGACAAAAGCGTTTGACACGATGAATCGCAAGGGTCTGTGGAAGATAATGGCGAAGTTCGGCTGCCCTCCAGCCTTCGTTATTGTGGGGCGACAGTTCCACGATGGTATGATGGCACGGGTACTTGATGATGGAGAAATGTTCAGAGACTTTCCAGTCAGCAATGGCGTGAAACAAGGATGCGTTCTTGCGCCTACGCTATTCTCTGTGATGTTCTCGACAATGTTACCAGATGCATTCTCTCCAGAGGACCCTGGAAAGATATACGATATATCACACAAGACGCCTCAAGGCAACCGCTAAATGCAGTTACAGCACTCCTCGTGACCTCCTCTTCGCAGGCGATTGTGCGTTAAATGCTTCCAGTGGTGAACAGATGGAAAAATGCATGGACAAATTTTGAACTGCTTGCAACAACTTCCGTCTTACAGTAAGCACCAAGAAGACCGAAGTCATGTATCAGCCTCCTCCAGGTGTTCCATATACTGAACCATATATCGAGGTTAATGTAACAAAACCACATGCAGTCGACAACTTCACAGGTCTTGGCATATCCCTATTACGCTGTGTGCATATTGACGACGAAGTCAACAAACGCATAGCTAAGGCCAGTGCTGCATTTGGGAGGCTCTGTGCTATTGTGTGGGACAGAAGAGGCATCTCGATCGCAACTATACTCAAAGAGTACAAAGCGGTGGTACTCACCACTCTCCTCTTCGGCAGTAAAACCTGGACTGTTTACAGTAGACATGCAAGGAGGCTGAGTCATTTTCACACCAAAAGGCTCAGAAAGATTCTCAGTATCCGATGGCAAGAGAAGATCCCAGATATAGAAGTACTAGAGAGATCCAATTTCCACTCCATCCACACCTTACTACAAAAGAGTCAAGTTCGTTGGGCTGGCCATGTATAATTACAGTGACCGACTACAGATGTCCAACAGATGTGGACGCTACATCCGTGTCCGGATTGGATTGACAAGTAACCGCCAGACACATTGACTCCAATCAACTTCGAGAAGCTGTGGTCATTGTCGACGACGAGAGACGAACATTACTTGTATATTTTGATCATTTTTATTAAATTGTTAAGCCTTTAAAATTAATTAATTCAAATTTAGACTTGCACGATTGAGTGGTTATAAGGTAAGCCTTTCAGTGGCTAGGACACTCAGACATGGAATTTGTCCATTCCCCGGTACTCTCCTCTTGTAGGACGTTGGTTTCGATTTTTTGACTGATATAATATAACAACGACCGATACTGTTAGAACTGGTCAACCGATACACCATTGTTATTTTGCACTGATAACATGAAAATGTCTTTTCCAAAGGATGCTGCAGTAAACTTTACCAAGAGTCTAGTAATTTGCGGAAAAGGTTTGAACATTATTGGTCACTTGTACAACATTATCGGCCGCCGTGATACAATTGGGCAAAAAGTGATTCAGTATCGGTCGGTTACTATAGTATTGGTGCTTACTACACCATCGGTGGCAACATCTGTGGTTCATGCAGAGCAGGGCCACCATCGTGATATAAGCGGAACATGTTTGAGTTGGTAAATCGCACGGGTTTACATCCAAGATCTCACACTGAACATCGAATTTATAGATTCGGTGTTTGTACGGTCACAGTGCAGACCACTAATCTTCAACGTCCACCGGTTCGGGAAAGAATTCTTGAGCACAACAATAAAAGAAATAAAATTAAATCTCCATCGTGAGGTTTGTGACGTTAATTTCAAAAGACGTGTTCAAACCCCAGCCTGTGGGGACATCTCTGCCTTATAGATGGCTAAATTAAATTTCTAAATGAACCACGTATAGAATTCTCAGATGGTTATGTGTAAAATTCTGTTCAAGTCACAAGTAGAATTCTCAAATCGTTACAACATGAAATTCTGGACAAGTCACAAGTAGAATGCTCAGATGGTTATATCATGAAATTCTGAACAAGTCTCATGCAGAATTCTCAGATGGTTGAAGTGAGTTTCTGGATGAATCACATTTAGAATTGACTATCGGGATCAATGTCAGGTAGGGTCATACCAAAGACTTTGAAAATGGTATTCGCTTGATGCTTAGCATCGAGAGGTTAGAGCAAGGAAAGAGGACTGGCTGGCCCGGTGTCAGTTATGATGTGACTAGGTGGGGTGTCACATCTCCTGTTTTTGGCATGATGTTCCAGTGGGGATAGCACTTTGAGGGCACGGATTCACCCTGATACAAGAAGACACAGTGTCTACTCATTCTAAGAACTCATCGTCGTCATAAGACGGAAAAATTGTTGAGTACGACGTAAAAGCATACATGCATACATATATACGCACATACACATACACGCATACATTTATAAGTCTCTTCTGAGCTCTGCCCTGTACAGTCCAGGTTCCTCCTCCTGTGTTTGTCAAATGATGGGTCCCTTGAAACTCCAAAAAGCCTCGTATACCCCAAAAGACTGCAAAGACCTTATTATTTATTGAAATACACCAAAAATAGATTTAAACAACATATTTTTATTGTAAAAGGTCATAGATTCCATCTATCTGAGGAAATGATATTCATTTTGGTGTAAATCGGCCACTGTGATCAACACGTTGTGAAAGGTATTCAGCACCCAGTCGCGCGTCGCTCAGAGGCCTCTTTTTTATGTGCCGAATAAGTAACACCGGCAAAATGCGTGTCAGACCACCTTGATTCAGTTATACAGCAACAGGGGGAAAATTTTAGTGTTGCTATTAAAAAGAGAATGGTTGCTTTTAGGGGTGGGGAGGGGAGTTATTAGGCCTGCTATAGGTGAATAAGAGCTAATGTAAGCTAACTTACAAAAATCATGCTATAATCACTTTATAAAATCATGCTATGAGATACAATCTCAGGGTTTTATGAACACCCCTGGATAGCATTTGTGAGATGTTTTCCAAAATTTACGCATAAATTATGTTTGGCTACAACAGAACTTTGAAAATTTTCGTGATGTTAAATCTGCAGAAAAACAAAGGTAAATTGATCAATACTTTCAAATCTGGAATGCTCGGATAACTGCGTCCCCCAAAGCAGTCAATTTCTCGCTGTTCACAAGTAATCAAGTAGAAAGATACCTCATTTCTCTCCCCTTTAAGTTGAGAAAATGTTCGAGGAAATTTAGAACCCCTAATCATTATTTACTCATTGACATAAGCAGATGGAGGAATATTGATACAATAGACAAGATGTGTTAAATTATATAGCCTAAGTCTGATAGGTAATGAATTCCATTATTTCATGGAAAAATGGGTAATATGTACATCAGGAAAAAAAAAGTCCGAACTGAATGGTGTTCAACTGAACGTACAGTTTCACATGTATATCAGTGAAACCAGGCAATAACCCAAGTATTTCAGTTTACAGATGCAAACCTAATATAAAATCAACAATAACATACCGGAAGTATGCCTTTTTTACCTGAAGGAAAACAATATATTCCTGCTTATCAGCTACAAATGCCAACTTTAGAAAAGTATTTCCACCCCACCCGGTTAGAAAAACTGATCACCTGTACATTTTTATGAACACAAATCATCGCCTACAGCGTGCGTGTCTTTTGGGTTAGCCTACAGGAGTATTTGATGGGTATCTTTTGGGGTAATCGGTCAGTATGTCTTTGGCGTGTCTTTGGGGGTACAGGAGAAGATATAAGGGATTCTGTGATGGATAACTTATATCGAGTTATCTTCCCTTGCATGTTGTTGCGAGCAACCTGGCGTACATGTTATGCGTGTAACATCGATTTGTCTACATATATTCGGAAGAAATACACCTTGGTGTCTGCTGGGGTGATCGGTATCAGTACTGTAACATTCGTCATTTCAACTGTTGACCACAGCGGCCGATTTAGACCAAAACAAATATCACTTCCTCAAATAAATGGAGCCCGTGATCTTTTACAATGAACTCTGTTGTTTAAACCTATTTTTAAAACCTGTTAAAGGTACAGTAAATTTAAAAATGCCTCGGTGCTAGTCACTTTGTTATCAGTTTAACACGTTCCTACCCTCAGTGATTTAGGAAGACCTCAAATCAGACCTATTTAGGCCTAATACGTTGTTCACTTAATTTTACAACTGACATTTCACGTACCTGTCAATGGTCTACTGTCAGCCCATAAAATGAAGCCCAACATATGGCTGTATTCCCTTACCCGCCCCTCTCCCCCCATACCCCTACTCCTCTATGATAATGACAGCTTAATTGACAACAACTGGAAAAAGGCTGGGCGCATGAATCTCTCTCATGTGCTCCGATGTCTACTCAGCATCAGGGGCAGAAAAATGCAGTATTTTAGCAACTGTTAAATCTGAAAAGGTGCCTTGGGTTAAAATTAATAATGTATATATTCTTAAATGGTGTGGCGGTGAACATATAACTTTCCTGAGACCATTGATGAACCCTAAAATGTATGCTTTTCCACATTTTTTAACACAATATGTAATTCCAACAGTATATTTGCCTACAGGTATCGAAATAAAAAAATTGCCCAAAGCAAGATATTAAACATTAAACTCCTAGTTAAAGTATGAAAATTGATATGCAAGCAAATTTGCTGTTTTGACAATATTTCCAGTCGTGGGTGTTAATTATAAATGGTAAAGGTTGATTGTAAAAGAATTAACAAACGTTTCTCGTTATAATAACATGTGTGGTGTGAAATCCACTGGGTTCATGTAGTGCGACAAGATTGTTGTGTAAGCAGAGTTCGACAAGGATTGTCTCAGTATGTGGATTGGAGTGAAGAAAGAAGGCTGGCTGTATGTAACGATGGACGGACGGACAGATGGACGGACGGATGAATGGAAAAGATGACAACAAATCTATTTCGTTTGATTTATTTGGTTAATTCATTTGATTTGTGTTTTATGCCGCACTCAAGAATATCTCACTTACACGACGACGGCCAGCATTATGGTGGGAAGAAACCTGGCAGAGCCCGGGAAAAACCGACGACCATCCGCAGGTTGCTGGCAAGCCTTTTCGCGTAGGATCTATGGATATATTTCATTTAATAAAGGACGTAAAACAGATTAAGTGGTAAACAAGTAAAACAGTCTGGTAAACACGTGTTTACTAAATACGATTAAACAACCAGCAGAAGAGTGCATTAATTAGAAATTTAAGAACATCATCTGAGCAAAGGCCATTGATGAAATGAACGGCATGATCATTTTTGACATTTTTCTTCAGTTCGCTCAGAATTCGGCTCTACTAGTCCTTTCATTCACGGACAGGAAATGTGCAGTTTTTAAAATATCGGCCTTGTCTCTACGCCAGTTTAGGTAGGAGGAGCCCCGATATCACAGTGATAAAACCAATAGCGAGATGACCGTGTATCAGTCAGTTTGAACTGTACAGTCGTTCACAACGTACAAAACTAACGCAGGTCAACAACATAAGAGATGGGGAGGGAGAGCGCCCCCGTGCAGGCGGGGGGGGGGGGACTCTGCATATACACTGACGTAATGTGAAGCATATAAACAATACTTTGGCGTTATAATTAAATGTCGGACTAAAATTGCTTGTGTTAATGTCCTTTCTCGGCTTCCGTACAATGAACACGTGATCCATCCTGGCACTTTCAAGATGGCAGATTCCAGAGGCATGTGGTTGTCAACGACGCTCGAGTATCTCCCTCTCTCCTGCGTCCCTGGAGAAATAACACTTCGCATTCCCTGTACCGCCCAGATACAGTAATTTTGGAGTAAAAGACAGAGGATGTCTTCGGTAATTGTGCAAGTTGGACAGTGTGGGAACCAAATTGGTCACAATTTCTGGAGCAAAGCGACCCGAGATGACTGCGCCGAGAAATGGTGGGTGTTTGCTACGTACAGTAGCGTATGTTGTAGCCGCAGCTGCTTCGAGGGTTACTGAACTAACGTACGTTGTCACTTCCACAAATCAACAACCGTTTCCAATACTGTATGTACTAACGGTAAAGTCAACAAGGTACACATCACACATCGTCTATCACACGGAACTTTAATCGCGAATGTGGCAAGGTGGTGACCAGTGATCTGTTCAGGTGAGCGAGTGGGAGATATTTCGTTCGTAGTGAGTCACAGCGCCGATGTGGGAAAAATATGATTCAGGAGCGGGATTGCCTAATGTTTCTGCTTTACATGGAAGGCAGTTGTAGGGACGCTCGGGGTGAATTGAAATGTGTGGGGTAGCTGTATGCTTATAGTCCAAGTAGTGGTACATCAACTATAGCTGGTTTAGGTGCATTATTTAGAGTAGCTTTAGGTGCATTAATTAGAGTAGGCTTAGGTACATTAATTAGAGTAGCTTTAGGTGCATTAATTAGATGCACCTAGGTACATTAATTAAAGTAGGTGTAGAAACATTAACTAGAGTAGGTTTAGCACAGCTAGCTGGTTGCGTTCGTACGCGGCCGTAGCACCCAGCACCAATCCCATCATGGAGATCAAATATTTTACCTACCTACATTACCTCCATGGTCTCATAGAAGTCCACATTGACAATTCACTGCAAATAACAGCTCGAACCCTACCATACATTTGGAATGAGCGGATTCCCCATGTCACCAGAAATGTAAATATGAAAAAGCCATCACCAGTAAGCCATCTTTCAACAGTAATGAATCCAGCTTTTTAAAATTTTGAATCGTCCAAGCCGAGCGGACGTCCGACATTTCTTGAATTGCCTTGAACAGCTACAGAAATTTTATCCCAAATAACAAATAGAGTATGCATAGGATGGGATTGAGAATGATCGTCCTCCACATTTCACAAGGTGTTGTAAAACTGAGGCTGCTGTCATGTGATAGAGTGAGGTCTGCTCACTCAAGGTTTGTATATTTCACATTTCCAAATTTATGTTTCACTTCAAGGAGAAACAACACAAAAGTGTAGATATTTGCGAATATTTTTGGCTGACAGGAAGAGGGTTATATGTATTACAGGTACATGTAGTGCCAGGTTGATTACAGCGACAGCAAGTTTTCCGTGTGGGAAACTGCATGTTACAGGCATATACTACCTCCATATTTTATATTTTTGACATCCATTCGGTCTGTAGAGGTTTAACGCTGTTGAATTCGCCAGTCCTATAAATGACGGCAAACAAATTGGAGTGCAAAGAAACACTCCACGAACCTCTAGTTGGTCATGCATGATTCCTCGCTTTTCCATCACCAAACACGAATTTGTCATGGTAATCTGGATAACTGTCATTACACAGGAGTGGTAGAGTAGATGTATACACATGACCCGCAAGATTAGGGGACTGGCTAAATATGTACTGTATGTAGCAATCAAGTCAGAAGATACCCTAATTCCTCAACCTTTTCGCATATGAAAGAGCAACTTTCAGTGCAATTTATGCACTACCTTGGTTGGATTGGCCAGTTTCAGGACTTCACAAAGAGTATAATTTTGTCTGTCAACACAGAATAATGCCTTCAGGATATGCTTGAATAAACGCCTTACTAACATGGGAAGAGGTTGAAGAATTACAGCAGGCCTATAAACATTGACTGCATGGACATGGTCCGGTGTCAAATCTGACCGGTGTCTGTGGCAGTGCTTTTCAGTGAGACAGCACTACGAATATCTCGGCCAGGCAGAAGAATTTAAGTGTAATGATTTCTGTTATAGACTTTCAAAACAAATGAAAGGGAAATAATGGCTTTAATACTGGTGTAGCTGATGTGGCGTGAAAGGTGACAAGATTGTAATGAGGTGTCATTAAATATTCTATTTCACCAGGGACTGATCTAGGATAAAAGTTTGGGCACCCACACAACATGGAAAAACATACGTTTTTTACATTTTGAATTCTTTAATTCTGCTTAACAGGCTATGTGAGGCAATGTTTTTACTTAAATAACCTCACGTATATATGTTTTGGATTGTACACCAATTTGTTGTGACTTTTCATCATGTGTTTTTGTTTCGGTGCCCAAACCCCTTTTTAGGGGTTGGAACATGGCCTAGGTCAGGGCCTGGTCCCTATACTGTATGCGAGTATAGTTATATAAGTGTTTCATATTTCAGTAATGTATACACATCCCATGATGGATACCTGCGCGCAGTTTGTGTTGACAGCGAGCCCAAGGTTGTGCGGAAGATTCAGAGGGGGTTCAAAGTCAGGTGAGTACTTGCATGTCCTCTGTGGGCGAGTGGGTTAGAACGCTAGTGTAGCTGTATGACTGAGACGCCTCTCATGTTGTCGCTGTTTGTTCAGCTCATCCAGGCTTCCTCTTCGGTCCGCCAGCAACCTGTGGATGGTCGAGGGTTTTGTCCCAAGCTCTGCCCGGTTTCATCCCACCATAATGCTGGCCGTTGTCATACAAGTGAAATATTCTGGAGTGCAGCAATAAAACACCAATCAAATAAATAAATAAATATAAATATGATGGTTGTCAGTTTTACAGGTGGAGAAACCTGAATGGCCCGGTAAACCACTGACCTTTGGCAAGTTTATACTAAGATTCTGATGTACAGATATGCACACCATATTTATGGAAGACAAGAAGTCTTCCTTGTTAGTCTATGCAAATGGTTGTTCAACACCTACTGTCACCAAGGGCTGACTGGGGCAGATGAGAGTGGGGGGATCTCCAGGGTGGGTTACAGCCTGCACTTCTAGTGTAACAACAATTGAAAGAAGTTCTCTGTTAGAAAAACAAATAAAAGCTCTATCAAGGGAAGCTTTGTGAAACTGTATGAGTCTTAAGAAACGTAAACATTGTGGTATTCTCCGGGAATGAGATTGTGGTTTTCCTAACAGCAGAAAGGGTCTATGGATGATTTATTCTTTTCTGCATACATAAAATAAGATCAGCACCTTATTCAGGTAACTAGTTTCACTGCATCTACTTCATGGTAGCTGTTCAGACTACCATGAAACAGATGTTATGAAACCAGTTACAGCAATAATGTGTTGATTTTTACTTTTTTATTTACAATCCTGGACATAATTTACTTTTATTTACTTATATATAAATATATATATTTGTATGTTTCAGAGATACTAATGTTGTATGTGGTAAGCGAGGACGAGGCACAAACTGGGCATTAGGTAATAGGAGATGGACTTTCATACAAGTATTACCCTAAATGGTCTAAAATTTCGTCTGTGACAAAATTGCTTATTTTTCCTGATTCTGAGATTTGTGTTGATGTTAGAAAGTTGTTTTGGGGTTTGTTTGGAAGATATGATGATGAAAAATGAAAAATGAGGAGTACTAGAAAAATGAAAGATTCCGCACTAGAAATAATGTGTTGTGACAGTCGTTTGCATCAAAAAATGGACTTTTTTTTTGGACAAAATTTTAGGTCATTAACAGTACGTGTACTTAGGCAGCAACACTGAAGGTATTTATTTCAGATCAAATTGTCAAAATTTCTGACACCAATTCCTCACCACAGCATACTTCTGAATTGGTGTAATGCCATATTATGGCAGTGTCATGCACAAGGTGCGATTTGTTGTATCAACTTTAACATTCCCCCGTCGCTGTGTGAAAGGTCTATATAAAAAGGCCCTCCTGCAGCGTGTGGATGATCGTGAGTTTACGGGTTTCCTCCCACCATAATGCTGGCTGCCATGGTATAAGTGAAATATACTTGAGTATGGCATGAAACACCAATCAAATGAATAAAATAAATATTTTCGCTTAAGCAGTCAGTTTGGCAAATAGCATTGTTTGAATACAGCTTTACTTTGCATGCCCGAAAATTGTCAAAGAGAGCAAAAAATCTGAAATGTATTAATTTTGCCACAATGCAAATGTATTTGCACCTTGCCTAACAGGTTACCATGGATTACAGTCCAAGGGAGACAACCATGTGCTGGAGGATTCCATGGAGGCACTGAGGAAGGAGGTGGAAAGGTACGCTGTTAATATATGCAAGTGGCTGCAACCAACAGGGGATCTCCTTAGCCAGCATGCTAGTGCAGCGTAATGACCCAGGTGCCTGTTACCAACGCGATCAGTGTGTTTTTATTTGTAATTGGATAAAAGTGTTTTTTATTTTTCTCTCTTTGTTAATTCCTTTAAAATCTCAATCTTTTCCAAGAACCAGAATAAAAAAAGAATTGCCTACTGCCCAACCTTTTTTTTCTCCCAGAATCCGGTTACACCTGACGAACCGTCCATAACCACCATTAGGAACCAAGAATAATGCAGGCATGGGAATTGTGTATCATTTTTGTTACATGTTGTCGTTCTTCAGTATTTTCTGTTCTATCAGGTAATCTTGTTATTCCATCTGTTCCAGGTGTGCTCATTTCTCAGGGACGATGATTTTTCACAGTCTCAGTGGAGGAACAGGTTCAGGTACTAGTATTTGATTGTTGTTTGTTTTTTCCCTTTTAAAAAAACTGAGTTTTACTTTTGTATAGTCCATTAGAAAAAATACCCTAAATCACCTAAAATTTGGACCAAGACCATGTTTCACATTTTGTGTGACTCTGAGAGCTCTACTGATCTTAGAGAGGCATTTTGAGATTTGTGTGGAATGTTGGATGACATTCTCTTAGAAAAAATGTCAGTTTGAGTACCAACAGTAATATTTTATGACGTTTACTTGTCTCTAAAAATGCACTTTCCTGGGCAGAATTTAAGGTCATTTACAGTACCTGTCTGGAAACATACACATGCATTTTAATGAAGTGAAAAATGTTAAGGCCATCCTTATAAATATGTTCGTTGGGTTTAACCCGATCAACCATCCAAAAAACACTCTGCTGCTTTCTTATTGGTATTTTGATGAACATTTTGTTTTCAATACATATCTTCCCATGTAAATTTATTTAAATTCCTTATTTTTTTCAACAACCAGGTGTCTGAGAATAAAGAATAGATTTTCCAACTAGCCAGCCCTTTTTTTGTCATAGGGTGGAGTTATACTTAACAATGGCTCTTTCAAGGATGGCCCAAACCGCAAAGAACAGACACTGAGGTTACTTCAGCCGACATATAAAGCATCTTCAATACTATAATAACTCCCCCTCTTGAAGTAGTTATCTACTGTAAGTTTTCATCCAAAAAGTGCATTTTTAGAGGTAAATAAATGTCATAAAATATTATATTTGATGCTGAAACTTACATTTTTGCATTAGAATATCATCTTGTCTTCCAAATCAAACCTCAAAATGCCTTCCTATAATCAGAGTCCCAGAATTAGGGAAAATGAGCAACTTAGTCATGGACGAAATTTTACGTCAGTTAGAGCAGCAGGGGGGCAATTGGACTTCTTATTGGGAGCTGGCCGCCCCCCATGGAGCCTCCCAACTCCCATTCCGACTAATTTCTGCTGCCCATCAAGCCATATACTGTCCAGCTACATAGATATTTGGCGATTGTTTATGTAGACAGACACCCGTTCACATTCATAAATAATTGGCGTACAGTGATAGCCCAGGGGACGGCTCACCACCCTCGTCAGCCGTGGGGCTCACAGCTAGAAGCACTCACAATGGCCGTTATTTATGTACGCAGACACAACCGTCTATGTTGTGTTAAGATTAAGAGCCATGTGCAGTGGATATATTTCAGAGTTCACATACTTCCAGGTGCACAATATGATAGTATATTGTAAATAACTAGCATGGGCCACAGCTGCCGATGGATATCAGGCTGAGATTAAAGGTCAGCCCAGAGCTCACATACTTCCGGGTTCGTCACATACAACACATGTTGATAGTACACTTAAGGCCTCTGACCTATTTATGCATATACCAGGATGGTGTAAAAGCACTGGCCACGTAATCACTCCTCTATTGTGTATAATTCAGTTCTAATGGTTGATAAAAATACAATCTACAACTTGCTGGTGTAAATACAGAAACATGTGGAGGTTATATTACCGATTTTCAGTGTGAACTGAGCTCTCAGCTTTTGATGCCATGTCTACCGCAAGGCCCTGTGAGATGGATGACCTGCATATTTTTATCTGCGGAATTCAGCAAAAATAGTTATTTTGGACAAAAACTAATGTGATATTCTTTATCTGCACGTCTTTCTATATGAGATAGGTACTTTTTTGCGACCAATATATGTAACAGGGTGTAGGAGATATATCTTTATAAATTTGTAGGTAAGATACTCAAACGGCATGTGGAGCAGTGGGGTACAGGGTGCGTATGCTTTTGGCAAGAGTTGTGTCCTCCAGTAGTTGATGGCATCCCGGATGAGGTAGATCTGAGAGCGGAGCTCTCGTCTGGTGGCCGAAGCGGCCTCAAGGCTGGCCACCCTGTCTTCCTCGTCTTCTGCATCGTCATGGTCAAACGTTGGGTTATCGAAATCAAAGTCTGCCATGTTGGCTATTGAACATTGGCGGCACAACGTTCAATGACAATGACTTTGAACGTGTATGGACGAAAGGCTAATCCTTGCTGCTGCCTGAGAACCCCCTTTGGGTTCAAGGGTGTGCGCCAGTCGGTCGTCATCACAAATAACCTGAGTAGGATAGACCAAAACCAACAGCTTCGTGTTTGGTTCCCAAACCTTGGCGCCCACGACATTGTCCCTGGGACTGCGAGACTTGCCTTCACACTCTCCTTGGCCTCGACTGACGTCAAGCGAACAGTGGTCCAGAACCTCGCCTGTACTGTGATAAAGATGACCACGGTCAAGATCAGTGACAATGAGGTGATGTCGATCGATGACAGCGACGTCTACCACTGCTACATGGACGTTTGGAAGATGGCCCAGGAGAGAGAGACTGCCCAGTACCAGGCAATGAATGTCACCCAAATCCGTGTCGGGGCTGAGAATAAAGACGAGACTGTATCCAAAGACAGAGCCATTGCAGAGCCCTATAGCAACCGCTACTACATCCCCCTCGACCTTGAGCTGCTGGAGAATCATATGCCATTCCAGCAGTCAGCCCTGGGGGATAGGCTTAGATACAAGCTAACCTTCAACGACTGCAGCCGTGTAATCCAGGTTGCTACACAATCAAGAACATCAGCCTCGAGTATGACATGGTCACCCAGTCTGAGCTGGCCCTGGTGATCCGTAACCAGTACGCCAGCTGCCTGGCCATCCTGTACGACCGCGGGCTCCAGCACCGCTAAATTAGCCCTGACATTGGCAATACCCTGTGGAACATCAACCTCAACGTACAAGCCCGCAGTATGAAAGGCATCTTGATGCTGTTCGAGGACCCAAGAGCAACATTCCAGCGGAAGACCGAGGCTTTCGATAAACCCAAAATAACCAAGGTGGAGGTGACAATCGAGGGAGTTTTCAACCAGCTGTACAGCCAAGGCCTGTGAGCCTAAAAGCAGTGGGATGAGGCAAAGATGCAGCGTGCTGCAAGCGCCATCCCGAGGTGGCCATGGTCGCAAAAGACCTAGCACTGGCGGACGTGTCCCTTTCCAACTTCTTAACCACCAAGTACGCCTTGTGGCTGGACCTTCGCTCCGTGGACGGCGACCAGCTACACGGCAGCGGGCGGCGCATCGAGGACGCCAGTGAGGGGGGTGACCATTCGGATCACAAAAATAGCCGAGGCAGCGGGAGCTTTGAACATCTACCTTTAGGTGGTCATGGAGGGCCAGCTCAGCATCGAGGATGGCCGATTTGTCTCAGTGCAGAACTAGCACGGCGGGCCTCTGGCTCAGGGCTCCCACTCGGCGCTTATCTGCGGAATGACGGAGGCTCCTGGTGTTGCAAAGCAGGCCAACTGGACCCCATATATCATTGGGGTAGCCGGCCTTGCAAGTGTATATTATATATTTACTCATCACCAGCAGCTGCCGCCTCTTCCTGTTGCTCAAGTATAGAAAACTACACAAGCCACCTCTAAGCCCCCTGTGCTCAGCAATTGAAGATTCCCACCGATCCTCTCCATAAGGAATAACAACATGACAGCTCCAGCTACCGACGGTAAGATGCTCGTAAACACGCTGTATCACAGCGCACTCGTTTCTGGCTTAGCTATGGGATACTCCAGATTGGGTGAGATGGTCATTGGAGGTGCCCCTTCCAAGCTAGACTTCACCCCCCGTGATATCGGGATGGTGGTCGTGGACGTGGCCCTCGCGATGGCGACCAAGGGCATGCTAATTAAATGGGATCATCCCAGCATATATTATCAAGTAGAAATATCCTTCATTGCAATGATGGTTGGGGGCGTTCTCATAAATGCACTTGCTTTCTCAGGTAGTAAGTGTAAACGCTGCGATAAAGCTATACAACAGCTCCAGGCTGTGCAGGCGGCATGGTCTCAAAAAAGAGCGAAGCGTGTGGACTGGATGAATGACGAATTTCGTCAACAGGGCATGTAGAACACACATTTCGCAATGTCGCCGCCGCCATGCACGAGCACGTTTAGGTCACGGGGAAAACACTTAGCCCCACAGGGCCTGAACCTGTCCTAAGCAATTTCTATACACCGTCGGAAGGCCAAAAACAATGCGAAATTGCCTTCATCCTCCTCGGGATGTTTGTAACTGGGCTGGTCACCTGTAAACTCACCGAGTAATCCGAAAAGGCTGTGCTGGACTCTAGTAAGAGCTCCTCGCCGCAGTGGCAGACACGATATGAGTAGTGAGGCTCGAGTTATTTTTCCATACCATTTGTAGATATCGCTGGGATATTGCGTGATGATGGGTTTGCCTGAAGAGACTAATCAGGCATCTGGAGTACCTTGCTTATGGTGCCTACTACTAGGGCCAACCATTTGTCTATTTGTCTGTCGAAGACATACTATAAACGGTTACCCGCAGTCGTGGGGGCTTTGAACAGAGAAGTGACCCATCAAGACTAAAAACGATGGCACAAAGACCCTCCTCCACCATTCCAGGCCGTCCTGTTGGCCTTCATGAGCAAAAGCTCTCTTCTGGGGTTGGCATTCGCTCTCTGTAGCAGCGCGGCGAGCTGGAGGGTGGTCGTTGTCGCATGACGATCCAGTGTGATCCCTAGATGTGTAACGGCTCAGATGCTCGGTGACTAAACCTGATGAGCCTGTGTTACACTGTTTACTAGATGGCCTTCAGCGGGGGTTTGTCCACAAGGAACTTCTCGTGGTGCCCTGCGACACTCAGCTTCTGCCAGATAGGGCCCTCAGGAGCATACCCTTTTTCGGTTGCACTCGAAACAGGTGAACCTAATGTTATCATTACTGTGGCACCCTGGAGTTGTCCAACTGATCCACACTGAACTGCTGGGTATCCTTTGGTTGGTAAGCCCATAGGATCTTAATATTGCACACGGTTATTTTGCTGCTCCTTGAGATACAGGTTGTGATTGACCTTCAGGTTAAACCTGAGCCCCTTAGCTTGGTCCTGGAGCTTGTTGGCCACCAACTTTCTCTGGATGGTTTTGTGGAGGCTGAGATACTCCACTCTTGATACGGCAAGGTAGGCAAGGTTTGACCACTCGAGGTAATCGTCGATGATCCAGACTTTTTGGGGTCTTTGATGATGAGACCCTGGCTTGAGTATACTGTGATGGTATAACCAAGGTGCGAGTCATTGGTCTGGATGGCTGCCTCTATGCTGACATCAAGGATGTCATTGAGTACCAGCTCTTTCCTACAGTCCGTGCCCGGGAGGAGGACTTGTATGTTTTGCTTCTGGCTGTCTTTTGGTTGGTACAGCAGGGGCACCAGAGTTTTGGTGAAGCTGTCCTTTGCCACTGAAATAGCAGCTCCTGTGCTCAGTCGCGGACTTTCTGTCTCGAGGTCAAGATGAGGTCATTGGGCCTCCATTCTTCAAAGAACCTACCCCATCCAAGACAACCGTGGAGAACCTTTCATGTTTCTTGCCACTGGATCTTGTGCGGCTGCAGGTGGATAACCTTTTTGAGAGCTCTAAGGACTGGATCTGTGCTGTGTGGTCTTTTTCGATGTCTTCATAGTAGCCTGCAGCTTGATCCAGCCAGCCATGTGCCATCTCACCTGTGATAGGTGGTGGCTGTTTTTGAGCCAAACGAGAAAGGTCTCCATTATGGACCGGGGCACAATGCACACCTCATCCCAGAAGATGACGCGAGAGATGAACTTCTGACCCATCCTTTCCTGGGTCCACTCAGTCTGACCACTCCAATGGAAGAAGCTGTGATGGGTCTGGGCTTTGACCCCTCTGGCACGCATCTCTTTGGCCAACCTATGAATCAGTGTGAAGACAAGGGGGTCTTTGTCGCGGAAGGGCTCGATAGCTCTCATCGTTCTGCCGCTGCCTCGGCCACCATTCAGGAAGCTCAAACAATGTCTGTCCGTGGGTCATCATGACGTCGTGCAGAAGAGTCTGGCATGTCTTTTTGCTGTCTTCAGTATTTGGGCTTGGCGAGGTAGGCTGCATGTTCCGTGGGCATGTTGAGCCTTCCTCCCTTGTCGCGCCTCTTGGCTGGCACAACTGGAGGAAGACGCGTTATCCCTGTGAGACAACAGGCTTCGTGGCAGCTGCAGGCTTTGGAGGCCACATTGGCCTCAATCCCTTTGAGCTTGTGCAGTGCTGCTTTCTTCACATGTCCTCGGCAGCAATGTCCAGCAGGATGATTACCCTTTTAAGGACCGTTTCCAGTTCATGCACCCTCTCCTCCCACTCTTGGATATTCTGGCACGTTGTGGGAGTGAGGCCCTGACCCCTCAAGGCACCCTCGAAGTGCCCCACAGCTCGTTGAGCCACACAGTTAAGGTCGCCATCCTCAGTGGGGCTAAGTTGGCAGGGTCTGGGTCTCGAACAGGGTAGATAACATACACAACTTCGGTGATAGGGTAAGCGTTCTGATGGAACACGGTGTCAATCCCCTCACAGCCCGAACTGGGTCAAACTGGTCTTCAACATCGCCTTCGTTCAGCTCACACAGGAACTTGATTCGGAATAAGAACTCGTCCCCCCCCAAGGAAGTGCTGTGAGAAGCTGAACCCCCCCCCCCTCGTCTGACATGCGGGCATTCAAGGCCAGTCGGCCGGCTCTAGAATGTATACCATCAGCAATTTCAATATCGCCGATGTCGAGTGGGTCCTCCACTTCCATCCGCCATGTGCAGAAGACCACAGTGGTGCCATCGACTTCAAACTTGTCTTTGGCATTGTTCAGAATCTCAACCCAGTCTTCAGCCGGGCGCTGAACCTGGGGAGGGGCCTGGTCATCTATGTCGAAGAATACCCGCTGCGGCCTCAACGGCCGATGGAGGCAGTTTTCAGCGTCTTCCGGAATAGGTTCATCGAGACAATACTCAGGCTCGTACTCTGCAAGAATCTTGTCAATCAAATCATCCGTAGTAGTCATGTTGTTGGATAAGTATGTCCTTAACACGGGATTGTCTAAATGGGAGTACCAACTACAAGAAGTTTATTCAGCACCAAATGCAAGTGTCTTTTGGATTTCTTCTTCTACAGGGCTATGTGCAGGTGGTGAATATTATCTCGCCCACAGGACCGACAGACTTGTATTTCGCTCCAAACCCCCTTACTGCAAGACATACAGGGCACAGGGATTTTGCTGCCTTTGGGGATATTGGTTAGGTGGACTTTGCAGTATTCCCCCAGACAGCTTTTCCCACAGATCTCTAGCTCACCCACTTTCAACTGAGCGCATTTATTATGACCCTTCGTGCTGCAGTTCAATCACCACAGGTATACACACAGCAACACATATCTCTAAATGGAGAGCCGGGCTGGCGAGGGTGGTGAGCCGCCCCTGGGGCTGCTATTTTAGGCCAATTATTTATGGATGTGAACGAGTGTCTGTCTACATAAACAGTCGCCAATTTTTTATGGATGTGAATGGGTGTCTCTTTACATAAACAGTCGCCAATTATTTATGATTGTGAATGGGTGTCTGTCTACATAAACAGTCGCCAATTATTTATGAATGTGAATGGGTGTCTGTCTACATAAACAGTCGCCAATTATTTATGGATGTGAATGGGTGTCTGTCTACATAAACAGTCGCCAATTATCTATGTAACTGGACACTATATGGCTTAATGTGCAGCAGAAATTAGTCGGAAGGGGGGTTGGGGGGCTCTGGGGGGCAGGGGCTCCCAATAAGAAGTCCAATGCTCCCCCCTCCAGCTACAAATTTCAACCAGTATAATTAGCACAGTACAGTTTTGTATATTTTGGTGTAAATTGACCTTGCAAGGTATAGAACAGTAGAATAACGCCAGTAGCTTTGTGTTAATCCACAATCTGAAACAGAATTTCTTGACCATTCCACAAAAAAAACTTTATGAAATATAATTAATGCATCTTTTTAATTTGATTTCGTGTCTTTGAGTATGGTGTGAAACACCAATGAAATAAATTTTAATAATAAGCGTAATTTTGTTTATTGAACTGCAGTGGATCAGCTGGTCATTTCACAAAAGGAATATTTTATCTCTCTAGACAGAGTCATGCCCTTAGAATATGCCTAAATAAACATGATTGGAATTGCGGAAAATGACAGAAACACGAATTCCCACTTCTAATGCTTGGTCAGTATGATGTCACTATGATGTGAAATTTAACCTTGCAAACTAATGAACACCAGTATCCAGCCAAAGGCTTTGTGTTAATCCACAATCTGGATGTGTGTAAGATGAAATGGGATGTTTATGTTGGCTCAGGTCTTGGCTCGCGTCTCTGTGAGGAAATCCGTGATGCGTACCCCATGCAGTACCTACTGTCCTGTGCTGTAGCCCCTTGTGCTAGCGGAGAGAGCCCACTACAGCATTACAACTCAGCATTGACGCTGTCCTGGCTGCAGAGGTAAGAAAGGTTGACTTGGGAGAATTGACGCTCTCCAGGCTGCAGAGGTAAGAAAGGTTGACTGGGGAGAATTGACACTCTCCTGGCTGCTGAGGCAAGAAAAGGTTGACTTGGGAGAATTGACACTCTCCTGGCTGCAGAGGTAAGAAAGGTTGACTTGGGAGAATTGATGCTCTCCAGGCTGCAGAGGTAAGAACAGGTTTACTTGGAAGAATTGACGCTCTCCTGGCTGCTGAGGCAAGAAAAGGTTGACTTGGGAGAATTAACGCTCTCCAGGCTGCAGAGGTAAGAACAGGTTTACTTGGAAGAATTGACACTCCCCTGGCTGCAGAGGAGAGAATAATTTGACTTGGGAGAATTGACACTCTCCTGGCTGCTGAGGCAAGAAAAGGTTGACTTTTTGACTTACTCAGAGGTACACACCATATTGGTATTCTGCAAACAGAAGTCGATCGTTATGGACTAGTGATTGCCTCTAAGGCCCCACGCTGTACAAAATCATCCCGTCAGTCCTGGGAATGGACTCGCAGCATGTGTGTCTCAGCGATAGAATGACAAGCTTAATCACTTTGCCCTGACCCACTCTCTTTAACAATAAAGAGTTCAAGACATTCTGTGAGAAATCAAGAAGCCGAGTCGGTATTTCGAGAATCTCGGAAACTCACGCAGTTTGAGACAAGACCAAGTGAGTACCCTGAAACTAACATGTCAGAAGACAGAATTTTACGATAGTTGTCTAGTGGCCTTCACTCGGAACACTTTCAGGACTTTTCCGTGGCCGAGAAGTTCCGAAATAATTGCCTTATCTATTAATGTAAAACTCTGGCTTGTGCAATGTTAGTTTGTGAGCGTTTCTTCCACTTGTCGAAATGCCGACTCAGCCTATAATGGAATGACAGCTAATATGTTTTCGATAGGCAGACTGTGTTTGCCTTGTTTCTGACATTAATTTTCTAGTGATGTTAAGCATTGTAATTATGAAAACATTTCATGAAATATTTTGTTAAAGTGTTCAAAACGTGCAGTTGCAGGTAAAAATTGTATCCTGTTATCATAGGTATACTGATGGCATCATACTGCTACACAACGACGACATGCTGCAAAAGGTGAAAAAAAGATCTGAGCAGGAGAGTGCTGGTTTTGAAGACTTGAACTCTGCTATAGCAGGTTCTCTGTGCGGAGTTGTTCTACCCACTGACACGCTTAAGCGCAGGTGAGTATCCTTAATCACTATGCTGTCTTGCTGACTGTGCAGTTTGTCTTCCTTGCTGTTACCATGAAAGTGAAAGACTGAGGCACTGTTCATTAAAAAGATTACAAAATTCTCTCTTGAAAACAAGAGTTTTCTGTGCTTGGAACAATTATGTCACAGTCCACTCACAATGGCTGCATTTCATTTTTGCCGATGGAGCATGGTCAAATGCCAATTTCCACTGTCATAGTAGTTCTTAGTAAAGAACACTTTACTGAAATGAACATGATATTGCCTAACCTGTTTGGCAAACTTAACTATGAAGTGGCCATGGGGTTTAGTGCCAGCACAGTCTGATGACCCAGGACAATGCGGTCGCTGTGAGCTGTGAGCTGTGAGCTCAAGTCCAGATCATGCTGGCTTCCTCTCCAGACGTGCGTGGGAAGGTCTGCCAGTAACCTGCAGATGGTTGTGAGTTTCCCCCAGACTCTACCTGCTTTCCTCCCACCATAATGCTGGCCGCTGTCGTATAAGCGAAATATTCTTGAAACAAAACCAATCAAATAAATGAATAACTGAATATTAGCATTAAATGAAGAAATTTTTTTCTGCCAATAAATGTAATCGTGAGTGGACTTCCTTGCTACAGTAACTTTATTTAGACCATTAGGCCTTGATCAATGATGTCAGGCAGTCAACTCCAGCTCCTACCGATCGAGAGTACTTACTGGTATTGGAGAGACCTCAGCGGGTTTTTACCTTTATCTCACGGGCTCTGTACATTGGCTGTCCTGTCTGTCTGTCAGATTGTCCGTTAGTGGGGAATCAATGACCATAAATAAGCAGATATTTACTGTAATTCCTTCATGTACATGCTGGTACAGTGGTACATGATTTTTCACACGATTATAGTACGTTGTCTGTCACCAGTTATACCACATCCAAGGATGTGCCACATTCTCCGTGTGGAAAATTGAGTTTCAGACAAATTTTGTATTAATTTTTTTATGAAGGAAATTTAGTTTTTGATACATTTGGTATCACAGTGTTGGAAAATTGAGTTTCAGACAAATTTTGTATTAATTTTTTTATGAAGGAAATTTAGTTTTTGATACATTTGGTAACAAAATATTGAGTTTTCGGTTTTCTTCAATATGAGTTTCTGAAATGAAATTGGGTTGAAAAGTCCCCTGCACATCAGCTAGATTTCTGGCAAATAAAGTTAAAATTTAATGTTGGCTAGCAAATTGGTGGTAACAGAGATGGTGTGGGAGTCATAAATTTGCCACCTCATTAAATTTGTAGAGTTTTACTCTAATCACAGAGTAAGTACCTTAAGATGGTAGACTGTAATTCCTGGTAAAGCCCGTGGAGCCATTTTTTTTTTTGTTGCTATGGTTACAGTGGGTTCAGCTTGGGAATGGAACCCTGGGAAATGGTTCGCTCGCTCTGTCCCATGCCAAGCCTGAAGTTCATGGATGTATCCCACGCTGCCAGAAGGTTGGTCACCCCTTTATTTTTGTTATTCTTGACCAGAATCTTAATGGATTCCCGGAGACGGAGATTTGTGGAAATCCACTGCAGTCTTGTCCACATTTAGTGCGTTACCACAAAACTGTTGCTCCAAGTCAAAGATTTAAAGTCACATTTTGTGGATTTTGTGTTACAGAGAATAACATGAATGATGTGAAGCTCTGCTGTCCAAAGGCAGTGCTGTAGTTAGGAATTGGCAACTGGACAACATTTGGTAATTTAGAAAAACACTTTTATGACTGTCTGGAAATCTGTTTGGATTCCTGTGATTTTGGTTTAAAATCAAACCAAGTCATTGATGATGAGAACTGGATTTCAGAATTCCCGTCAAAAGTAAACCTTGTTGCTAACTTACATGCACGACGTCTGAGCGATAATTAGACATGGTTCATTAACATTGAGTGGTACGGTCAGTGCTCGACACTGGGTGTTGGCTGCATGTGCAGTTGTTTCCTTACATTTAGAACTCCTTTTATGTTTTCTCGTTTGTGCACCCTAATTCTTCTAAGTTTTAGGACAGATATTGGTACTTCTGAGGGCAAAAAATCGCATTTCTCTCTCAATTTATGGGAAAAGTAAAGGTATGGATATGTTGGTCATTAGATGAACTAACGACGACAGGAAAAAGGAGCTGTGTGTTCTTGTTGCTAACAATTACCCGTGGTTCAGTCAGTTAGCGTGCTAGCGCAGCGCAATGACTCAGAAGTCTCCCACCAATGTGATTGCTGTGAGTTCAAGTCCAGCTCATGCTGGCTTCCTCTCCAGCTGTACATGGGCTCTTCCCGGTTTCCTCCCACGATAATGCTGGCCGCCATTGTGTAAGTGACATATCCTTGAGTGTGGCGTAAAATACAAATCAAATGAGTATATTCAAGCAGGATCCTTAGTGGCAGTTGCAGTGTAATGACCCAGGAGCATCTCACCAATGTGATCGATGTGAGTTCAAGTCCAGCTCATGCTGGCTTCCTCTCCAGCTGTATGTGGGAAGGTCTGCCAGCAACCTGTGGATGGTCGTGGGTTTCTTCTGGGCTCTGCACGGTTTCCTCCCTTTATAATGCTGGCCTCCGTCATGTAAGTGAAATATCCTTGAGTATGACGTAAAACACCAATCAAATAAATAAATATCCAATATCCAATCACATGTACACTGGCTAAAAGGGTAGACCAGGTGTCCCCCAAATTAGACCAATTAAGATATAGGTATGTTTTTTTCATGGTTGTTGTATTATTTGTCTCGGTTCAGCATAGAATGCAAAGTCAGAACAGCACCGTCACATACTCCTCTTTGGTTGTGATACCTGAAAAATTATTTCAACCATTAAATCGTAGCACATAGTTTATGAGAAAAGCTGATAAGCGTGTGCTTTATATCATAGCATTGTATCATTAATACAAAGACATGGACGGCTTGATCTCTAGAGGGACTGACTGTGTGAGAAAAGACAAACTGTGTATTCCTGTTACAGGATAACACGTAGCCATACTGGCTGAAAAAAGAGAAGGCCCAAACATTAGAAGACTTAAGGTATACTTTTTAACTTGTTTATGTATCTATATAGAGGGTCTCGTGGAAGAGCCATCTGTACAAGTTGTTACCCTCTTTCGATTAAATGTTTCACTCGTTCATTTTTTGTGTGTGTTTTTGGCAGTATTTGCCTTATACATGTTTTTTTCTTCTGTTTCAACAGCAGATTATCTTGGGAAGGATTGGTTTCCAGTATTTCTCAAGGTCACAGAAGACGTGACAGTCAAAATGAAATTGTATCCTTTTTAGGTATATTTTAATATTCTGACTCAAAATATAATTCCAGCACAATAAATGACATTGGTAATTGTTCAGCAGCAGATTTGCAAAGGTTAATAAAGAGACAGAGTCGCCCAAAATTTGCATTTTTAACAAATTCCCCGCCGATTGAGACGTCTTAGCGAAGTTTTGAAGTTTGTTCATAAACTAAATCCGTCACGCTGAAATGAAAAATATTCATTGAGTATGTAGCTTGTACGAGTCTGGACAAGTTCTGTCGTCATTCAAATTCAACACAAAGCGGGCGGGCCATGTCCGGCATTTAACGTCACAACAACAACAACAACATTTCCACTCGCCTGTCAAGCAGTGTAGTTTTGCGACAACTGACCACCAATTATTGCTGACAAGCAAGTCTAGAGTTGAGCTCTCTTTTGCGTCTCTCTTTTGGCCGATCCTGTTATGAGCGAGCTGTAAGTCCTCTTACGCGTGTCATCAACCACGTTTGTTTACATATGAAGTTTACTGAGCGCTGTGAGCATGCTCCAGTTCCACTGAATTGACAGCCCCTCATTTAAATATTCTGGCTTTTTTCAGTTTTCAGTTCTTTTGTTATTTTTAAACATTCACTTAATGTACAATGCTGGGGTTGGGATTAACGAAAATCTTGTAACTTTTACAAAAGTTACCTTTAGGAAAAATACCTAATACTCATGTCATTCTGTAGTGACGCTAAAATACCTACTATTTGGATGACCATGTCCCTTTAAAACAAGTCCTTTTCTTCCATTAGCTCCATCTGTCTGTTTGTCCCTCTGACCATTTGTTTGTCGGTTTTATTGTACAACACAACTCCTCCTAGTGTTCACAGTTTATGTTGGTCATAAAACTTGACCAGTGTGTTAGGGACATTATGTGGATGTGAAGTTTTTTTCAGATCCATTGAGTTAAATATTTTCCAAGCTGTCTCCGTTGGAAGATAGAATTTGGATTAAATGAAATGTCACCCTGTCAACAGACCTCCTCCTAAATTTCTCAACTGATTTTCTGATGTGTTTCATGGTTGTGTAGGCCTTGGACTACTTGCCACAAGCTGCAGATTGTCATGGTTTTCCTCCTGACTGCTCCCATTTTCCTCCCATCATAATGCTGGCTGTATCTGCATATGTGAAATATTCTTCAGTACATCATAAAACACCAGTTAAATAAATAGACTGTCATATGCACAGTTTTAATTTCATTTTGGAGACAAAACTACACTGCTTGGATTGGCCAGTTTCAGGGCTTTACAGAAAGTAAAATTTTATCAGTCTGCACAGAATAATACCTTCAGAATATGCTTGAATAAACACCTTGCAAACATGCGAAAAAGTTGAAAAATTACAGTGGTCTTAAACAATGGTGGATGAGATTTTACTGTAGCAGGGCTAAGGGGGAATATGCAATGGCTCCTATTTTAATTACTGTATTCACCCAGAGTTCATTTTTTTTTCAAGGGACACATTTTGCAAATTTCTTATTGATTTGTTCATGTTATAGGGCCACTTAAAGGTGTTCTCTGAAGTTCAGTTAATTTCTTATCAGAAGACCATAAGCTGCAGTAGCAAGTGTATCATTTTCACACCTGTATGTGCTTCTGAAAGGGCATTTTTACTTGCCAAACTGTAAGCGAAATACCTGCATGGTAATTTGTGGAATCTTGACATCAGATCAGGTCCGGTCTTTGAGCACCTTGTTGGTTGCCAGGGGCGACGCAACAACTTCTTTTTTTAGGAACTTAAAAACAACGGAGGAGAAGATAAAGTCTGCGTACAATGTTGTGAATTGGAATCCATTTCCTGTAGATGTCTGGACAGGTATGGCTGTTTGTTTTAAGCGAATTGTTTTGTGAAGATAAATCTTCCGTACTTCCACAATTTCAGAACCTTTCACCAAAAGCTAAACTTGTATTTTTATATTTTGTCAGAGGTAAACTTGAGTTCATATTTTATTATTCATTTCTGCCTCTGTGTTCATTTCCCAGCTAAAGACTTCCCACCAGGACCTAAAGGTTCCTCCTCTGTTACCATAGCAGCGAACTCCGGATGTATCCTGGAATTCTTGGACACCGTTTCGTACAAGTCTCAGAAGATGTTCCAGGAGAAGGCATATCTTCACTGGTACCAGAGATTTGGGGTTAGCGAGGTGAGGTGGTGCTGAGGACAGAAGCAGCTATTAGTATTCCACTGGAAGGAGTACCACAGGGAAGATGATCAGAGAATATTGTTCCTAGAGATTTTAGTTGGCAGGGGCTTAAGTTAAATTTATCAAGTGCAGTTACCATGGGGACGTGTGGCATCTCTTCAGTATGTGTTGTCATGGAAGGCTCGGTACAAATTGCAGCTACTTTGTGAAACGTGACGTGAGAATTTCAAGTAGACATAGAGAAAAAGAACTAAAAATTTTAAAAACTCTTCCATTACCGTTACAGTTACACGTGTGTTTGTATACTACCGTCCTAGTAAACTAGATTTCTAGTGACTTGGGTCAACATGCAAGATTGCCAATAAGTGAAGTCCAAAGAAAAGCTTTCAGGTTCTGTTGCCAATCAGGCCATCCTTAAAAAAATTGTTTGTTAAACATAACCCGACGTGAGAAAAAAAAGGGGTCGTTTGGTAATTGGGGGGAGGTTGGGTGCTTCAAAAAGGTAGGGATTGTAAAAAAAATCATCCAGGAGAGAAAAATGAAAAAAGAAACACTTTTATCAAAATACTCCAAAAACCTTTCGAGTTTGCCCCTTTTTGAAATGTCGTTCAGGTTACGCCTAGCAAACATATTTTAAGGATGGCCTGACAGAGCCATAAATAAACAGCTACCACTTTCACATGACTACACTAGACTCTGATTCGCTCTCTGGTGTTCATACATCGTTGTGTTTTGCAGTGTGTAATCAAGTCCATGTGTGGAGGGCTTACGCTGCCCTTTGAAAAATTTCAGACTTCAGGTGGAAAGTCGTGGAATTTGTGCGCAGGTCATTGAAAGTCGTGAAAATTGATTAAAAGATTTTGCAGTCACAGACTGTTAGTTTTAATTTCAAATTCTTGGCATATTAGCTTTGCAAGACTTTAATATGTTGTTAATATGTCATAAGAGTGGAGAGCACAATGCAGGGCTTAGGGTTTGTCATCTGGGAGGGGAAGTCCTTGAAAAGTCCTGTAATTCTGTCCAAAAAGGGCCGTGACCTGGAAAGTCATGGTTTTTATTCAGTATCATTCGGCATGAACCATAGAACCCACTAAACCATCAGAGTATTCTTGTTTTGGGTGGTAGTGGCACATTTTAATTTCTTCAAGGCTCTGTTACTAGACCGACCACCAAATGTCAGGTACCACAAGACAGGCTGGTCCACGGCGGACTGTGCTCTAACTGTTAACAAATTTATGTAAAAACTTGCCTTCAAATATTTTATGCTTTTATTTCCAGACTGATTTTGCAGAGGCTTTTGAAACTTTGGGAATGATCTACGAAGACTATCGTGAAGCCGTGAGATGACGGATGGAAAACCTTTATCGTGTTAGCTGACAAAGACTGTGATAACTGCCAAGTGAGGTGGCTGTGAAGAAAACGCCTTACATGTAACTCACACACTTTCCATATCAATACAAGAAAATTACTTTTATGTTTCAATATGTTGTCTGTTTTCTGGTCCCTCGGTTTTCTTTGTTACATATTGGTTGGTAAGATTATATACATCTGTAGGGATATGAATGGGCTCTTGGGATGAAAAACCATCCAGTCAATCAGCCGCTTCCATTAGGTCATGTGACATGCTCATGTGTTGAAAAGCATTTCGACGTGGCTAATGTGCTTCTCTGAGGATCTTTATCATTTGAAATGATTCTTTCTTATTTTTACATGCCTGTATTATGTGTCTTGTAGCGCTTATGGCATGTTCCGTCCAACTGTCCATTTGTAGACTTCTTGGCATGACTATTTTATTTACAGAAGCAGTTTACTTAGCGATAAGATTTATTCACTGTTTGTCTTTCCGCGACGGTGATGGCCTGGTGGTTAGAGCATCTGCCTTGAGGTCTGGAGATCCACGGTCAATCCCGGGTGGAGTAACACCTGAGACGTTGAAAATTATACTTGTTGCTGCCTTGCTTGTCACTCAACACTGAGAAGTTGGAGGAAACAGGATAGCCCTCAAGGGTGTTATTTCAAAATTCTGACGTTCATCGTAACTCTGAGTCCATCAGCGTACTCCAAAAAATCACCGCATATCTCCGAACTCAAAGTCGATGGACATAAAGTTGCACTCCAACTCACCTTTTTGGCCCATTGCTATGCCATTTTCCAGTTGAGTCTCAAATCTATCTTCTCAATTCACTACCTTTGCTGATGAAACTAATTATCTTGCAGTCTTGTGGTCCCTTTAGCTGTGAGATCTTCAAATGTACCAAATGGCTCACTATTGGCAGCCATTTTGAAAAGTCTCAAAACTTACTCTTGCTCCTGAAATGTAACACACAATAGAGTTCTGGTTTGGAAAACATCTTGATGTCCAGATGTTTTCATTGTCATTTGTAGGTTGCAATACAAGTCTTCATACTACAATGAAGAAGGGCATGAAATTTTTCGTTTCTGTGAATTTAGTTTGAATGTAGGTGAATTTGCGTGACACGAACACGGACCTCATTGAAATCAGTTCCGTCGACTTCGAGTTCGGAGTTCTGCGGAAATTTTTTTGAGCACAGGTGATGAAGTCAGGGTTGCGATGAATGTCAGAATTTTAAAGTAACACCTGAGTCCATCTGGACAGACTAACTCTGCGACTGAATCGATCAGTTTATTTTTCGGGGCATCCGTGGCCAAGGGAGTTAACACGCTAGTGCAGGTTATTTCCATAATATTGGTGTTAGCAGTTGAGTGATTCTCTACAAGGTCTAGAGGCTGCTGACAATCCTCAAAGCACAATCAAATGGTGCCAGTTTTGTTGACAAACTGCATTTAGCTGATGCCCCTCACCAGTTACAAGCAGTGATGGTGTTTTCGAAGGGTCTGAATCCTCCACTTAACATCAGACCAAAAAACTTTCCCAATACAAGCTTGACAAAAATTTGTAGTGAACATGTATTGTATTATGATGTGTTGCCTTGACCTGTTGCCACGTACAGCAGTGGTACAAATAATGAAGATATTTTGAACTTAGGTGGTGCTCACACTAACCGAACAAGTAGAAATGGTAAGGACTTGGTTGCAAAATTTTGTTAGGCAAAATGTCTTCAGTCTCACAGCAAGTCACAGTATGACATTCTAGTGCAATGTGTTCTCTTTCAGCTAATGTCATGAGGTGGGGAAGAAAAGATCGACATAAAATGGTGCGAAGTACTGCTGCCGGGTCCCCCTTTAGGAACACAAAAACGGATAGGCACTTTGTGCATGGAGAAGACTAACGAATTGTACTGAAAGACAAGTGGTCACTTGTTACAAGAAGAAAAAAATGAGAAGAGCAATAGACCCTTTTGATAGCCCTTGGGCTCTAGTTTTACTTATACAGTGGCAGTCTGTTTTGTAGGGGTATGAAACAGGAGTGCCCAGCATTAACCACCCACCTTTGGCAAGTTACTGACGAACTTTCTCACCTGACTTCCCGCTGTGCATCCTGTATTGGTGGAAGAAAAATGGCTTTCAATGAACACTAGACTTTACCAGGGTGTGACAATCAGTGACAAAAATGGGAGAGTGTACACATCCCCTGTCCTAGGCCGGATTTGAACCCACACCCTGTGTGTCCAAGTGATTGACAGCCAAGTGTCTCTAACCGCTGGAGCATGGCCTGCTCCAAGACTGTGACTTGAGGTGACAAATGAAATATTTCACACATTTCCAGTGAAATAAAAACACTCTGCAATCAATTTAAAACATATCCTAAAACTTTATTAAAAACTTAGAAATTCTTCCATGCTTCTTTATTTATCATTTATCAGTCTACAAACAATTTCTCCATGATGTTTCTCATTCCTCGAACACGATAATTTTCTTTTATCAATTAAATGAACACAGAGGTACCTAGTAAAACGAAAATTGATCCTAATTCTGTTTTTTGTTTTGTTGACATTCACATCTTTTCATCTTTTTGAAAGAATTAAAAACATAATTTGCTGTGACTTTTTCTTGCATATTACTGTGGTCTTATAACAATAACTTCGAAGAATACAATAATTCACTCCCCACATGATTCAGTCTTGTATCCCAGGCACAATTTTTATAAAACTAAAATATTGCAAATGACCTTCAATTTCGCTAAGAAAAAAGTGCATCTCGAGAGGCCTACACATGATATTACTTCTACAGCGGAAACTTGCATTCTTCCAGTCATCTATCATCCTACTTTCACCCAGCTACATCTGATCAATCAATTCTCAAAATCAGAGCCAAAAAAAAAACCAAAAAAACCCCCAAAAAACAAAATTTAGCATTGTTACAATACTTGCAAAATATTTATTGTCAACTATGCAAGATTAATAGTTTTGCTACACAAATTCAGTAGCGATATAGTGAATTCGCCTCAGTATGAACATTCTATGCACATCTGCACAAGATGGTCTTCAAGCATCAAAAAAAATGTATCAAATGAAATCGAAATAACAATCGCTAAGGCTAATGAAACTTGACTGCTTGTTTCCCCATCATAGCAGTTTTTCAGGCGGATGCGGGTCCCAGGTTTCATTACTCTTATACTAGTACCAGCCCAGGTGTATTTATAGACAAGGATTTTAATTATACATTCTGCAAGTAAGGATCTGTAATAATACAGTCAATAAAGTCTATTAAACGGCAGTGATCACGTTTTCATAACTTCTTTTGCCCCCCCCCCCACCCACCTCCAAGAAGAACTGAAAACACACCTTCTACAGATGAAATAATCACCTTTGACATACAAATTGATCTAGTGTTACAGTTATTCATTAGTGTTCATTTAGATGGGCACAGGATTTTATTATAAAATTCTGACATCCATCACAACCCTTATTCATTACCCAAACTCAATAAAATCATCGCAGATCTCCAAACTCAAAGTTAATGAAACTGTTCTCGGTGAGGCCCATGCAAACTCCCAAGTATTCAAAATTGACAGAAACAATATTTTTTCATGCCCTTCTTGGTTTAAAATAGAGCCTACAGGCAATGATGGAAACGTTCTCGCTTTCAAGAATGTTTTCGATGCCAGAATTGAGGACCAAACGTAGGTACCTACAAGAGTTTTCAAAATGGCTGCCAACGGTGAGCCGTTTGGAGTGGAGTGCCGACTTTCAGTTTCGAGAAATCTGTGTCGATTTTGCCCAGTTTGGGTGATGGACGTGGGGTTGCAATGAATCAGAACGTCAGTGTCAGAATAAAACCTATAGTTCAAATAGGCGGACTGCATCCCAAGTAACAGAGCCAAGGTGCACAACATATATATGTGTTACTTAAAAAAAAAATGGGTAAATAATGACAAAACAATGCGGGTAGTAAAAATGCATGCTGGTGGTGGCAGGAAATTAGTAATCAAGTTTCACTGGCCTAAGCCCACTTAGAATATAATCCATGAGCAGGATGGTAAAAACACAAACTGAAACCAGTGTATAAATGTGTTACTTTGTTAAATATGTTTCTGCCTGGTTACAAAACTATACACTGTACAAACAACAAGGATGGCCTCAACATAGTAATCCAATGTAACAAACCACTTTCATATTGCTGGACATTTTTCAACATTGTCTCATACAATACCACATTGTAACATGTACTGCATGTTCAAAAAGCATCAGTTGTATTAATTAAATCAGACAGGAGTTTGACAGACAAGTTTCAGTTCAACAACATCACAATTACCTTGTATATAAAATGTAAGATGGTGTATAAGTACCGATTTCATGTAACAAGTGTGTCTTATTACGTTACATAGTTTTAACAAAAATATGTTGCACTAATTACTACACTCACATTGTCGCAAATGTTGCACATACCATCAAAAAAGCTACACACTGTTTTAAAACCACACACTTAGCACATAACTGTGTTTGGCATATGTCAACCATGCCTTCCAGTTTCATTTGTTTTGAAAGCACTGCTGACTTGTATTTTGAGTTTTGTTACATACATGTACTGCGGGTCTTGCATATATTAAAAAAAAAACATCTCAAATTTGTCCGAACACCGACTAATTGCCTGGGTTAAACTAGAGTTCAACCTATTACGGGCTGGTTTCGGTTCAGTGTGGAGCAATGATCTTCCGGGATGAATGTGAGGACGCTGAAACTGTAGCAAACAACATATTTTTATAGTGCAAAAGCATAGAAACTCCTGAAGATGACAAGTGAAACTTAGTCGAAATATCGAGAACGTCAACCATGCGTTACATTTCTTTATTCGGAGTTTCTATGCTTTTGCACTTTGTTAAGCTAGTTGGTGGATCAACAAGACATATTTGTATGATACAATACTTTGGTCGGAGACTGAACATAAACGACCGAGTTGCAGGACAGAAGAGCTCAGGCACTACCCTGAGAAAAGTAAATCGAAAGATGTGGGGTTCTCTTGGTAAAGTAACATTTAAATATCAGAGCTAAGATGGAGTCATGCAGGACAAGGGTGATGAACAATGATAAAGCACCCACATTTCTCGTTTTCAATAGCACAAATATTTTTTTTATCATTTCAATCTGGTTGTTCAATATATGGAAATTCTCACAGAGCAACTGCAAGAAAAAAGTTTACCCACTTTCATTCTGGTTATAATATTGGACAAAGATCATGAAAGGCTTGAGGCACAATTTTCCTTTCTTAAGACCAAGCTTGAAAATGTCGACTTCAAAATTTGTTGCTCACTCACAGAAAAGGCTCGCAGAGTATGCTGTGGTGGCCAGGAGCAAATAATAGACTTATCAAAACATTTAATAAAAAATTTTTATGATAATGTAAACATATTGGCCCATGATGTCTGATTCATATATATATTTAGACGACATAGAGATATATCAAAACCAAGGGCAAATATGCCATGGAATTAGTGATGTACTTAGCATTTGGTACAAAATTTCAAAAAGAGCAGATGACTCTCCTGGTCACCACCCCCATTCAGAAAACTCTCCACCCCTCCCACTTTCCCTATTCATCCTTTACTATGAATATTCAGCCACATCATATTAAATGTACATGCATTTACAATTCCTGTGGACAATTTTACAACTCCTTTACAAAAGAGCTACTCTAAGGGGGAGAACTCAGGAGAAATGGGCTACTGAAGAGCTAGGATAAATTGTGCACCAGGCTACCGTACACTTTAGGTGGCAGGCCTATCACAATGTGGCTAGTTTACAATGTATCACATACTACTCTTTGTAACATTTAATGTTGAAAGTCAAGTTATAATCACAGCACTACAAGCATAGCTAATTTTACAGCTCTTCGGGCCATTTTCAGTTTACAGATGTTGATTTCAATGTCTCTTTCTCTCCCTCCTATCAAGTCAGATGATTCACTCCATACAAAAAGCTGTCATCATTCCAAAGTGATAGGCAAGAGGAAAAAATTCCTTAAGTGGAATGACACTGTAAGCTGAAGACAGTCCCTAAAATTAGCAGCATTTAACGAGCAAGGAAATTAAAAACTATAAATAGGCTATTAAAATGTCTGATCACAGGCGGCAGCACAAGCTTTCACGACGTTTTCTTCCAGCAAATTCCTTTGCCTTCCATCACTTTATATCACATTTTTTTCTGAAAAGATGATGAAACTTTCTCTCCTGAAACCTCTGTTGATATATGCAGGAATGTCCCACACAACAATCTTTTCAAGGCTGTTTGAATCAAATCCACCTTCGTAATTCCTTCTTCCTTCACCATACACCAAATTTTGTGTGGAGTGTCACAACAGAGCACAAAGTCAGCATATTTACCTGTCAATGTCGATAAACAACAACGATCATACAGCTTGTTTCAAAACACAATTTGTTTGTTTCGTCTTTTCAAAGAAGCTCTACTTATTCTTCCTCCACTGACTTTTTCCTTTTCAAGGGAGATAACTGCCGCTTCTCCACCTTCAGCTTTACAGGAGACTCAATGTCATTTCCGTTGTCGTCCTTTTTCTTCTCCGGAGGGGCCGTCACCATCAAGTGTGACAGGATATTGTCGTCATCCATAGCAACGCCATGGTAACCAGAATACAGGATTAACGCGGCTTGTATTGAGAGAACACGCTCTTGGTTTTTCGCCCCTTCAAACTGCTCCCAGTAAACGCTGTGCTCCCAGATGTGCTTGATGAAGCATACACGACTCTTGTACAGCTTACCTGTAAGAAAGAAAAACAATGTTACAATTTTAGTGAAATAAAGGACTTCTTTATACCACTTCTTTATAACGGAACAAGCAAAGGACTGGTTGTCCTAGTGATGGTATGCTATGACAAGGTGAGGTGTCACATCTTGTGTCAGCAGTTTGTGTCTGAATGAGGTGTCATGTGTGGTGTCATTTTATGGCTGGTTGAGGTGTTATGTGTTGTCAACATACTGTGACAGGTGTGGTGTTAGCTCTGGTGTCACTATACTGTAACAGTGAGGTGTCATATCTGGTGTTAGCATGACGTGGTAGGGTGAGGTGTCGTGTAGTGTCAATATTCTGTAATAGGGTGTGGTGTCATATTTGGTGTTGGTATGACGAAACTGGGTGAACTGAGGTGCCATGTCCAGTGTCAGTATTCTGTGACAGGGTGTGGTGTCCTGTCCAGTGTGAGTTGTTATTGGGTTTGGTGTCACATCTAGTGTCTGTATAATGTGAATGGATGGTGTGTCATGTCTGGTGTCAGTATGCTGAGGTAGGTATGGTGTCATGTCTGGTGTCAGCGTAGTGACTGGGTGGGAAATCCATGACTTCCTGTCTTGTATCAGTGTGCCTGGGTGTGACATCATGTCAGCCATCTGTATATTCTGAGTTGGTGCGGTGTCATGTACAGTGTCAATGTGCAGGAACTGTGTCCTGTCTGGTGTCTCCTGTATGGCACACCAGAGTAGCTACACTAGACATGTCATCTTTTGGGATAAAACATAGAATTAAACCCCATGGAAAGAAACACACAATTCTAATAGTGTCCACCTTAAATATGACTATGAGGCCATTCATAAAACAAGCTGATTTTATGTAACACCTCTGCAAAAAACTGAGCAGGTAGGTAGGCAGAAATTATTATTATTTTGGGGGCGGGGGGATTTTTTTTTTTCTTGGAAAGTTTTTTCCCTATCTTTTGATCGGCTGGGCTGGACATAATCCAGGACCCATCAAGTAAGGACTTAACAGAAATACACGTACGCTGCAGTAGTGGAACAATACAGCAATTGGCATCTTCTTGTCTCCAGGCCTCCACTGGTTATTTTATTTTTAAGGTTCAGCAATACTTTGGGCTTTGAACGTTAATTTAATCACATCAGAAATACGTCTTGAAGTAGCCGGGCGCCCTCAGTGGATTAAGTGCCCAAGGTTTTAGACTCTTAATAGGGATGTCAAAGACCTGGAATATCACTAATATGTTCATTATCTTACGACAAAGAGGCAACAAGATCGCAGATTTGATATTTTAGCTAACTGAATAGAAATGTCAGGTTCAGGTGACACATTCATGTATTAATGCAAGAAACAAATAAAAGAGGTTTTGTCCCATACTTTTGGTGAAATAGTCAAAGAGCACAAACAAGAAGAGTGTGGATATACATGTATAGTGTATTCCATAAAGTTTCACATCATGTAAACACTGCAAGATGAAAAAATGCATAGCAAAACACTTCAGATAAACATAAAGGTACATTTGATTCCCTTATGTTATATGAAGTAAATATTTATCTAACATGTCAATGAGTAGCAGACAGTCTTTTATCCTTTTGTTTTCATTGAAAGAAATCAATGCGGGTGTTATTAGCGTTTGCAGGCTGTGCACAGAGGGTAATAATATATGGAAGTTTAACAAAAATCCTATCAAACTGATGACTTTGTCAAGGAGTGAAGCAGGACCTCATCTGGAGAGTGAAATCTGTTCTGTTTAATTACTTTTGACTGAATAAATGTATCATAAATTTAACAATATGTTTCTTTAGCAGTGTTTGTAACAGAGGACTTTTCCTTAAAGGTGGGGAAAACATAACAGTTGCACAACGTTCTGATAAAAGAGTGCGAAAAGTTGTAAACGTGGTCTTGAATATTTTTTGAAGTTTTCTTTAAGGAGAAAAAGACACTGGAAAATATTTTTTGTATGATGGGTATTTGGGAGGATTTAAAGTAAATTTAAAGTTCTAAATTAATAAGTTTCAATTTGTCACAATGGGTACTTGATCCAAACAGATATATATCCTTCTAAGACTGAAATAATTCAATTCACAAATAATAAAGAGGGGTATCATAAAGTAAACATTTTAGTCGACTTAATGGCCAGAAAGTGTTCATGCATATATGTTCAACAACAGAAACAGGCCATAGCGGTCACGGTTTTAAAGGGATTGAGACTATCATTTATTCAAACTAACAATCACCCCTAAAAATGATGGTAACGGGCTCCTTGTATTTTCATTTTTTCTTAGAAATTTGGCTAACAACATTGGGCAGAACAGCCAGTAGGCCACAACACTTGTGAGTCTGACCATGAACAGTGGTCACTGTCTTAATGGAGTGACGTTTATTTGTGTCCCTTTCTCTTTGCAGTAAAGGCACCAAGTGAATATTTAATGGATGGAATGAAGCTAAAATGTTTTAGTTTGACTTTAATAGCAAATAACTGTTGACTCAAAATGATAACTTGAACCTAACTGGACTTTTGGCGGCCGAGACAGCTTAGACAATGACTGTTACTTCTCCTCAAAGGTTGGCTGAAGTTATCTCCCTTGAATATTGGCTGATTAAAAATAAAAAAAAATGCTGAGGATATTTTTTTTTCCAGCAAATGTTTTAGGTCAGTTGGGTTACAGCAAACACATTTTATACTGTGTATGGCCTGATTATGTCACAAACCCAAATCCCCAAACTTGAGTGCTGCTATATGTGCTTAAATATAACATTTATTTGCTTATTTGAATCAAACAGGTCCCAGATCCAGGTATTGCAGATCTTGCCTTTGAAAAATGGCTGCTCCCTCTTAAAAACATACATCTCCTTTACAAATACTGATTGGTGAAATTTGACAGAACAGCCACCAGTTTAACTTAAGATGTAGCCTATAAGTAACATGCATTCAGTTAAAAGGATATGGCTGGCAAGAACCAGTCTTCATGAAATTTCCCAGGAGAGAAGTGAGGCTAGTTCTAAGGTTTCCTTTCATGATGGCTAAAGCTGACCACTTTATTTAGTCTCCCTGTCTGATATGGAGCCTCCCAACTCATCAGGAGCTGTTAAAACTTCTGAAAAACTCTGCCCATGACAGGAATTTGATTCCCTGGGAAGATTATCCAAACAGCTGTTCCTGTAAGCAGGAGGCCAGTTAATGTTTTATCCACAGAATTCCTCCCACACACATGGCTTCCATTTAGGAGGAGACTTTTCATGTCTACTATAAGTCTGTTAAGTGTGTTTACACTAAGTGTAGTCACTGATTGTGAACATTTTATGAATGGGAATGACCAAGCTTGACCTACTTACAGCCTAGTCACGTGACCTGGTTTATCCCGCCTCAACTGAGACGAGAACTAGGTCAAGTAACAAACACGAGAGAGAGAGAGATATATATATATTGAGAGAAAGATAAGCATTATACGCCGAAAGTTTCACAACCCCCCAAATCTACAAGAAAAAGTAAGAACTGTACGTCCTCCGTCTTAAAGGCTTCTGAGAAAGACAATTTTGGGACGTTAGTCGACCTAAGTGCGCGTTCAAAGCGAATGCCCGGCAGAAGTCCACGGTAACTGATCTAAGTTCTCCCTCCTGGCTGAGAGCATCGTGACCGGGTGGAAGGAAAAGCATTGTGCCCCGTGCTAGCCCTGTTATCGGGGTTGCCAGGCCGACTGTGTTACGACCGGAAATTCGGCCTATTAAAAGAAACTAACCGTGTCAAAGAAAGCTGATAAAAGGCTACTTGAAAACACTGTCACACTATCTCCACAGAACTTACTGGAGAAGAAAGCACGGAGTATTGGTCGTCGAAGAATCGAACTGCCATAGGTTATCCGACACAGTAACAAATAACCTTACCGAAAATTACTTGTTTGGCTTAATTTGGACTTCTGCTCTTTATCATTCAATGAACAGTGTACTAATTATTGATAACGTCAGCTGAAATATTTCATAAAATTCCAACCTTTGGACTACAATTTACATAAGCACCGCGTTTGGAATGCTAAAAAACATATCGGCCTACTAATAAACATGTGTTCTCTATTATCAGTGAAAGGAAAGTATTCACCTTTTCGATCACGACATAAAATTGATATCAATTCTGTTAACTAAGTAATTCTGAGAATTCATAAAAATGTAGCTAAGTCTATAAAAAAAAGTTTGCATCAGATAGGCTGTAATCAAACACATGTTTAGCCTACTAGGCCTATCTTACACGACAGGCTTCCCATATCAATTCTCAGAGTATGAAAAAATTTAGAATTGCAGAAGGTAGATTAGAACAAAAACGATGCAAGTATCAGTAGCATGTGGTGGCACGTGCAAAACTGAAATGAAAGTTTATGTACTGAACTTACCACAGATACTGCAGTTGACACCGCCATCGTAATCGTCATATTCCTTCAGCACTTGAATGACACCTTGCAACTCCAACGACTTCGAACCACAGCCACTCGAGTCGTAATGCCGACTACCCGAGTCGTGTCTCAGGCGTTTAGGTCGACCAGCAAATTCTAATGTCATTGCATCGACAGGTTTCGTTCCCAGCATCATCGCAAAACGTTCAAATCAGCAGCGATCAGAAAAAAATCCACGCGACTTGCCAAAGTTTTCTACGGCCATGCGGTCGGCATAAGTCATAACTGAGGAGAAAACACAAGCGTCATAGCCCACGTGACCTGTGTCAGCCAGTCGTCTTGCGGGATTCTTGTTGACATCGGCACCACGTGGTCTTTTGCGCGGGAAGTACTGCCAGCATTCTTTAGCCTTCTCACGTGGCCTGTGACACATTTTCCCGCGAAAATGTAGAGAATTGAGCACAGCCCTTCTATAAATATAGCCAGCGTAACACAACCTCAATTAAAAAAGACCAGTATTGCACAAGGGCATTTTGCAATGCACTTTTCTATTTTTGATACGTAACACTTGATTGTTCTTTTAAGGCAATGTAGATATAAAAGACAATAAAATTTTATAAACATATTAATACACTTGTAGGCCTATTTCTTGACAACACTGATTGCAGCTATATTCATATGCATGTATATACAAGTAATATTAGGGACAATAAATATAGGAGATATATATCTAGCTCTTTCCAAACACTGGGTGACTTTTTTGCCAAAAGGTGCAAATGTATCCTTGAGTAAAAGGTTGGCGTTTCCAGTATTAGCTATTGGTTACGTTCTTTAAAATTCATTTATTTACTTGAAACTGATAGGAATCTATATATCTAATAAGAGACCATATAAACACTTCACGCATGGCATGATAGAAACTGCCGCCCTAAGAAACAAAGCAATTCCATAAAATGAGTCACTGAGAACAGAGACAAAGTTTTGTATAAAAAAATCTTACAGACTTGACTTAAATTAAAAACAGCTAAGATAGCATGTAAATAAATTTAGCTAAAATACAGTTTGGCTTAATTTACAAATGCATTTCAGCTAAATATGTTTGTACCTGTGAACTTTTAAGAGAGAACTACGAGACAAGCTCCACAAGCTACAAACAAGTGTTCCAGATGGAGATTACTGGCATGATAGGAGTGTACATCTGAATTTATGATAAAATATGTGTTGAAATAAAACAACTATTTACAATGGTATGTTAAAAAAGGCTAAAAACTGTCTTTGCTTATCCATCACAATTGCAGAAAACTGCTTATAACTGCTTCATATACAAGTGTGGTAAAGTTACGACCAGTCAAAGAACTGCTATACGTTTTACATATACATATGTGACAACAGTGCCTAATTAGTTTACAGGTGAAATCAGTATTTAACACGGAATGTTATCTACACTGAACGGCCGAAGTGTCTGTGAGTGATTATAGAAAAGACTATTGTTTATAGCCGGTCATAATATCAACACTGATCTTGAAAAATAGGTACCATGTGAAACTTTTTTGTAGCCTTTCTATTCATGAGACTGTAAAATACTGAGGATGTATGTGTATATGTATACAGTTATGTTGACTGTTGGTACATATAACTGGACATGTATCTTAAAACTACCATAGGGGACTCCTTGGCCACGTTGGTCAGCGCAATGACACAGGAGCCTCCCACCAATGCGGTCGCTATGAGTTCATGCCCAGCTCTTGCTGGCTTCCCCTCCGGCCGTACATGGAAAGACCTGCCCCCGGGATTTTCCCCCGGGCTCTGCCCAGTTCCTCCCACCATAACGATGGCCGCCATCGTATAAGTGAAATATTTTTGAGTACGGCGTAAAACACCAATCAAATAAATAAAAATAGTAACAGTTCAATTTATATGTCTCCCTACCCCTGTAGTTTAATACATGTGGATTGGTTTGTGTTGAAAAGTTCTGGTCCTCAAGGAAAATAAGACCGTGCAAACTGTCACCGCAACCGCATAGTATCAACAACGCTCCACAAACAGTAAAAGCCATGGAATCCAAAAATTCCCTGTCTAAGGCTGGTTTTGAGCCTGCCCCTCCTCTTGCCTATCAATTGTAAAGCAAGTAGAGTGCCACAAACTCCCAGCCCTTGATCCGCTTCCTTATTTTATTTTTTTTTATATTTATACCAAATTTCTCCGAGCCTAACAGATACATGTATACATGTAATATATGTGTGTGCTTTAAATGGGATTATTTATTTATTTATTTACTTGACTGGTGTTTTAGGCCGCATGCTCAAGAATTTTCCACTTTTACAACAGCGGCCAGCAATATGGCTCCAGGAAACCAGGCAGAGTCCTTGAGAAACCCACGACCATCTGCAGATTGCCGGCAGACCTTCCCACGTATAGCCGGAGAGGAATCCAGCATGAGCTCGACTTGAACTCACAGCGACAGCATCGGTGAGAGGCTCATGGGTCCTTGTTCTGCACTAGCACACTAACCAGTTTGGCCACTGACGGTGACCCCAAAACTTTGACTAAATTTTGGAAGGTTTTTTTTTTTTTTTTTAAATCACAATATTCAAGCAGTATGCAAGAGAGATCTGGCTTCATGATAGTGAGTATATCTTTTGATACCTTTAACTCAGTGGAGCAACTTTTGAGTCGTGAGAGGAAAGTTTCGGCCATTTTGGGCCCATTTATGCGGCACAAAAGCTTTGAGTCACATAAGAACAGTTGTGTTGCCATCAAAACCTGAAGCTGGATATCGATCACCATCATCTTTATAGTTGACAGACTTCCTGGTTTCATATTAACAGATACGTACACCCGTATATATGTCGCCAAGAATTTCCAAGAGGACGTCAACTGTACCAGGGGCAGGCTACGCAGTTTTTAAGGGGGAAAAGCAATAGGAGATTGTGAAAGAGCCGTGTGAGAGTCAGTTAATGGGTCGGTCTGAAGGTAACGGTGGAACCATCATGGGCAGTCAGTGGCACCTAGCGTCAGGATCATGAAGCTGACATAGTCTTAAGTCAGACAGTCTCAAGTTCAAAACAATATATACCGCGCTAAAACTGTGACTTCCCCTAAGAATTTTCAATTTAGCACTTCAAGCTGTCTGAAACATTCATGCCCACTGCTGAAACTTGGTGTGTAAATTTAAATCTAAGTTCAGAAATAACACAACAAGTTAAGACAAAATGTGACGTAAATCCAAGACAGCTCCGTAATCCTGGCGGCCGATCATGGCATTGTAGTACAAACGTCACAGAAGCCATGTTTATACTTGGCCGGCCAATCTGACAGTTTTCTCACTTAGTGCATTTATGGGAGGTAGGCCAGTTTGAGCCACGAAAAGCTTGCTTTAAGTATGGGGGGTGGGGACATTGAAGTAGAAATGCTAAAATCTGTTAGCGGATATCAGTGAGAGAGAGGAGTACCTCAAATTGAGCAGAAAGTTAACATCAGTGGATGCTGTGGTGGATAACTATCATACATCAAAAGGTGGTGCAACACATAGCTTTATTGAAAACACACGTTTTTCATTTAACGATAGGCTGTTGCTCTCCTTGTGTAATGTTTGCCAAAGGTCTATGTCTACACAGCTAAGTTACCCGTCCAATTTCGATAGCTTTCGCACAAAAGCTCTCGGTGTAACAGAATACATGTACAAAGAAAGGTGCGATTCTGTATTTGTAGCTTGCTTCGACTGGACTCGAGACCAGTTATCTCCCTTGGTCCACTCCAACGTGATCAAAATACTAGAGTATTAACCATTCTTGTCATTTACATTAAGAGTTTTGCCGGATTTTAGTCTTGAAATCAGTTCAGAAGTCTATGTTTCTCAGTTTTGTGTAATATTTTTGCTTAATTTTGTTTACGCGATGGATTTTTGTCTGTATTCTCGGAATTAAGTGGGGGGGGGAGGGGCGGGATAACTCTTTGCGGTAGGCGTTCTGATGATTTCGCAATCAATGTTTTGAACTTCAGAGGTTGACAGACGGAAAGAAATCTTTTCTACTCTAATTACTGATGGTCACTAAACCCACCGACAGTTCGAGCTACATAACGGGATTTGGGATAAAGAACCAGTATATGCTACATCGGTGTGTCGTAATTGTGCTAGAAAACGAAACAAGGCGAGTATGTAAGTTGCTCTTACCGTGCTTGTTGTTGTTGTTGTTGTTGATAAGGACATGGCAGAAAGTGAAAGTGTGAGTGATTTTCATTTTAGATTTACCTGTCAGTATGAACTTGTTTACGCTGTGCTTTATACGGTATTGTGATGAATGAGAAGTTCGGTAAAACTATATATTATTCTCTTTCTATGGAACTGAAACGGCACCTAGATACTTAGTCCGAGATTACTCTGACGTTGAGATTTGCATTAGGAAAGACGCGAACGCTCAAATCCTACCTCAGAGAGTCTCTGAGAGACACCTAGTGTGACAGACGTGCTGACTAAGAAATAGCTGACCATATCATCGTCATAACCTTTCCCTTTCCTGTTCCCGCGAATAATTTTGCAATCCAATCGAGTATCATTTATAAGCAGTAAGGACACAGGGTGTGTGGTAGGCCTACTGAGTTGTTTTCAAGACAGCCACCATAGGAGTAAACTGGTAGATTCACTTTTGAGAATGTGTCCATGAGCTGACGTGTGTAACATTTGTTTCAACATCATATTTTTCGTCTCTATTTTTTACCATCCCGAATTATTTTTGCAATGCACTGTTGAAGACTTTTTAGTTGTTTTATTTTTATAGTATTGTTGTTTTGCGCTGTCTGAAAGAAAATAAACTGTGAATTGTTTAGTCCAGGAGTTTGACTGTTGGTGATGATTCATATGTTAATGTGGATAATCCACCTGAATGATGCAGGAAATGGTGAATGTCTAGAAATGAAGAGCAGCAGTGTAACTGGCAGGCTTTTTTGCGAGAAAGAAAATGTTATCGGGTTTCCCTTACAAAATTATGTGTGGCAATGGGAAGAAGAGATGTTATGATGATCATTTGGCCAGCTAGAGGTATGTGGAGTGCTTTTTGGAAGATCCAGCTGTTAGTCGCCACGTCTGTCATACTAGGTGTCTCTGACATCGGGATTTGAGCAACTGCGTCATATGTAATGCAAATCCCAACGTCCTAGCAAGCTCAGACTACTAGATACAGTGTATGTGATTAACTTGTATCTTATTGGACAGTGTTGGACTGGTGCCAATCATTCTAACTGAAAGAGTTCTACACCCCTTTCTTAGAGTTAAAATTTAAAGGTAAAGCGCCCATTACTACATGTCACATCCTTTTGTGTGTATTCATCACGTATATGGCTATTAAGTTATAGAGCTGTTTTATTTAACTTCCTCCCCAGAGTTTTCAAGCAGTATCAAATAATACAGGATTGTTTATGGTTAAACAATGGCCTTGCGGAGCTCCATATATAATGCTTTCATAAATATGACTCCTGTAATATATTGGAGGAAATCAGTTTCCTTTTTTTTTTTTTGGTGAGGATTTTCTGTGAGTTCAAGTCCAGCTCATACTGGCTTCCTCTCCAGCCATACATTGTGAACACCTGCCAGCAACCTGCGGATGGTCGTGGGCTTCCCCCGAGCTCTGCCCAGTTTCGTCCCACCATAATGCTGGCCGCCGTTGTATAAGTGAAATATTCTCAAGTACGGTGTAAAACACCAATCAAATAAGTAAATAAATCGATTTTTTTTTTGTATGCAGAAAGAGGGGTAGTTGAATATAGTCTCTAATAGATATAGTACAATTCAGAGGGCAGCATAGGCCTACAGTATGGTTTGGCAAATGCTCTAAGATAAGTATTTCTGTAAATAAAATTCATCGTTCGTCAGTGAGTTTCATTATTTTGTAAGTCATGTACCAACCTGCAATAAAATGCCCTGATTACGTACTTCATCCGTTTTTCTCCAATTCCCAGGAAGATTTTGATTTTTGCATTACAGAGAAATCAAACCACACAAAGCATGGAGAGTTAGCCGTTATCCAGGTTTCTCCTCCTGATCCTGGCAGCCATGGCTGACATTCGCCACATCCCACTGACCTTGACCTCAGGGTATGCCTCCAGCTGGGGAGCCTGGGAAGGCATACGGGAGCTTGTCCAGAACTGGCATGATGGTCTGTACGAGATGGTGGATTGTCTCCCCATTGTCTCTTCATCGCCGCTGCACATTTGCTTTGAGAAGGTTTGTTTCTGAAATAAGACAGTATGTTGTCTTAAAATTTCTTAAAGGAGAAGAAAACATAAAAATGATGCTAAAATCAGATGAAAGAGTACCAAAACTTATTTGCAGATCTGATCTGTAATATTTTTTTTTTTTCAAGAGGAAAGGGTATTTGATAATATTTTTGTATGGTGGGTATATGGGATCAACTGTTGGTATTTACTGTAACTACTGTTCTACATAAGAATGCCATGTCTGTCCAATAAATTCATTTGAATGTAAATTTTGTTGTTTATATCCAAGCATATGTATTTAACCTGAATTATGATAATATTTATAAACGTATTAAAAATATAAATATGATCTAAATCCAGGTTGAACTCATTTGTTAGCTGAAAAGGACAAATTCTGGTGCAAAAATATTTATCAGTATTAGACCTGTGTTACATCCTTATTTATAACATAATTGCACAAAGAATATATATACGATATATGGTCTCAGTTTCCCACGATACAAAAATTATTTTCAAAAGGGGTGTGTCTTTTTCTCCTTAAAGAAAAATCAAAAAAAATATTGAAGACCACATGTACAATGAACTTTTTGCACTTTTCTTTCATCTGAACTTTGTGTGATTTTCATGTTTTCTCCACCTTTGATTGAGAAAACACAGATTTTCTTCTGTAGATCAGGAAAAGGAAAACGGTTATAAAGTAGCATAGTCAAAAAGAAGACAACTGTTTGGCACTTACTTTACATAGTGATGAATGAAACACTGTTTTTGAAATTGTGAAGATGTAGATTTTTCGTACTCTTCAGTAAAGTTAGGAATAGGTTCAGTTTTATGAAATTTGCTTCCAGAAGAGAGAATACGTCGTTAACATTCTTAAAATTAAAAAAAATAAATCTTTGTTGGAGAGACCAAATAAGAAGTTCGTGATATTTTCTTATTTAAGGGTGGTAAGAGTTGCCTTTAGAGTGCTAAGAGTTAAACAAACGAGGTGCGGGTTCAGGCCTGTTCTTTGACAGTTAATTTGTAAATTCTGCATGTATAGCGTTTGCAGATTCCAATACTAACAGCAGATGTGTAAGTCACATGTAGGAAAGTTCATCAGTGACTTGGCAAAGGTCAGTGGTTTAAGCTGGACACCTCACTTTCCTCCACACGTAAGCAGAAAAATAAAATATTCTTGAGCATGGCATTATTGAAGCAACAATCAAATCAAAATCAAATCGAACGTTTGATTTTAAATTATTTGAATTTTTACGAGTGGCCCATATGTAGCAGACATTTTGTGATTGTTTAAGTTGCTTTTCTGTTACAGAAATCTGATCCAAGACTGAGAGATGAATTTAAAGCTTTTATCGTCAATTCAACTGACCACTCCAGAGTTACGCTCGGTGTTTTAATATACGACCATTTAAATAGCCGCCTTACTCTGATAAACAAATCTACCTCACTTCACAAAAGAATTCTGCTGATGGGCTACAGTGCTAAAAGTGAGAAACGAGACGTGATTGGTCAGTTCGGAGAAGGCTTGAAGGTAGGAGCCTTGTCATTGGTCAGAGATGGAAGGCCTGTCACCATGGAAACAAGCTCAGATAGGTGGCGCTTTGATTTGGTGTATAATGAAGAATTTGGAGAAAAGGTGCTGACAGTCATTGTCTCAGGTACTAGTATTACACAACAGGTGTTGCAATGCCTAAAGCCATCTTTACAAAGATATTTGTTGGACGTAACCCAACCCTGTGAGAAAAAATAAGGTTGGTCGGTAGGGAATTCTTTTTTGTCTTTTTTCTGGCTATTGAAAAAGATAGGAATTTCAAATAAATCAGCATGGAGAGAAAAAAGGGGGAAAAAAACCCCAGTTTTTTACCAGTAAAAACTTTTGAATATCGACCGTTTTGGGAGGGTTGATTGGGTGATGCCAAACGAACATATTTTGAAGGATAACGTGAATTAGGAATTTTTCTCTGGCCAACAACAAATTTTATCAGAAACTATCATTTAATAAATAATGCACAGTGCTGCAGGCCATATATATTTTTGTGTGATTCACTCTTTTTATATTTAAATGAAAAAAGAGAAGTTATGTTTGTTGTGTACAGCGTAAAACCTGAATTACTGGCAAGTAAAGAAATCTTAAACAAACAGCAAAATTAGTCTACCTGTATGAGTAGCTGATGTAGTGTTAAGAAGTATCGAGATGGCCTTTGCCAAAAAAATGGGCCATTTTTTAGTATTTTCTGAATTATTTTTTATTAAGTCAGATGTATTAGAAGTACTGAGGAGTATTTTACATATGGATTGGTTGTCAGCAGAATGACAATGATTGAAGGAAACCTTATTGTATTTGTACGTCTAACTTTGACATATCTTGTCCATGTATACATGCAAATGTTTTGTTGTTGAAAAATAGCATTTAATTGTTTTCTTTATGTTTCCCTTTCATTTCTTTTTTTTTTTCTGTGTTGTGCCAGCAACCTGAGGATGGTTTGGGGGTTTCCCCCGGGACCCGGCCCAGTTTCCTTCCATCATAATACTGGATTCCATCATATAAGTGAAATATTCTCCAGTACGGCGTAAAATACCATTCAGATAAATCAGATCAAATATTTTTTTTTAAAATTGCAGACAGAAATATGTCGGATGGTACAGACAACAATACTGGATTGTCAGATGACTCCTTTCCAGTTTGGTATGTGTCAGAGTTATGATTGATCGATCACAGATTCAATCCTGAGTGAAGTTAATGTGTAAAATTGTTAGACAATGGTCACGAGTGATATCTGATTTGGTTGACAAATCTCAAAGCCCTCCTTTAATCATGGTTTTAAAATCACTCAGGTATATTTTAAAATTGAAAATTGAAGCAAAATATACTAGTTTACCTAATTGTTGTTTGATTATATACTCAAGAATTGTTCAGTTTCATTAAAGAGTGGATCAAGACCACGTTTTGTGATTCAGGCTGATTTTATTTTCTTGTTACAAAATGCTCAAAGTGCGCATGGGCCTTTATATCTTTGTTGTTAAAAAATACTCTAAGTGTGGATAGGACTTTATGTTTTCCTGTTATGAAAATGCTCAAGGTGTGCATGGCCTTTATGTTTTCTTGTTACAAAATGCTCAAGGTGTACATGGGCCTTTATATTTTCTGGTTACAAAATGCTCAAGGTGTGCATTGGCCTGTATATATTTTTGTTACAAAATGCTCTAGGTGTGGATAGAATTTTATATTTTCTTGTTACAAAATGCTCAAGTTGTGCATGGACCTTTATATTTTCTTGTTACAAAATGCTCAAGGAGTGCATTGCCACGATATGGCTGAGATATTGCCGATGTGGCGTTAAGCAATAATCATTCATTCATTCATTCAAGGAGTGCAAGGGCCTTTATATTTTCTTGTTACAAAATGCTCAAGGTGTGCATGGGTCTTTATATTTTCTTGTTACAAAATGCTCAAGGTGTGCATGGGTCTTTATATTTTCTTGTTACAAAATGCTCTAGATGTGCCTGGGTCTTTATATTTTCTTGTTACAAAATACTCTAGATGTGCTTTGGTCTTTATGTTTCCTTGTTACAAAATGCTTTAGGTGTGCATTGGCCTTTATACCATGATTCCTGAAGTTTGTAGTTTAGAAGTCAAGGCTCTTAATAGGTTAATAATCAGGAGGGGCCAATAAATTTGCCACTCTGTCAATCTGTCACAGATTAGCTTTCTAGATATTTTTTCAGCACTGTTCATTGTTTTGAATTGAAACTTGATACATGGCTTCATGAATATATGTTACATAGTTTTGGTCCATTTTTTCTATTTTTAAGAAAATAATGAAAACAATTCTTGCTCTCACATACATGTACATGTACATATGAAATGGGAGTCCAGTGCTTAAACTAGCTGTAGCTGGAGGGAATTTCCCTTTAGCTCAGTTGGTAGAGAGCTGGACTTTGGCTGCATTGGTCCTGAGTTCAAATCCTGGTGTGACACACAGAATAATTCTTCCATCATTTACATATGTATTGTTCTCAAAAATAATCATTCAATCACTTTGCAGGTGAGCGGGATACGGCTCAAATTGCGTAATCGAGTATTGCGAAAGCGATTTACATCCTGAACGTTTGTTGTTTTTCTCTTCTTTTGGTACAGTCCTGTGAAACTGAATGACACTGACACATGCACATCTGTAACAAATATCACCAGTGAGGAGTGGAAATCTTTTGTGAGTTACAGGCCTTCGTATCACACTCCCACATTTACCACACTCTTGAAACAAAATCTAAGTCTGCTGATAACATACAAATGAAATAATAAAGAGTTCAGGAATTGTGAATTTAGGAGTGTGAATCACACTCCTGGTCTTCTGCAAAGGATCTGATAATAATACTGCCGTTCAAAAAACTGAACCGGTCGCTTGAAGTTATGCACGGAGGTTCTTTGTGGCCGAGGGAATTAGTGCGCTAGTGCAGCTAGAAATTACCCAGGAGCCTCTTCCGAATGCTTTTGCTGTGAGCTCATCTCCAGCTCATACTGGGTTTCTCGCCATCATTATACGGGAAGGTCTACCAGCAACCTGCAGATGGTCGTGGACTTCCCCCAGCTCTGCCCGGTTTCCTCCCACCAAAATGTTAGCTGCAGTCGTATAGGCGAAATATTCTTGAGTATGGCATAAATCACTGATCAGATAAGTAAATCAATTAATTCTGTTGTGGCTTTCGTGTATTTCAGTAATTTTGCGAACACTCCTTTTCTTCCACCCTTAAAACTGTGGCACATCAATGTGTCACGTCATCAAGAGTATTCTTCACTATAGAGTTACGCCCCAAACAAAACAGTTCATTTAATATGTTCATTTTCTCTCTGTTCCAGCTTCCAAGGTTTTTATTTCTACAGCCCCCTAAGGACAGTGTGAAGACAGAGTTAGGTAAATGTAGACCATTACTGAATACTGTACATCTCTTCATTCATGTCCAACACTTAATTACTTTGTTAGCAAAATGGAATAAAATTGCAATTTCACATGATGTGTAGCTACTGTAATTCTTGAGCTTTTTCGCATGTTTGCAAGATGTTTATATCCTGAATGCATTATTCTATGTTGACTGATAAAATCATACTTTTTTGTGAAGACCTGAAACTGGCCGATCCAACCAATGTAGTTTTGCCTCCACAATCAAATTACAAATGTGCATAAATTGAACTGAAAGTTGTGCTTTCTTATTAGAAAATGTTGAGGAATAAGGGTGTTCCAGATACTCTGTTGCTAGGTAACTTTCCAAACTGATTCAGCGCACCGACATGTAGTGACACAGTTGATAGATTACCTTCCTACTGATTTGCCACATTTGTCAGGAACTCTGTTACTGTTTGACCTTAACAGGGATTGACCTCATTTTCACAGGGACAATTACCTGCACACTGATTCATCACACCTGATTTTTGCGGGTGCAGGTATGCTTTTGAATTGATTCACCACTCCAACTTTTTCCAGGGACACTGTTACTTGATGACCAACTGTCCGGTCAGTTGTTTGTCAAAGGCGTGTGGGTCAGTGACCTTCGTGAAGAGGACTTGGCCGCCGGAGTTAATTTTGCATCATTACAGTTAGATCGGGACAGGAATGCCGTACCACGGCCAAGTGAAATTGATCACCTGGTAAACTCTGTTGATGAATTTTGTAACACTTTTTTTATGGAATGAAAAAACAGATGAAAATGATGATGTCGGCCAATCAAAGCCAACCTTTTACACGGAATTTTTCGACTCTTCACCTCTTACTGCAAGCTCAGCCTCGGCGGCTGTAAACGGACGACGATGCTCATGTGGCAGCTTTTGCGGAGTCTAATGTTCGTTGAAGATCCCTTGTCTTCCGCCAATATGGCGCACATGTCTGCAGGTCACATGTCTTAAATTTGGTCAGTCAGTCAGTAACTTGCCAAACTGGGTGGTTTATGACGGGTACTCCAGTTTCCTCTCCCCGAGAGACTGACTGCCGTCGTATGAGTGAAAATGTCTTGAGTAATCAACAAAAAAATGAAATGCTTTAAATGTGGAGGTGTGCCAGGTTTATGGATGGCGGGAAATGGATTGCCTGGAGTAAACCACCTGCCATTAGCACCGTTAAATAATTGGGAAATAAATTGTAAACTATGGCATTAAGACCAATCCAATGCACAAATAAATATCAATTAATCAATCATTCAATCACTTTGCAGGTGAGCGGGATATGGATCAAAGCAGTCAGCCAGAGACCCATGCTGGTCTCCAAATATTATGACTTACTGCTCGAAGAGTATGTAAATTGTCTTAATTCTTAGGCCTGATACATGTGTCTGATTATAATTGTAAAAAGATAAAATTTGCAGTTACAGAAAAGTTGTAGATATATTTGGCATTTGACGATATGGTTTTGACTTTAATGAATTAAATGTGACGGTTGTGATTTTGAGGCTGGATGACAGGGTGTCAGTTAGAAACTGCCTTCGGTTTGGGTTTCATACTGGGTGTCTTCAGTATAGGGTTTCAGTGAGGCAGCACTAGAAGTTTGTCAGCACCGGTAACCTGATTCTAGCACATCATATAATATGACTGAAACAGTGTTGAAATACACGTCACCCTGTAAATTTCAGAGAAAGAAAAATTTCCTCCTTTTAATCAAGATTGTGACAAGTAATATGCATCGTTGACAACTTCATGATGTGATTTTACTGTAGATGACAACAGTAAATATGAAGGTGCCTCCCTGGCTCAGCTGGTTAGTGCATGAGTGCAGCATAATGACCCAGAAGCCTCTAACCAATGAGGTTGCTGTGAGTTCAAGTCCAGTTCATGCTGGTTTCCTCTCGGGCTGTACATGGGAAGGTCCGCCAGTAACCTGTGGATGGCCATCGGTTTCCACTTGGCTCTGCTTGGTTTCCCTTCACCATACTGCTGTCGTTGTTCATGTGAAAAATTCTTGAATACAGCGTAAAACACCAATCAAATTAAATAAATAAACAGTAAATATGGCTGTGTATATTATTGTGGAAGTATTTCTGTAATTTTTTAACCTTTTCGCAAGTTTGTAGAATGTTCCAGCAGAGCTTGAGGAAATTATTCTGTATTGAATGATAAAATTATACTTTATTCTGAAGCCCTGAGTTTGGCCAGACCAACCAAAGCAGTTTTGCCTCAAAACATCAAATTAAAAAGGTGCATAAATGGCAGTGAAACCTGCTCTTACCGATGTGACGTGAGAGGTGTTACAGTAATAAAGTGCATGTTAATCTATCCCAATCATCACTGTTGCAGAGAGGTTAAAAGATTTTCATGAAGTCTTAAGAAATTTTTGTTCACTACTGTGTCTTGTCATACATACACAAATATGTGTGTTAACAGTTTTCTGTTATGATCGCAGTAAGTTTAGGGATGTTCGTCACGCTGGTCAGTACATGATGGGAACTGATGTACCTCAGCTCATCTCGGAACAGTTCATGCTGTGAGTTGTTCTTTCTGTTTAACATAACAGCATGGTATATTTTGTCGCAGTTTTGTGTGATTGGATGTTGCTGTGTCACATATTGTTAACATATAGTACGTATATACCTGAAAAATTTTCACATGAAAGTAATTTTAGGGGCAAACAATGGTAGTTGATGAAAAATAACTGTTACTTTTGGTGCTGAAACTTGCATTTCCTAGTAGGATATGTCTTACATGTCTTTCATGTAATAACAGGTTATTACGTGTGTTTCATGTAATAAAAAACATTTGTAGTTATTCTGCTTGCAAACAGTTTCTTTCCATTTTTTTTTTAAGAAAGTATGGAAAGGAAGCCATTCCAGTGGCTAATACTGTTTCCATGGAGACACTTCAAGAAATACGCCGGGAATTGACCTCTAAGGTTAGAATCTACTGAAAGAGAAGTCATCAGTAATGAGTTCTCAGATTCACAAAAAGAAGTCATCAGTAATGAGTTCTCAGATTCACAAAGGGAAGTCATCAGTATTGAGTTCTCAGATTCACAAAGAGAAGTCATCAGTAATGAGTTCTCAGATTCACAAAGAGAAGTCATCAGTAATGAGTTCTCAGATTCACAAAGAGAAGTCATCAGTAATGAGTTCTCAGATTCACAAAGAGAAGTCATCAGTAATGAGTTCTCAGATTCATGAAGGGAAGTCATCAGTAATGAGTTCTCAGATTCATGAAGGGAAGTCATCAGTAATGAGTTCTCAGATTCACAAAGAGAAGTCATCAGTAATGAGTTCTCAGATTCACAAAGTGGCCATGATTTTGATGTGGAATTTTAAACCTGAATTAAGTACATGTTGGCTTAATCATGTATTTATTCCCCCGGGCTCTGCTCCGTTTCCTCCCACCATAATGCTGGCTGCCTTCATATAGTTGAAATATTCTTGAGTCTGGCATAAAATACCAATCAAATGATAAATAAATTTTTTCATTGATTTGTATATTTATTTATCTGTGTAATTGAGGTTTTACACTGTTCCCTTTTTTCTCTTATTGCCTTTATTTTACAAAGACAGACAATTCAAAGGATGTTGTCTGATAAATGAAATATTCTGCAGTACGACATAAAATACCAATCAGATAATAAATAAATTTATTTATTTATTTGTGTGGTAGGGGTTTCACACTGTTCCCCCATTTTCTTTATATCCTTTATTTTACATAGGCATTTAGCTTAATGGGTGGAGTAAGCTTTTTAAATCAGTACTTATTGATGATGTGTCTCAACAGTGATGTCACAAAACTTTTTGTTCACTCAAAATTATGTTCAGCTCTGAATAAAATTCTTGTGAGCGATACTCCTGTAATGTGTCCCTTTGTACAGGACAACCCTTTGTACATGATATTTCAGTTGTGCTTTAGGACCAGAGAGAAGGAGGCATCACTGTTGACACACATTATCAACATGTTCTTCAAATCAGATAATGAATAAATTTATTAAGCCAACATGTACTTGGTATGCAATCAAAACATTGGACTGCTTTTAAATTGAAATAAAATCTGCAAAAATCCATGGAGGTATTTTCAGATACAGTTTTTGATGGTCTCTTTAGTTACCAGTACTTCATTTTTACAGGGTCTTTTTTTTTAAGATAGTTTTCCTAGGAGGTGAGAATTGGTGCCTGGTTGTGTTATGTTTGTTGTAATAACTGTTTTTTTACATGCATATCTCTTAGCATTCATGCTCCATAACTTTGATGTCTTTTCGTTGAAGTATTTTGTATTGAATTAGATTCGAACGTTTAATGATTTGTCAGTTGAAAATCATAGTGGATATGTATAGCAATGTTGTAACCTGGAGAAATTATCCAGAGTCGGTGTGTAGTGAGTTGAACAACTAAACAATGAAAGACATGTAACCATTAAATAATGTACCCAGTTACTTCCCTTTCCTCCTCACCGGGG